>OX401976.1:17871192-18303692 GCA_947859335.1 Tortricodes alternella
CATGGAGCCAAGAGGTGGCGATTTTTTTTTTCTTTATTGGTCATACTTAAACAATACTTATTCTAGTGTACATTTTATTCCTAGATAATAATTTCATAAAATTATTAACAGTTTAGTGAGCTTACGACGCCCATTTTAAACTTTTTATAGTTTTGTGTTTATATAATATTAGATCCACTTAAGTATATAATTACATACACAGAGTGGAACTCTTCAATGATTACTAGTAAACCCTTTGAGATTGGAGTCATTTGGTTTGCAATTCGGATGACAATACAATAATTTGGTACCATCGAGCTGATCTGACCACGAAGCCATGAGGTGGATAGTGGAACTCTTCAATGACTACTAGTTAACCACTCGAGTTTGGGCTCATTTGGTTTGCAATTCGGATGAAAATACAATAATTTGGTACCATCAAGCTGATCTGACCATGGAGCCAGGAGGTGGATAGTGGAACTCTTCAATTACTACTAGTAAACCCCTCGAGTTTGGGCTAATTTTGTTTTCCAATCCAAAGTCAAAGTCCAATAGGTATACCTTAGTGATGAGGGTCTTTTGTACTATTTAGTGCGTTACTAACAAGAGTGTGTTCTTTTAGTCTTTGTGTAAATGATAGTTTAAAAAAACTAAAAAACACGCTTTAATAGCAAACCGAACTAAAAAGTAGAAAATATTTTTTAAGTATGAAGACTTTGTGTTACAGTAATAAAAATTCCAACAATCAATTATGACTTATTAATAAAAATTTAGTTATTAACAAATAATTTGATTGTAGTAAAAAAGCGAGGGGTGCTTGGTATTAAATGTAACAATTATTTGATTGGTAGCTATTTATAAAATTAGTGTTATTATGAAAATATAGTAAATTGCACCCCACGCTTTTTTACTTTAATTGAATTATTTGTTAATAACTAAATTTTTATTAATAAGTCATAATTGATTGTTGGAATTTCTATTACTGCAACACAAACTCTTCATATAATAAAAAAAATATTTTCTACTTTTTAGTTCGGTTTGCTATTAAAGCGTGTTTTTTAGTTTTTTTTTTAAATATAATTTTTTAGTAACATAAACATTAAATCATCATTTGTAACAAAGCCGCAAGGATGTAAGCTAGGTTAAAATTATTCCAACAAACACGTGGAATAATTTTATCCTTGAATAATGTGTTTAACATTCGCGAATATTAATGATGTAATAGAAATATTTGTGCAGCTTTGAAACCGGATTCTGCTAGAAAGATTGATTAGAAATTCAAAGTCAATTCAATCTCGTGTTTTATAATATATATACTTTAAGGTTTCGACGAATGGCGATCGCGAGAGGTGGATGGACACATAATCGATAACGGGCAAAAGTATCCGTCGGTAATTAAAATATATGCCCAGTCCATGTTACTGACAGCATCCGGGTTCTTAAATTATTGACGTTTCTGTAAGTAATGCGGTTAAATTGGTTCCGAGCGACTCGTACATTCGGGTCGCTCGAAGCTACTTACTGGGGGGTTACAACGATCTCTAAATGCGATTATTTTTAGGCCCTAAGATGAACTGTGTCGCTATTTCATACCTCACCATATATTTTACATAGGTAAATATAATAATTGGCTTTTGTAAGTCATTTACCTAGAAACGGCAGATAGGTATATTATTGGTTAAGTGAAGTCATAAATTAAATGTATCAAAGTCGGTGGCAAGTCAGTGTTTGGTGGTTGGTTGTGACTTGTCAAGTAAATGAACACAGTATGAGGGATGTATTAGAAAGTACCATTTATTGCATGTACCTATTACCTTATTCACTTGCCACCGACTTCGATATATTTAATTTATGACGTCACTTAACCAATAATATATCTCCCATTTCTAGGTAAATGACTTACGAAAGCCAATTATTATTTCTTACTTTTCAGTGGGGTTTTGGAGTCGGTTTTTTTATTTGTTAAATTATTATTTTATTTTATACTTTTTTGGTGCTTATTGTATGAAACACATTTATTACATCAAGCATATAGATCCTCTCATCACACCTCGACTTTGACTACAACGGGACCAAACTGAAAGTATACCCTACCGATTAAAAAAAGAATTTTCCAAATCGGTTTATAAATGACGGAGTTCTGAAGTAACAAACATAAAAAAATTGCCATAAAAACCGATTTGATAACAGGATCGGTTTTTATGCTTGTTTGATAACAAACATAAAAACCGATTTAGAAAATTATTTTTTTAATCGGTAGGGTATACTTCCAGTTTGGTCCCGTTGTAGTTAAAGTCGAGGTATGATGAGAGGATCTATGAGGAATCGATGGAACTCTTCAAATATTATAGGCACGCTTATAGCAATTTTAGTATAATCTGTAATAACTCAAGCAGTTACGTTCCAAAAGCATTATTTGGTGAAGTGGAACTGTTGATGAAGACCATAGATGATCACCGGAACTCCTAAATGACAAGTATTTCACAGTTGGTGATTAAATTTCTTTATAAGGTTGTGAAGCAATTTATGGTCATGAAAATGCATGTGGTAAAATAGAACTGGGTTTGAAGAACCAGGAGAACTCCTCAAAGATTGATGCTCTTGCACCCTGGATAGCAACATTTTGTAGATGGTGATGAGCAATTAGCATTATGCTGTTGTTGCTTGATGTAATAAATGTGTTTTATACGATAAGCACTAAAAAGTATAAAATAAAATAATAATTTAACAAATAAGAAAACCGACTCCAAAACCCCACTGAAAAGTAAGAAATAATAATTGGCTTTTGTAAGTCATTTACCTAGAAATAGGAGATATAGTATTGGTTAAGTGACGTCATAAATTAAATATATCGAAGTCGGTGGCAAGTTAATAAGGTAATAGGTACATGGAATAAATGGACTTTCCAATACATCTCTCATACTGTGTTCATTTACTTGACAAGTCACCACCAACCACCAACCACCAACTTGCCACCGACTTCGATATATTTAATTTATGACGTCACTTAACCAATAATATATCTCCCATTTCTAGGTAAATGACTTACAAAAGCCAATTATTATTTCTTACTTTTCAGTGGGGTTTTGGAGTCGGTTTTTTTATTTGTTAATGTACGACATTTTACGGACTGCTTTCAAACCGTCACACTTCATTTGGGATTATGATCAAGTTATATGACGTATGCCTAGTTTATAGCAGCCATTAATAAAAGTGCGGGCGTAGCTCTCTCTTGCGCATGAGATGCTCGGACACGGATATACGTATTATGATACGTCGCGGTTCGCGGCCGGCGGGTATCGTTATATTAACGTTTGATCCTATGTCGAGTGGGGCTATGAAAGTGGCGGTCGCGGGCGAATGTTGTACACCTTATCTTTTTATTTATTAGGATTATCTTAGTATCTATTACATTAATATGGCATACAATCTATCATGCAGGTTGGAGCGAGATGCAACATTAATTACAGATGACCACGGTATGCAAGATAAGTACAGTAGATTCATCCATACTTGTCTTAATTGGTAAACAAGTTTCTAACCTCAAAATGCACCTTTTTTGGCTAAAACGGCTGTTTCCTTGCAAATAAAGGAACCGGAGACAATATTTTTAAGCAACTTCAAAAAAGGAGGAGGTTATCTATTCGACCCGTATATATTTTTTTTTATGTATGTTCCCACATAAGTTTTTAGCCCGTGAACGGATTTCGATAATTCTTTTTTTGTTGGGATTTTAGACTTCACTTTGCCAATTTTTAGCCTAGGTTTGCTTTATTTAGGATAAAACAGCTGTTTCACCCAAAAATTGCACATTTTGAGGTTAGAAACTTGTTTACCAATTAAGACAAGTATGGATGAATTAAATGTACAATGATTGTTTAAATATAGCTATTTAAAACACTTATAGATGCAATTTTAAACCAGATTAAGCTAATTTATATTAAAAGTAACGTAAAGTTAATTCAACGGCCCTTCATTGATGAATGATCTCCTGTTAATAATTTTTGTTCGCTGTTCTATGGCAATGATTCAAAAGTAGCAAACATCACAATCGGACTGTCACTAAGGTCACTTAACATAGGTATATTATGTCTTTCGAAGTTTTCCACAACGAACAGACAGACAGACGCTGTTTCCCTACATCCGTCGGTTAAGTTATACTCGTGGCAACCTTGCTAGGGCTCCCGTGTGGAAACCCACACGGGAGCCCTAGCAAGGTTGCCAAGAGGATAACTGAACCTCGTTTTTATCTCTCTATCCCTTTTGAGGCACTAGAGTGAGAGAGACGCACTTGAGATAAGACGAAGTTAACTTATCCTCGTGTCAATCCTAAGGTCGCTGGTTCACTAATCCATCTTGTGGTCGCCATGATTATCTCCGTGATCTCACAACTCGACACATTTTCGCTCCATCGGCTGTCAGGTCAGGTCTACGAGCTACGTATCCACTCCATCGACTATATAATACAATGCAATAGGCTATGCTATGATAAGCTATGTCAGTAACATTTTATACAAATTTCGTCAGTTCTGATTATGTCACGTGGATTTATCTCTCCATAATATATTATTATGTCATGCTACAATGTATTTCTGACGTTGAAAGTACAAGTTAAGTATAAGTATGGCTGAAGATAGCTGCTTCACTAGAAAGTACTATCGGTATATTGCACAAAGCATCAGTAAACTTCAAGAACTTCCAAGCGATATTGTTGCATCCCACTCTTACGCATTACGCATCGTGCGGAAGAGTGGGATGAGAATGTCGCTAGTGCGTCGCTACAATGTCGCTTGGACGTTCCTGAATAGAGGCGCTGATGACATGTACCTATTGCAAAATTTAATTATCATCAAGTGTCATTCTCGATCTTGTTTCTCGCTGTAATAGTTGTACTTATATACCTTCTCAGTTTACGATTTTGACAAAACAGTGTTCCGAGTTACATCCTAAAGATCATTAAATTTTCAGACAAAGCGCAAGGTATTGAACATTTGACCTTTCTTTATTAGAAATGTTTGGGATGAGCACACGGCGTGGCCCTGCATAGAGCGTCAGGAGTGTTGCGTATGCTCCTCGCGGTGAAAGTTGCGCGGCGCGGGGGGGCTCGGCTATATCAGCCGGCCGGAGCCGCGCGCGGCGCACTCCTGCGCAGCCTCACAGGTGAGGTATGGACCTCCCCCTCTCTTACCCTAATTATAGCGAAATAGGTTACGTGACACAACCTCAACATAAATTGCCAGTGCAAAATGTGTTAAGTGACAAAGTGTTTGTATAACTGATTCTGATCTGATGTGCTTGTCCGTTATCAATCATCTTTAGCGAGAAAAGGGATTTGTTAGTAGAGCTCTTTGATTTTATCAAGTTACGTCTTGGAAGTGTCGAGAACACTGTAAGTTCCCGGCAATTTTTTCCTTGTTTTGTCAGATACTTTGGTGGTTTCTCACAGTCGCCGTGAACATGTCCACAGACAAGTTCCCGTGTCAGCCATTCAAGATGCAGTCCTCGCTCGTGGTCCTGTTGGTGGTAGTGGCTGCAGCGGCAGCGGCCCCGCAGCGCGAAGGCGCCGCCTTCTCCAAGGAAGCCATTAAACAGGCCCAGAACACCTTCCTCATCCCCAAGGATGCTGAGATCCAGAAGGTGAGCTTATTTGTAATTTAAGCTTTCTTTCAAAGGTTTGGTTAACTATTGCTCCAGGTCAGACGTATATAAAGGAGACTAAGTAATTTAAATGGATTTCACCCAAATTATTTAAAGATTGCAAATGTGTTTTTCTGCTTATATAACCTAGTAATTATATTGTCATTTGAGATAGTATTTGCTCGTTTTGTGCGATTGCCGTGAGCCCATTTAAATGTCGCCGCAGATGGACATTTGCGGAAATCGACCCTGGGCCCGTCACGAGTAGTTCAGATAAGATTATGAGATCTAATGGTTGATACATGAAACCAGCACATGTTTAATTTCCAAGTATTCTATATTCTTGAATTGCGAGACTTGGTATCTATTTTTATATTATCACTTCGTGGATTGTCAGAGCTGCTGACGTTTTAATTAGGTATCCATTCGAAACCTGCGTTATTTTTCGCAGAATATAATTCCCTATTGCAACCTGAACATATATCTAATTATAATTTTGTTATTATTTAGGTGCAAGAAGGCATCGAGCTGGCGGCTTACGAGTCGATCCCCGGCAACCAGCGGATCAACCTTTTCGAGATCCTCGGTGACCAGGTCCCGTCTGAGGTGATCAACAACCTGCAGGGCCAGATCGACCAGGTCGGCCGCAACTAGGCACCAGCCCACCACCCAAACCATTAGCGGTCCCAAACCTTCCAAAACGGAAAATAAATTTGAATATCAAATCGATTTGAGAAGTTCGCGGCGCCGTTACTGGGTTGCAACACGATGAGTCCGCCGCAGTAATTGATAGGTGACGCAAGTACAATACAGTGAATGTGATATTGTGCAACATCTTTTATACATTTGTACATAAATTATATTAAATAAAGTGGTCGCGCGACGTCCAACCTGCTTGTTTTTCTTACGTAACCGAGGGCGTGGACGCAGCGCAGCTCAATCAATTAGTGGCGATATTCGAGGAAAAGGTAAACTTTTTTTAATGAAGATAAGATTTCTGAAATATCGTAGTAAGTAACATCAGGATTGATTCGGCAAAAAAGATTCGGTGAAGAGGTGAGTAAAAGAAAATACCGTTAGCTTTAACCAGTGATTAGGTACATGTGAAAAGGAAGAATCCTTTTTATAAGCTTTTCTGTAACTTCACTAGTTAGTTAGTATGAGTAGTTCAAAACTTCGAAGTTCATTTTGAACCATGGCCTAAACGATATCGTAAATTATTTTGCTATGATATAGTAGCGCTTATTAACTTCACAGCACAGGCGGCCGCGTTTTAAAACCATCGCGCTATTGTATCGCACAGGCAATCAAAAAGTTTGTTATAGGAAATATTTTTGTAACAAAAACTTATTGAGATTCGAGTGAAGAGGATCAAAACCTACATCCGATCGAATATCTATGTCTTGTCTATATACCTATGTGCTTTACTGTTGTATGCGTATATTTGTAAGTAAGGTTCATAACAATACGTAAAGATTAAAAAGATACAAGACAGCAATTCCTTGCCTGCTTGTATAAGCGCGATTAATATCGTGTTGTTTTTCGATAAAGCGGTTCGTTTTGATGGAGCCATAGCATGAAATAACTGCCGTAATCGGCTGCTGTCGGAGCGACCCGCTGAATATGCGTGGCGGTGCGTACGCGCATGTGGCGCAGTAAGCTCACTGGGCAGTGCGGACTGGTTCAAACGGATCAGTGAGGTAGATATTTATGTCGAGCTACTGGGATTAAAAGTTATTGGTGGATTCTTTTAAAGCTGTAAGCCTTTTGAAGATTCCGTTTAATATTTTTTGGAAAAAAGATTAAGTACAGGTACATTAAGTATTTTTTTATTAGTATTATAATTAATTTGGTTATTTTGGTTTAGGTTATTTATTAGGCCATTAGGTTTGTTTGCTGCCCTTTTTATATGTTAGTTTTAGTTAAAACTCTGATGTAAAAGCTGGAAAAAAAGAGTTACTGCTGAGTTTCTTGCGGCATTTCTCTCAGCAGATGTCACCTTTCGAAGCGCTGGTAAATTCAAACATGTGAAAGAGCCTACTGTGGCCTACTTGGAAAATAAATATTGTCGTTTTGATTTTCATTCGTTTTCATTTTATACAAATTACAGGGGGCTTACTATACTCTTGTTAACCAATTCAAAGTTAGGTTTTAAACTAAGTAACTTGATTCGCTATTTCGTACTATGACGTCAATATATTGTATGGCAGCGCTTCTGTTGAGCTGTCATCTGACATAACTAAACTGCTCGGCAAATGAACTACCTATCTTATCTCTCTGACTATCTCTTTCGTCGGCATGAGAGAGATGCACCTAGAAATAAGACGGTGTCAACTTATCGTTGGGTCAACAACCGCGGGTATAATTTAGAGTTAAGTGAAGTAAGAGTGAGTGGTTTTATAAGGACGCGTAAATAAACTATTACTACACAAGTGTTTTAAATTAATGCAACTTGTAAGCTATGGCAAGAGTTCTGTACATTGTTTACCTTTAATTGTTTAATGAACGCATGTTTAAAGTTGACGCCAGTCGGCGGGTATTTTGACCTTTCCAGCGATGCTTGTCGTGTGAAAATCTCAAGTTTGTCAGTTGCTGTTGCTACACGCGCTGGCTTCAAACCGACGCGTTGATGACCTCATCATTTATTTAAAAAAAGTTACACCTCTAGAAATAGTTTCTGCTTGCCCTCACATTTAAATATTTGTCTTACTTTAGACTAAAATAGATACGTATGAATAGTTAAATGTCTTAAATGGTGTAAGTATGACGGACATTTTATGAGTCGAATAAAACACTTTTTTCATACTTTCTTTCAACCACGTAGAATAAACAACCTTCAATTATATTAAGCCGTGTTAGAATTCAAGACATACTTGAGGCTTCCGTAGCTCTCGAACATACTAACAAGTGGGAACTTGAACCTAGAGCCTAAGTTCGGCGATCGATCCCGTAGGCCCTCGGTCGAGGGTTGCGATTGCGACCGCTACAGAATGACGCAATAAAGGAACATTTTAAAGTTTCGTCCGTTATCGTTAGAGTAAGATGCGTACGAATTTATATCAAAAAACAAAATATTATGTCATATAAGACACAAACCTTTGCGATGCCGATTTTTTTTATTATTATTTTGCTTCAATCATCGTCCTCATCAGCGGTAAAACGTCCACAGCTGGACATAGGCCTCCCCCAAAAATGGGGGATTTGCCATAGTCGCCACGCTTTGCAGGCGGATTGGCGACCGCAGTTGGTCATGATAGTACTCGAAGGGGGCGCGCCTTTTTTCACATAACTTTTTAAGTCCTAATATCTGAAGTCCGAAAATATTTCTCATACCATTTTACATCACAATGATCATTCTTCATAAAAATATTTAATACTAACGATCGAAACTCATAATCATCAGAATTCATAATATCGCTAATCATACAACTTGTTAATAATAATATTTCAATCAATCAATCAATCAAATCTTTATTCGATCATCACAGGTAAATAAGGTGACAGCTGAATGTAGGAGGAATGTCTATGACGTGCCTTCTGGCGTACGAAATGTTGTTCTTACATGAAAATTAACCACAATAATAGACAAACACAATACAACGTCGGTAACGGTATAAAAATGTATGGTAAATATCTATTTGTATTTATATATTTTCTTATATTAACGATCGAAACTCCTAATCATTCTGATTCATAACGTCAATATTCATATATTTTTTTATACTAATATTTATTTCCATAATTTTATACTAATATTTTTAATCATAAGTGTAAATGAAACTGGATAGGACTTAAGAAGACTTCTGAGCGAGCGAGCGAAGCGAGCGAGCAAAATAGGTCGGAGCAGAAGCGACCTTAACCTTCGATGTTAGGTCTTTTTTTGCAACAGTTCAGAAAATCTTGCTTATTTGTAAGATTTTATGTTAAATAGGTTCATGCTGTTATATTAATTTGCTTAAATCCATGGGTATGCCATCTTGAAAGTGAAGTTGTAGGTAGGGAAGGGATACCCTGCCCTACCTTCCACTTCACTTTCATTTTTTTCGAATTCAAACTTATTTTGAATAGTTACTGTTCTAAAAACCAATATTATGAATTCAAATATTTTCTTAGCAATGCCATTATAAATAAGAAAATTATGATAATTGTCTGTTATGAAGGAAACTATTCCGAAAAACAAAATTATGAGTTGAAGTATGTATTACCAATAATTAAAAAAATATGATCACTGTCTGTGATGAAGCAAAATGTTATGAAAACAAAATTATAAGTTCAAATATGTTCTTAGTAATGACATTATGAATAAAAAATATATCTGTCTGTTATGAGTTCCGACGTTAGGAATAAAAATGTATGAACAAAAAGTGTGAGGAAAAAGTTATGAACAGTGATTATTATGAATACAAATCGCTTGTGAAAATAAAATAGGAAAAAGAACTTTATGTGAGCCAATATGGACCCACTCGAAGGACGCTGCTGTCCATCCTTCGGTTGGTTCACGACACCCCTGGAAGGAAACGGGGATATGCTATTCTTCAATACAAATCAGTAATTTAATATATTAATGTAAAAGACCATCAAACGTTCCTAAATAACAAAGTTCTGATTTTTCCAGAGTGAGGATTAGTAGTCAAATACTAATTATTATTAGATCAAGCAAACCCCATGTTGCTACTGAAACAAATCCGATAATGATATCGAACCATTTCTTCTAATGACAATATGTACTTATAATATACCTGGCCTAAATTAAGGAGGATTATATGAATAGTGCAGTGTGGAAAAGTACAGTGGCATTCTAGTGGTCCGATTGATTAAATTTGATACTAACCACAATAATAACACCGTGCGGCAACCGGCACACAACAGCGGAGTAATAAAAAGTTGTCGTGGGAAATCCCCAATCCGCGCTGGGAACGCGTTCGCTGGCTGATGATAATGACAGTAGCAAATGGGAATCAAAATGAAATGTACAAAGTCTTACGCAACCCGCTCAATAAAGCTAGAAGCTTGCCAATTGGGACACGGGCAAATTTATCTTTTTCATCATCCTAAAAGCAAATAGTCGATCATCGTGAAAGTACCCGATGATAGATGCAAGTAGTGGATGATTAGTCACGATTCGTATGTAAATGCGAACAGAACGTTGCGCCATACGTTGCACGTTTAGAGCGCGCGATGGCTGCCGAATAAGAAAATGTATAAAACATTACGTTACGATCATAAGAGAAAGTGCTTCTTCTTTATTGTTAATATTTTCGGCAAATATTGGAAGAGCATCTATTATTTCCACATGCTCAATCATCAGAATCATACCCAGTAAAGCTGAATATAATAAACTACTTAAAACAGAACAGCCCGTGTAAGGTTAGCAAGGCTCAGGTTTTCCTTCTTGTCACGATTAATGACTGCAGTCGCCAAGGATCTGGCCATGTTCATGCGTGCCTCATGTGGATACGCAGAAACTACAGAAGTTTGTACGGTTGTTTCACGATTTCCATCACGTAACAGGTTCAAAATAATTTGGGTGAGGTTCGGCAATACTCATCATTAGGTTGATTGTAATATTAGCATGATTCAAATAGAAAAAGCGAAATGCAAGGTTTATCATCCCTGAAAGCTTAAGCGTAGCTAAATAAGATTACAATTGAGTCCTCCATTTCAATGGGAATGTCCCAAGTAATAGGGATCTAAGGCAGTGAAGAGATATCGACAATCCATCTTAATACTCGTACATTGTGTGATATTTCGGACGCGAATGAGGAGTTCATTATTTTATAAGAATAGATTTATATTTTGTATCTGGAAGATTAACAACATTAGTCTGTGGCCATCACACCGTAGTTAAAGACTGTCAATAGATGGCGCTTGCAAATCGCGTGGTTTTTTATTTATTTTTTAACGAAAACGTTAATTTTAATATATTTTTGTATTTTAAGACGAATCGGCGAACATAAGCTTTAAAATGACGTTTATCTACACCCATATCAAAAAACCTCCATTGGTTAATCAAAAACCTTAGGAATTGACCACCATTTTGACAACCAATTAGGAAAAACCAGTGCTGCGATAAAGAAATAACATGACTTCTTTATCGTTTTTAGTAAAGAAAAGAGATTAAATTTGGAGCAGCTGTCAAAACTCAAGTGGTCTCTATTCTAGTATCCATAGATATTAAAACAGTTATTGATACGAAACGTCAATTCAGTATGTTTTTTTAATATAAACTGCACAATATTTGATCTCGAGTGACGTGAGAATAGAGACTTCATCCATTTGTCTATGATTTAAAAAAAAATGGTCTTGACAGAGGATAGCCATGTTGGCGTTTTGCTGAACGAAAGTAGAATTGTTTTTGAATTGAATAGAAAAAGTTGTTTGTAATTTACATTTTAGTTGAAAATATGAATAGTAAGTAGTCTTCTCGGAGTGTGTGTGATGTGAAAATGCGCCGGATATCGGAAATATGCAGCCACGATTGCAACAAATAACTTGTTGCCAGAAAATATTTTTTCTGAACCCATCATGGAGGATTTATAATATGTGTGTAGATAAAGTTATGTATGCAACTCTGCATAATTTGGCCTTAAAACACACGTGCGATCTTATTATGAAACTCGCCTATCGGCTCGTTTCATGAAAACCGCACTAGTGTTTTAAGGCCTATCATTATGCAACCGTTGCATAAACTACTATTAAATCATTAATTTTGGTAAAGAAATAACGGAGATCTTGAGCGTCTTCAAAAAAATACCTTTTTATATATGATGATAAAAGTAAACTATAGTTAAAATTGTATACCTAACATAACACACAACATATTCAAAGGAATATGCCACCGTCTTAATAACTACTTGCGGTTCTCGCTCTGATGCACAGATAGCCAATATCTGAAGGTCGGGCTTCCCATGTCACTATAGGTATACGGCTCTCAAAATTCTTTGACCTAGGTACTCGTATTTATTACTAGGTACCTATTGAATAAATGAAATTATTTTTATGTAAAAGTCGTGATGCGGAGGGCATGTTTATGTGTACCAGATTCATAGTATGCAGATATTCTGAAAAATTGCGAATTAATCTCACTATATCATGAAAGCATAGAAAAGCTCAAGAAATATTATATGTATGCTGTCGACGTTATAAAGTAGCGCCATCTATATAACGCATGAAGCGTCACTGGACGCGGATGTTGGTCCGATTACTTTCAACGAAAGCCTTTGGACGCTACGCACAATGACAGCTATGTTCGCTTATATAAAGTTCCATTTTACACTGAAGATGGCGCTATTCTTAAAACAATGGAATCGATAATAGTTGATTAAAATCATATTTAATAGGGCGTTTATTTAGTACCCTTTAGATAGAATCAGAATTAAAAATACTTTACTTATTGTCCGTCGTAAAACTGTAGACTGTAGTATATGAATCACCCCTTTATAGGTGGATGTACTAGACCGGGGCGTCGTCAAACCGCGGCTCGCAAGACGAATTCGGCTCTTCAAGTTCCCATCAAAAAATTTTTTTTTGGTGCAAATGCGATCAAATATTTCGTAAAAAATTTTTTTCGAACCCGAACACAGCCTAACTACTATGCAGACTCGCATTTTTTTTAAACCTCAAGTCTTGCCGCAAACACTAATTTTTACGAAAGCGATTGCTATCTTGTTGGCCTTTTCACCCGAAAGAAATGGTTCGAATGGTCTTTTTGTACCTATTTAAAAAAACATGAAACATAAACTGTACCTTGCTCCCGAAAAATCGATATTTTTCCCGCATCAGGCTCTTTGTCTAAAAGGTTTGCCGACCTCTACACTAGACCAATACATCTCAAATATCTATTTCTTCCGCTTCAACCAATAAGGCGGTCCGGAATAAAAAAAAACTTTTTTTGTTGCGAAGCTTTTACTAGTTCATCATTAATAAAATAATAAATCATTTATTTCCAGCAACACATACTCATATTATTTTTAGTGAAACCTTATATATCGATACCTGGCGGCTCAAAGGGCTTAAAGCACATTTTGGCGTGAAGCCACTGATCACACTAGTCACACTAGCGTACTCAGTTTTTCATTCTCTATCGATCTGTATAGTCCACGTAGCTGAATTCGCATAAAAATACCTGTACGCCCTCCTTTTTTACGTCTCTAAACACGGTATTTTAGTAAAATGAGGCAGTATAGCTCAAAACATTTCCACGGCATTACTCCTTCGGTAGTAACTACTAACTGTACAAAAAAAAAAGATGTATAACTCGCAGTTTTTACAAATTGTCCTTTACCCTAAACTTGAATGCAGTGCAAAACAATTTTTTTTCCGTCAAAAAGGGGCGTAAAGCTCATAGTTCTTAAGGACTGTGGTTTATCACCCAATATATAGGACATAATATAGGACAAAACACATTTCCTTCAAACAAGGACCGTGAAACTCATAGCTTTTAGCTCGAACTAAGCTTTTCATTCCCAACAATAATAAGTAGCAACCAGAAAAAATATTTTACGTATTCAAGAAATAGTCGTATAAATCTATTAATTATAACGTTTGATTTACGACCTAAGGTAATTATACAGAGTGGTTTTTCATGGGGTGTAAAGGACATTTTCGAAAAAAAAGAATGGTCGTAAAGGAAACTTATTGCGGCAAATATGAGGCAGCGATCATTTATAAAGGAACAACGTGAAAGTACTCAAAATTCTAAGTACTTTTGCCTTCTATGGTTTAAACAAAAACCTTCTATATCTTTAAACAAATAATCATATAATTTACAAAATAAAAAAACCGACTTCACATAACCTTTGAAAAGTAAGTTTTTTTTTCACATTTTATTTATTATCCTGTGATTTAACGACACACATTTACTACATCAAGCAGCTATAGCATAATGCCAAAAATAAAATCAAATTGTCAGAGTTTGGGTTCTCTCTTGGTTTGCTTCGGTTACTGGGAAGCTATCTAAAAGATCGGAGACAGTACGTGCAGCTGGCGGGCTATCGGTCAGAAGAGTATTTCACCAGATCTGGGGTAAGTCAAGGTAGCACGCTAGGACCAGCCCTGATTCTGATAATGATTAATGACTTGCCCTTAGTCATTGGACACCGAACTGGATTTTCATAGCCACATTAACGCTGTAGCTAAGAGTGCAAATAACACACTGGGTTTTATAATGCGCAGTTTTGTAGTACCACGGTACCCATAATATTGTTCAATGCATTTATCCGTAGCAAGCTCGAATACAATTCGATAATATGGGACCCTCTTGAAGCCAATTATAGACTCTTGCTTGAAAGAGTGTAACGGAAGTTCGGACGGTACCTCTATAAGAAGCAGTATGGGTATTATCCTTTTCTGTACCCATCACTGTTTGTATCAGGAATGGTCGGACTGGAGACACTTAACCTTAGGCGTAAGCTACATCTCGCTGTGTATTATTGTCTCTTGCTACGAGGGCGAGTTGATAACCCATCAGCGCTGGAAGGTATCCGGTTGCTTGTTCCCGGGAGCTATGTGCGCGCCGGGCGCCGGCTCCGGCCGCTGTTTGCGGCGCGGGAAGCGGGCACGCAGCGCGCCAGCAACGCGCCCGGCGCACGCGCCCCCGCGCTCCTTAATGCACTTGTACAGCAGCAGGATGTGTTTGCCGACAGCTGGCACTTATTATTGTGTAAGATAAGATGCTTCTGTGATTTATTTAGTTAGTTAACTTAGTGTAAACTCTAGTTTAATCTAGTTATTAATCATTAACAATGTAAGCGATTTGGTACCCTACTGTTATGCCTACAATTGTATTTTAATAAATGAATAAATAAGTAAATGCCAATTGCCCATCACCATTTACAAACTGTTGCTATCCACGGTATGCAAGGATGTCAATCGTTGAAGAGTTCTCCTGGTTCTTCAACTTTACTAACATGAATTTTCACGGACATAAGTTGTTCAGAACTTTATATAGCAATTTAATCGTCAACCGTGAAATACTCAACATTTAGGAGTTCCGGTGATCATCTAGACAACAGTTCCACTTCACCAAATAATACTTTTGGAACGTAACTGCTTGAGTTATTACAGAAAATACTAAAATTGCTATATGCTTGCCTATAATATTTGAAGAGTTCCATCGATTCCTCATAGATCCTCTCATCATAACTCAACTTTGACAACGGGACCAAACTGGAGGTATACTCTACCGTTTAAAAATAGTAGTTTATGCAACGGTTGCATAATGATAGGTCTTAAAACACTAGTGCGATTTTTATGAAACGAGCTTTGCGAGTTTCATCATAAGATCGCACGTGTGTTTTAAGGCGAAATTATGCAGAGTTGTATACATAACTTTATCTACACACATATTATAAACGGCGACACGGCGACGATGGGGCCCCTCCGATTGCGGCGACGATGGGGCCCCTCCGGCTGCGGCGACGATGGGGCCCCTCCGATTGCGGCGACGATGGGGCCCCTCCGGCTGCGGCGACGATGGGGCCCCTCCGGCTGCGGCGACGGCGGCGCGCCGGCCCATATCTGTATCGTTATGACCATTACGATACTAAAATCGATACTGTAATAATATTAGAGTACAGGTTGTCATAAGTGTGGTCATTTCCTATGGTTTTTGATTACATTATGGAGGTTTTATGATATGGGTGTAGATAAAGGAATTTTCAAAATCGGTTTATAAATGACGGAGTTCTGAAGTAACAAACATAAAAAAAATACAACCGAATTGAGAACCCCCTCTTTTTTTTTGAAGTCCGTTAAAAACAACAGTCAAAAATATTTTTTTTTTAGTTTTTTGCTTCTCCTGAAAAGTCCTGTTTTGTGCTTTACGCTCTTTGAGCCGCAAAGTCAAAATCAAAATGAAACAGGGCTGAAGCTTGAAAATGAACAACTACGAAAAGACCTGGAGGACCTGCAGGTTAAATTTGATGACATGGATCAATCAGCACGTAGTTGCAATGTGGAAATTCAAAATATTCCGGAAAAAAGGGGGAAAACCTCGTGCAATCAGCCACTGACATTGGACACTTGATTGGAGTTGAGCTATCTGGCGACAGAATTAAGGCCATACATCGCATGGCTCATGGTGTCGCTAGTGATCGCCCCAAGAATATAATAATTCAACTTTCTACGAGAAGGCTGCGCGATGATATCATTGCCGCAGCACGCTCCCGTCGGAACCTGACCACCGCTGATCTCTTCCCCCACACCAACTCCGCTGCTGTAGTTGACATAAGGCGTTTTTACATAAACGAACATCTACCTACGCTAAGAAAGAAGATCCTTTTCGGCCAGGCACGTAAACTAGCTAAAGACAAAGGGTATAAGTATGTCTGGGTAAAAAACGCTAGCATTTTACTGCGGAAGGCCGACGAAGCTCGTGTCCTGCTTATCCGCAACGGCGTTGATCTGTTAAAGATATGACTGGTCTGTTGTTATTCATTTTTTCTTGTGCACGGTCAAATATTTTGCCTGTCTATATTTACACTCCTCCTCCTCCTCCTCCTCCTCCTCCTCCTCCTCCTCCTCCTCCTCCTCCTCTCCTCCTCCTCCACTACTCTGCTGCACTGGGAGTGAAGAAATAGCATAGAATGCGTGCAGATGCTTATCATCCTGGCATGTCGTAAAAGTCGACTAAGGGACGGGTACTCTCCAACATGGTGTACTATCTGTATGGGCGATGGGCTGATCACCTGTCACCATACGGTTCATCATACCATCTTAGGACTAATTAATCGAACGTGGCCACAAGTAGTCTTGTGGCTCTGCCCACCCCATTAGGGATTTCGGGCGTGATAATATGTATGTATATTTACAGCGGTTCGGAGCTTTATAAATGAAACTGTTAAACTTCTACTTACCATTTATGTTTTAAGTGTATAGCAATAAACTCTCCATTTATTATCAACATTGTGGTGGTCTCAAATCTAAACTAGACGAGTTACGCTGAAATGTAATATCGTCGGTGGGAATCCAAAAATCGCTATGTGTTTTTTTGCGATTTTTTTATTTTAATTTTTTGCAGAAATTAAAACCGAAACGTTTAGTGTTTCGGTTTTAATTTCTGCATCAGTCCACAATTTTTTTTATTATTTTCATCACTGGTTTATGTGTTAGTAAACAAAAATGTACCTTGATAAATTCGCTATGTGAAATTAGGCAGTTTGCGAATTTTAAATAATAACGCACATTTAAGAAAGTGGTCATTTTATTTCGCTATGTGTTCGCACATAGCGATATTTTATCATCAGCATTGTTGTCATATTTTTACACATGGCGATTTTTAGGAGTCAGATATCTTCAAATATAGTGAGTAAAACCCGCTATGTAGCAAAATTTTCCATAAAACATCATTTAAGAAAATAGTCATGTGACCGCTAGTTACATAGCGATTATTAATGTTACAAATTAAATCCGCTATGTACCAATATTTCCGTTTACGTCATGTTTTACTAATAAGTTATTAACAAATTTATTTTAATTTAATTTATATAGATGTAAAAGTTACCTAGTTATCATAAAAAAAATATAACTACGCATTTTAAGTAACTATTAAAGAAAAAAGCGGTTTTAACTGTCTCCTGAAAAGTAGACCAAAAACACATAGCGATTTTGTAATTCGCATCGACGATATCTTGTACTTACGACATTATCGTCATGGTAGAAACCTGGCTAAATGAGTCTGTGTTGGACGTTGAGATTTTAACCGATGAATTATGTTCTTTTCCGACGATATCGTAACCTGCAAAAGACACTCAAAAGAGGCGGCGGAAGGGTACTCGTGGCTGTAAGAAAGGGTATCACAGTTACTAGGCGTTCTGACCTTGAGGCAGACGGTCTTGAGGAGATTTTCCTACTATTCCCGACTAAAACATACAGCCTCATTATGTGTGCATGTTACATACCACCCTCTGTACGGAGACATATTTATGAAGATTACTTATTACGCATCCAAAATATACATTCAGAGGCCTGTCCGTGTACAGCAGACAGACAGACAGACAGACAGACAAACAGCAATCTGTTGATGGGTAATTTTAACCTGCCCAATGTTGGCTGTTCTTTTATTTATAATGTTCCTCCTAGCTCCCCTCTGAACTCTGGTAACGAAATTGCCAGGCTACTTTCCTGCACCATGGCGTTTGCTAACCTTAAGCAATATAATAATGTGGCGAATGAAAATGGCAGAATGTTAGACCTGGTCCTTGGTAGCGTCCAGAGATGTCACCTGTCGTTATCAGCTGACCCATTGCTTGACACTGTACCTCACCACCCCCCTCTAGATATCTTCTGTGAATTCTCTGATTCTAAATCATTGGGTGCAATAAGCAAATGTAGACGTAATTACTACAAAGCAGACTACGATAAAATCATACAAGAAATTGAGTCCATTGACTGGACCTCGGAATTTGCCCAATTAGATCCTGAAGTCTGTGTCTCAAATTTCTACACCCATATTAATGAAATTATAAAATCAAATGATCCCCTGTCAAAACCAAAATCCACGCGTTTTCCTGTTTGGTTCTCAAAATGCCTGATTAACACACTAAGACGTAAGCGTAAGATTAGGTTAAAATGATTAACATATAAGTCCCCTAGAGATTATCAAGAATTCGCGCTAAGTACTACGATCTCGAGTCAAACTGCTGTTAGGAAATTGTTACAACAATTATATAAAAAATATAGGACCTTCAATGAGAACAAATATCAAACAATTTTGGAAATACTCTTCAAATCTTCGGCAATCCAACACTGGCTTTCCCCAAATTATGAAACTCCACCACTCAGTTTCCAACCGTCCAGAGGAGATATGTAATAGGTTTGCAAACTATTTTCAGTCAGTATTTGAGCCCGTCTCATCAGCCCCCTATGACACAGACGCTCTCGAACAGCAGGATGGCTATAACACGACCATCCATCTATGTAGTATGTCTTTCTCAAAATATGAAGTCCTTTCAGTTTTAAAACAAGTCGATGAGAAAAAAAGACCCGAACCTGACGGACTGAATCCAGTATTCGTAAAACGAGCGCGCAGTGCTCTAGCACTACCATTGCAACTTATTTTATCTACACCCATATCATAAAACCTCCATAGTGTAATCAAAAACCGTAGGAAATGACCACCATTTTGACAACCAATTAGGAAAAACCAGCGCTGCAATGTTATTCCCGTATCGTTTTTAGTATAGAAATGAGATTAAATTTGGAACAGCTGTCAAAACTCAAGTGGGTCTCTATTCTAGTATCCATAGATATTAAAACAGTTATTGATACGAAACGTCAATTCAGTATGTTTTTTTAATATAAACTGCACAACATTTGATCTCGAGTGACATGAGAATAGAGAGTTCATTCGTTTGTCTATGATTTAAAAAAAAAATGGTCTTGACGGAGGATCGAATTGCCGCCATTATGTTGGTGTTTTGCTGAACGAAAGTAGAATTGTTGTTGAATTGAATAGAAAAAGTTGTTTCTAATTTACATTTTAGTTGAAAATATGAATAGTAGTCTTCTCGGAGTGTGTGCGATGTGAAAATGCGCCGGATATCGGAAATATGCAGCCACGATTGCAACAAATAACTTGTTGCCAGAAAATATTGTTTCTGAACCCATCATGGAGGATTTATAATATGTGTGTAGATAAAGTTATGTATGCAACTCTGCATAATTTGGCCTTAAAACACACGTGCGATCTTATTATGAAACTCGCTAAAAGCTCGTTTCATAAAACCGAACTAGTGTTTTAAGGCCTATCATTATGCAACCGTTGCATAAACTACTATTTTAATAACTGTCTCCGTAATGGTATCTTCCCGGATAGATGGAAAGCTGCACACATTACTCCCATTTACAAATCGGGGCCTAAGGATAGTGTACAAAACTACCAACCAATCTCAATTCTGTCTTGTATTCCCAAAGTTTTCGAGAAGCTGGTACACGGTCGAGTCAGTTAAAAACTGAATTCGAGACGAACAACACGGTTTTGTCAAAGGTAAATCTACTGCAACAAATCTCACCCTTTTTCTGGACTCGGTGCTCCAGTCCCTTGATGACAAAGAGCAAGTAGACGCAATCTAAACTGACTTCCAAAAGGCCTTCGATAAAGTTGATCATTTAATACTCTTAAAAAAAAATATCCTTCAACGGAATCAAGGGAAATATCCTCAGGTGGTTTGCCTCCTACCTCCAAAACCGTACTCAATCTGTGACAGTCAACGAGTTTGTCTCGTTACCCTCAGCGGTGACGTCCGGGGTACCGCAAGGGTCAATAATTGGCCCTCACTTATTTATTTTGTTTATCAATGATATTTCATCTTGTTTTACGCACTGTGATTTTTTGTTGTATGCCGACGACGTAAAAATTTTCAAATAGGTTCGGTCCCATGACGATGCCCAACTTATTCAAGACGACTTAAATAACTTAAACGAATACTGTAAAATTAATCAACTATTCCTGGCGCACAGCAAATGTAAACATGTTATTTTTACAAGGAAGCATAGTGTTATATTAAGTTCATTCCATTTAAACAACGTTACACTGGAAAGAGTCGCGAATATAAGCGACTTGGGGCTCATTGTCGATTCAAAACTGACCCTTGATATTCACGTTGACCACATCCTGAAGAAGGTATACCAAATGCTAGGCTTTATAATGCTTATTACTAAGCATTTCAAACAGAAACAGAGCTTGATTTTCTTTTTCAACTGTTTGGTTCGGTCTGACCTCGAGTTCGCCTCAACAGCGTGGAACCCTTTTTATAATATTTACAGTGACAAAATATAAATAGTAGAAAAAAAAGTTCCTACGATACTTAAATTTTAAAATGCGATCGCCCCGACGCTCTTATGCTCAGCTTCTATTAGACTACAATATGCTGCCCCTTCGAGAAAGACAGTCCGTTGCGGACGCCGTTATGTTGCGAAGTATATGTGTAAGCGACATCAACTGTCCACAGCTCTTGGCAAAGATACGGTTCCGTGCCCCACTTAAATCGACGAGAGCCAAAAACCTCTTTGGTCTACCTAAAACGAAGACTAATGCCGGAAAGCGCGCTCCAATACATAGATTGTGTGACTACCACAACACTTTTCTAAACGAGATCGACATATTCTCATGCTCCCGAACCCAGTTCAAGACCGCTGTCATAAAACTGTATAAAAAATAGTTTAGTTCTAGTTCTAATTGTATTTTTCCTTTACTGTGAAGTCTGGAATACTTCAAATTATAAGATTATCATAAGATCACATGTAAATTGTATGTAGGGTATCTTAGCGTATCGCGCAAGTAGTATTTTAGTTTTATTTCTCTGTGTGTTCGTAGTGAGATACGTTCAGGGAAACGTCTGTATCTATTATAACTTAATTGTACCAATTTGTGTTACACTTTATGACTGTTTCTGTGTTATCTCCTGAATAAATAAATAAATAAATTAATAAAGTATCTATATAAGGCTAGTTTTTAATTTAATTTAATTATCCTATTATGAATTATGAGACCGAATTCCTTATTTCATTTCATAAGTTCACGTGCGTATAATAATCTCTTTTCAGTAGCCACGATTTAACCCAGTTTCCGTTGTAGGTACCTACACACTTTTTTGAAGTTAGAGCTATTATTATAGCAATACAAACTTTTTTCGATGATTCATTGTTGGCGTGTCCTGTTGGCGTGTTATCTGGGCGGCATTTTAGAGGTAACTGATGGATATGCAGACTGAGTGTCTAACATGGTGCTTCGATCAGCAGTTTCCCATCAGTTTATACGTGACCAGACTTATGGACCAGACAAACGCGAGACTGAGCGTGTAACACCCGACTAAGGTGTCAGGGAATAGAAGCATATCCTATTCACTAAGTGGCAAACTAATCAACAGATACTAAGCTCCTGTTAAACCAGCATATAGCTTAACCAGTCGCACGCGACGAGAGATGGCGGGTCGTCGTCGGCGCGGGCGCCTCAAACGCGCCCATTACGGCTAATTACGCTAATAATTGCGCGATATTCGCACTCTGAGCTTCCCAGAACATAGCTGCGCCGTACTAATCATCGGATGTGACCGGCCCTATTCCTTGAAAGTTACAAGTTAACAAGTCTACATGCTTACATTTCAAAGTAAATTTGTATAGGTGTATTTAATTCTGTTTCTCAATGACTTGTTTACTACAGGTATAGTGAATAATATGTTTCCATCGGCAAAACTCGGATCTCAATCGGAAGACGATGGGACCCGAAGTGTCAATTAATTATTGTATTAAATGAGTGACATGTTTATATTCATTCATATGAAACTTCATTATTTATTGTCAAATGTCAAACTGAAAAACGGCAGCATGGTATGATGGGTACTGGCCCCCAATTCTCGATGCATTCGAGAAAATGTCGATTGCAAGATTAAACGTCAGATTCATACAGTGGTGTCAAATGACTGTATGCACTGACTTATAATCTCGATTGTGAGATTATCTCGAAAGCACCGGGAATTGAGGGCCTGCTGAAGCTAATCGCAGTTACTAATGTCATCCTAATGTCAGTGTCACTGATATGCGTCATCACCTTGTGTTTTCGGAATATACAAGTGTAAAAATACAAGTTGTAATAAAAATCGTTTCTCAAAAGTATCTAAGTACATGCACAGGTACACGTGTAAAATCAAACTCATTCACTTCAGTACCTCTATACATCACAAGTTGTGATGCTCTCTGTCGTGGTGGCTATTATTGACATTTTTGTCGTGGCGCTTAACCTGACGCGAACCGGGATCGCTTGTGATGCGACACAACATAAGCCGTCATCACACGGCATTAGAGAAATGTGAACACAACCTATTTAAATGTATGAAATCAATACCTTTCTGATGCGTTACAATACAAGTAACACAACACGACAGACAAATGTGAATTTGGGAATGCCTTAGGGGAATGTGGCTTCAGTTTTTTATAATATGTGTGAATTCATAAAAAAAACCGGTCAAGTGCGAGTCTAACTCGCGCGCCGAGGGTTCCGTACTTACCTATGAAAAAGAAACAGTACCCTGTAGGTAAAGAACCATAAAAAAAATAGCTCTTAACAACGGGGTAACCATTTACAACCTACCTATGAAATAAGACAAAAAATAACTTTCGCGAGCTCCTATTTTCGAGCAATGGTAGTGATACGATACGACCTTGCAAAGGTTATTCCGTTTAACTACTTTTTCCTTTACTTGTGCTGTAAGACACTGCTTCTTGCCAAATTTCATGATTCTAGGTGAACGAGAAGTACCCTATAGGTTTTGACTCCCTTTGGATTCCCTTGAAAGTATCAAAATATGTAGCAGAAACGGCCGTATTTTTTGATTGCGGTGACTTAGAACGTTGTTTTTTTCAGTTTCAAGAAATTGCAAACGTGCGTATTTGATATTAATTTCAACTTGATACCTCTACGCGTTCCTGAGAAAAAGGTCTTGACAGACAGACAGACGGACAGACGGACAGACAACAGACACGACAAACGAGTGATCCTATAAGGGTTCCTTTTTTCCTTTTGAGGTACGGAACCCTAAAAACACGCAAACAGTGGTAATTTACTAGTTCCTTCCTAATGATAATTATTACTTATTAAATATAATATAGGTACTACATAATAATAATACTAAATAAGGTTAATTAAATCTAAGTAAAAACTAAATTAAATCTAAAAAAGGTCCCCGTGGCATTGTGCCAAAGATGCTAGCAGCGTTTCCTCGCTGTATTGCAATGATGATGCGTAATTACTTACTTACTTAGCGTTTACTTGGCTTATGAGTTGGCTGCCTTTTTCACAAAATAATAAGATCGTTAAAATATATATTACTGTTTTTAATCAAGTCTATTAACAACTTACACGTTTGAGATCTTATAAAATTAATTTCTTCAATTATGCATTTAGCCGTTTTAACGAAAAATAATAAATAGAGACTCTTAATTATTTAATGACAAGTCACAAGCCACAAGTGTAAAGTACAGCCTTTGGGAAACGAAATTACTATTTGATTAGTAATAATGTCATCGGTAGCAGTTGTATTTGTCACCTATACGCTTGTGGAACACTCTTGTAACCCCGCTCTTGTAACAATATACAGTTACATGAAACACAAACTTGTGAAAAATATTGAAATACAAGCGTTACCATAGATACACACTTGTAATACAAGGCTTGTACCATTCATTAAACAGGGCCCAGCTTTTCTGATCTTATTAATTATATATGTTTTACTTTGCTTAATTACGGAACGTAATGCGAGGTAATTAAGTGTTATCAGTCGTAAAAACGACTTGTTAGCCGTAGACCAGTGGTCTTAGCTAAATCATAACGTTAACCGTATTCTAGGTCCGTAACTAATACAACCAATCATACAACTAAAACACAATAAGTAGATGAAAAATCATATAAAAATGTTCGTCTCTTCATCATCATTGCAATTATCGGCAATTTGCCAAATGCTGTTCAAAGGCCGCATGTCTTTTCTGCGCCCATTGACTTCCGATGAGTGACCCATGACATACCTCCCATTCCATTGTCTTCATTCAAAAACGTTTCTGCCACATCGGTCAGCAGTTCTTCGAGATACGTGAACAGCTCACTGCCAATTCAATTTGCAAGCTCCGAGTGCTATGTTGTTAACACCGGTCTTCCTACGAATCTCTTCATTCATGATTCTAATACCTCTACATAAAACAAGTCCGAGCATAGGTCTCTCCATAGCTCGATGAGTAACCAATATTCATGTCAAAGTCAAAGTTAAAATATCTTTATTCAATTTAGACTTATACAAGCTCTTACGAAGGTCAAGGAATGAATCTACCACCGGTTCGGAAAAAATCTCTATTGAGAAGCGCCGGCAAGAAACTCGGTGAGGTAACATTTTTCGAGACCCAAGCATCGGCGGTGCAGGTCAGGTTCATGTTCAGCCTGCAACCCACCTGCTGGGATCCCGCACTGAGGTAATGGATCATTTTTCTCCGATCTTCCGGATATTCTGCCATGACTACGATATCGTCGGCAAATTGAAGATGATAGATGTACACGTCATTGTTGTTAATGCCAAATCAGTCAAAGTTCGAAACCATGAAGACAACTCTTCCTCATTTTTCAGAAATTACTTGTTCCTCTCACATTTTTCTGGAGTTTGATCGGCCCTGCGCTTTGGTCCGGCAACTGGACTGATATGGTGGCTGTTCTGTAGAAGCATCTCAATACTTCGACATATCATCTTTATTTGTACTAAATCGTTAATAGATCTTTGGAGCGTTATTGTTGAAGAGAAGAGTTGTGTTAAAACCGCGTAAAATAAAATTAAATTTACTTTATTATATCGAAAATTACTTTGGTATATCGATAAAAAAAAAAACATTTAATACGGCGTTCACACTAACGACGACGTTTACTCAACAGACTATACAACGTGCTACAAAATACCCCGTAAAAAATATAATTAATTATCAAAGCCAAAAATTTTGTGAACCCTAGTAAGCTGTCATGTCAGGGAACCGGATTATTTAACAGAAAGGAAACAGAAAATTTTACCCAATAATTGTCTACTTTAATAGTTTTTCTATTTTTCATTCATAAATGTTTGCTACCTCAATACAAGGATGTCAATGCCACACAACACAAGCCATATCCCGACGAGCGAGATTGTGTATTGAGCAAGGCGGGTGACACTTTGAGCCGTTTCTGTAAATTTGACGTTTATTATGAAAAAAGTAAGTGTTTGTTTAGGTTGTTTCGTTAGACCTAATCTTTTAAAATGTTTGTCGTTCCGCGAATTAGGTAGAAATGTAGGTACATTGTGCGTAGTTTACTCTTTAATTTTACTGAAATAGGGTTTGCACATCAGTGAAAATACATAATAATATTTTTTTATTTGTTTGGGGTTTATTATAATAATAAATAAATAATAAATCATTTATTTTCAGGCATCTAGTGGCCCATACATAAATACCTTACAGACTAACATACATATTAAAATACAAACAAAATAACTTAAAACTAACACACTATTTCTGCTGTGTGTGACGCAATTTCATGGTGTCATATTCCATCAGCCGGCCGCGGAATCGCCGAAATATGACACCCTTCGGCCAAAACTCTTGTATCATGAAGGCCGATAGATCTTTTATAGGTACGCTCACCGCAAAGGCGTTATACAGCGTTATCTTAAATATTGTGAATGGACTCGTTATAAGGCCCCATTTAATATCCTTTCGGCTTTACGGGTAGTTTTGTAACACCCTGTTTACATACATGGATGTGAATAACAAGATTAACAACAACACAACACAACTTAACAAGACACAAAACACACAAGACACACAACAAGACATGACACTTTAACTAGATTTATCAGCATATTCAACCATAGGCTCTGCGTAAGAAAGTGCATGCTAGATACTGGCTCCTCGCGATCCCCAAAATTTAACGAAAATCACTTCCTACTACTCTAATTCTGACATTTTTAAAAGAAAAATCTCAACATATGTATAACCTAATTAAAGTTTTCTACACTGTGTTTTAATTAAATTAATTAGAGCCATGTTTATTTAATTAGAGCCGCTTAGCCTTAAGAAAGTAGTGGGGCGAGCGCGGAATGTAACGGGCCGCGTCCTGCCTTGCGCACCCATCGCGATTCGCGGCTAATTCAAACAAAAACTATTGTCCGATGAGTCCCACGAATGCGGGAATCGGCCGCGGCGCCTTTCATCTGCTTTCTATCACAGAAATAAGGTGAAATTAATTAATTTATCGCCCTATCGCTTACACTTGCAGCTTTTTGTGCCACTCTCTCACCCAAGTCGGGAAACATTAACGTAGCTTGAGACAAGGCGCGCCTAGCGTCGACGACCATTGCGACGGCAGTCGGATGGGTATGCCGTCAAGTGGAATATCACTATTTTTTAGGGTTCCGTACCACAAAAGGTAAAAAGCAACCCGTATAGGATCACTTTCTTCTCCGTCTGTCTGTCTGTCTGTCTGTCAAGACACTTTTTCTCAGGAACGCGTGGAGGTATCAATTTGAAATTAATATCGAATACTCAAACCTGCAGTCTCTCGGAGCTATGACAAAATAAAATTTCTAGTCAACGTAATCAAACGATACGGCCGTCTATGCCGCGTATTTTTCCATTTGCAAGGGATTCTAAACCTATAGCGTTGACCTAGAATCATGAAATATGGCAAAAAAGCAAGGTCTTATGGCTCATGTAAAGGAAAAAATCCAAAACCCGTAAATTTGTTGTAATATCACAAAAAATGGCATAGTTTGCCATTCACAGAGGATTAAAACCTATAGGATACTTTCCGATGACCTAGAATCATCAAATTTGGCAAGACGACACGCAAGGTGACACATACAATTGAAAAAAATCCGAAAATGTAAATTTGTAGTAATATTAGGAAAAAAAATTGTTCTTGGTGCTTACAAACTTATTTGCCCTTAATTAACTGACCGCGACCTATGTTGATGTATGAGTAACAGTTTTTCAACGGTAAACAGAAGTTTGTCCCTCAATCGAGTTTATTTTTAGTTAGTGTGAGCAATGTTCGGTGCTTTCATAGTTTATAAACTTCAATAATGTTACCTAGTAATTTAAGTGAATTTAGCTGTACAATTAATTACCTAACTGCCTACACTGTTATACGTTCTTATTAATTATTTAACTTTGTCCATTTGCGACAACCTACCTACAAGGTACCGTTTGTTTTTCATCGTTAAATACGGGACCCCCGGCAGTACTATTTTCTATTCTGTGCCCCGGTGCCCTTTTCAATGGAGCTGTAGTATTTTTCATTCCTCCTAATGAGATTGCAAATCGAAATTATTTGTTAAAACTTCACTCAATTGTAACAAAAGCAGATCATATGTACATTCCAATGAACGAACACTACAGAAGCTAATAAAGAAATAAAAACGCAGTTAGTTCATACGCAGCATGAGCACGGGCTAATTGTCACGGAAACGACAATACGTGCTCATATGGGTAATACGCAGTAATAACTAGTCATTTTCTTTTAAATGCACTTTCACAAACGTAGCTTTATGATGAAAAATGTGTTGACGCAAATATATATGCATTAAAACTCTTTTATTTCATTACATTTATTAGCCATAAATTGATGCTATTGAAATATTTACATATTTAAAAAAATAGCCCTTTTTATCATTTTGCCCAAAGGCTGTAGCTGAACACGATAATACAATACGAAGGTCACAAAATCCCAGCCATTTTTAAATCGATAATTTTCTATTATCTAATATATATCTATCTTTATAAGAGATTACAGGGATTACACTAACATTAAGTACCTAATATTAAAAAAAAACTCAACAATGTTCTCTACGATATACCTAACCAATAGTGGTTGATATGTAGGTAGGTACTTCGTTCTGGCAGAATTTGAACTACTTACCTATAACCTAACATGTTCCAAATTGTGTATAAATATTTATTCATAGCAATAAGAATAGGAACTGATTAATATTAGTGACACAACTTGGCCTGTCAAAGTCAAAATATTTTTATTCAATGAACGCTTTTACAAGCTGTTATGAAGGTCAAGGAATGAATCTACCACCGTAATGTACACAGAGGCCCTGCAGCCCTAGCAAGGTCGACACGGAACGGGGATAAGTTAACGCCGTCTCATTAAGTGCGTCTGTCTCACATTAGTGCCGACGAAAGAGATAGTCAGAGAAATAAGACGGGGTTAAGTTATCCCCGTGTCAGCCATGCCTAGGGTCTAATTACATGCTTTTTCACACGTGAAATTAGACAGGAGCGATTTGTTAGTACTGAGAATGTTCAAATGTATATGTTTGAAAAACAGGGATACCTAATAGTCTTTTAGCTAGTTAGTCTTCAAATTATAAGCGTACAAACCAGTTCGTTCAGGTGAGTGGACAAATAAATAATAAACTCATACATAGATTTAAATATACCATAGAATAATTTCAACTGAATCCCGTTGATTCACAGACGGTAAAGTTGCCAAAACCTAAATCAGGTTTTGTGAAAGGATGAGCCAAGGGCGCAGGCTTGACCTGCAGACGATTATATCGGGATGCGATTGTCGAAACTTCGTCGTGTCTCTCTTAAGATCCTTGTAAACAGACAACTTTATTCGCAATTTATTTCTGCAATTCGGGCTAACTCAAACAGTTTACACTTAAACCTTACATCCTAGTAGTGATGAAATAGGTAATCATTTTGGCAGCAATTCATTGCCAAAAAAAACACTCCGTTTACTGGCCCTTTTAGCAAAATATCCAAGCATCATGATATAGGGATATAATTAAGAGGAGTGTGAACCTACGGTTTTTCATACAAAAGGCGATAAAGATTTTCACCCCTTAAAGCTTAACTGATGTTGACCAATTTTTGATAGGTTATCAGCGGCACTAACGTGCAAGACACAAATATAAGTTAAACCGTCTGTGCGTCTCACTCACACTAGCGCCGACGAAAGAGATAGTCATGGAGCCAAACGGGTTTAACTTATCTTTGTGTCTTGCATGTTAGGGCCGCAGTCGGAACAAAATACAATACAATACAATACAAATCTAGGTTTCCACGTTTTGCTTTTTTTACTATAATCAATAAATTCAATTTTATTGTTGTTTTAGTATTCTCATACAAAACTAATTTCGGCCATTATTTGACTTTGTTGATCTTTAATCAAAATTCATAAAACGTATACACCTAGATTTTGTTCCGACTGACATTTTATCAAAAATTGGTCAAAATCGGTTAACATTTAAGGGGTGGAAATCGTTATCGCCTTTTGTATGAAAAGGGTGATTTTTGCCGTCGGTTCACAGTCCTCTTAACGATTTTAGTTTAAGTATTTTAGTAAGCAGCCGGCGGTGCGACGGTGGGGCCCGGTGGGAGCGCGCGGTTTTTGCGCGGCGCGGGCGCACGTCCCTCCCGGGAACCACGCTAATCACCGACACACACTTAATTATCGCGCCGCCGTCGCTCCAGCTCCACACTCCTTATGTGATTATCAGTGATGGTCTAACCGTAATCGGTCATTATCTTTGACATCTTATGGCCCCCCTACACGTTGGGCCATCGCATTCATACGTAAGAATGCGAGAAAGATATCCTTATTTCATTCTTACGTATGAATGCGACCCGCGTACAGGCGCAGATACATGGGGATCTTTAACTTCAATGCTTATTTATTTTCGGTTGTGATCCTTACTGTAATGTAAAGAAAGTTTTGTGCTTAACTTTTGACGGCTCGGCGGTTTGACAACATTCCTTCTATATTGTTATTACCCATTCTAAGTTTCCTGTATGAAACTATGCATGCGAAATGAATGAATTTCAAAATGATGTACTTACTAAAAAACCGGACAAGCACGAGATCAACTCGCTTGGCGCGTTCCGTGATTAGGTACCTATATGACATTTCCTATGTTACTTTTAATACCATTGACTTCTTATAGGTTTTCCCAGTTATTTATAGGTAAAGAACCTTTTTTCTGTTTTCTGCCCAGTAGTAATACGAGGGTATTTACTATTTTTTTCTATTTTTATACTGTTTTATTATTTCTGAGTCTAAAAAGAGAGTTATTTAAACGAATTGGGGCAATATTTCGTTAATCATTTTAACTTAAAGTGCGAGAAACAACAAGAAAAACCCTCTATTTAATTTATTATGATTAATATTTGGTGACAATACATTTAAATGTATGATATACTGCTCTTTATTGGTAATAAATTCACTTAAAAGTAATGTTTCGGCTTGACCTAATTGCGATTTAAGAACAGATACAGTTAAACAAAAAATACTTCTCTGTCACTCTGTCTTATTTGTACCTGATAGTCAGTTCATGATCTTTCCAATCCCACAGCCATTAATTAGCTGCCAAAAGCGATTATTTTATTGGCTTAAGCTTAACCTAGCTACCTAACTTATATTTCTTACAACTGATTGGAACCTCATGCATCGTAACGAGGAAAGCACTGCTACCGACGAGATTGATGAGGATATTGAAAGCTGACTAATCGCATCTTCACGCTTTAATACTACAATCAGAAGTCCATACTGATGTTGAATTTATTTATAGATTTTAATAATTTGATCAGTAGTGATGGTGAATAAGTAAATTAAATAGGTTTTTCTTTTTGATTAAAATATAGTAGTTTATGCAACGGTTGCATAATGATAGGCCTTAAAACACTAGTGCGGCTTTCATGAAACGAGCCGATAGGCGAGTTTCATAATAAGATCGCACGAGGGTTTTAAGGCCAAATTATGCAGAGTTGCATACATAACTTTATCTACACACATATTATAAATCCTCCATGATGGGTTCAGAAACAATATTTTCTGGCAACAAGTTATTTGTTGCAATCGTGGCTGCATATTTCCGATATCCGGCGTATTTTCACATCACACACATTCCGAGAAGACTACTATTCATATTTTCAACTAAAATGTAAATTACAAACAACTTTTTCTATTCAATTCAACAACAATTCTACTTTCGTTCAGCAAAGCACCAACATAATGGCGCTAATTCGATCCTCTGTCAAGACCATTTTTTTTTTAAATCATAGACGTGAAGTCTCTATTCTCATGTCACACGAGATCAAATGTTGTGCAGTTTATATTAAAAAAACATACTGAATTGACGTTTCGTATCAATAACTGTTTAATATCTATGGATACTAGAATAGAGACCCACTTGAGTTTTGACAGGTGTTCCAAATTAAATCTCATTTCTTTACTAAAAACGATAAAGAAATAACATTGCAGCACTAGTTTTTCCTAATTGGTTGTCAAAATGGTGGTCATTTCCTACGGTTTTTGATTAAACAATGGAGGTTTTATGATATGGGTGTAGATAAATAATAATATGTCATGTCATGTGGTATCAAAATGTTCGGAAATATTGTAATACGCCTTATCTACACACCATTTAAATAATTTATTTTTAAATTCTGGTAAGTAGATCAGATTTCTTAAGGTCCTGGGGTAAATTATTAAATTTCTTTATCGACATGTTGAATACACTTTTTCTCATATGCGCCGTCTTGCTACCCTCGGGACAATACAGATTGAAACCGTGATGCTTTGAAGTCTGTCTAGGGTTTGGATGTTGGACTTTATATAAATGTATGTTTTTTTACAAAGATGCATATCTCATATATGTATAATGAGTAAAAAGTTAATATTCCGTGTTTTAAAAAAAGGAGTTTACATGAGTCTCTAATTTGAGTACCACAGATTGCTCTAATGCATCTATTTTGAAGTCTAAAGGCCTTATCGGTGTTTTTCGAATTACCCCACAAAATGACGTCATATCTCAGATTAGACATAACATAAGCATGGAATGCCAGCAGGGCTGTTATCTGTGATGCTATTTGTGTCAATTTGCGTAAAGCAAAGACAAACCTATTTAATTTATTTATAATGTACTCTATATGTTCTTCCCAATTACAGTGACAATCTAGAATTACTCCTAAGAATCGCGTTGATTTAACTCTATTAATTTTAACGTTATTGAATATAATACCAATGTCTCTAGGCTTTCCTTGAGGAGCATAGAATTCCATGGAGTGTGGTTTTTTTAGGTTAACGTTTAGTTTAATATTTGTTAATCATTCGTTTACATCTTTGAAAACACTATTTACCTCTGCTTCATACGTGTCGGGCTTGGTACAGCGTACAACCACTGAACAATCATCAGCAAAGAGTGTCATTTTATGATTAGTTATTTTCGGTAGATCATTAATATTCACTAGGAATAATAGTGGTCCCAAAATACTTCCTTGTGGGACTCCTTGCCTGATTGTTTCTAGGCTGGACTTGAACTTCTTCATTGATTTAGATTCTGCGCAATAGTTAGTGATTTCAGTTATCTGTTTTCTATCCATTAAGTACGTTTTGATCCAGTCGTATGCATTGCCCCTTATTCTGCAGTCATAAAGCTTATACAGAAGAATGGTATGGTTAACACAATCGAATGCTTTCGGCATATCCATAAAGATTCCTGTGGCGGCGGTTTTCTTATCCCTACAGTCAGAAATTTCTCTTAAGAGGTTAAATATTGCCAAGTTCGTTGATTTGTGCTTTCGAAAGCCGAACTGGCATTCTGTAAGGATATCAAATTTGGAGAAAAAGTTAACCAGTCTGATGTTTAAGATTCTCTCGTAAATCTTTGATATGATAGGTATCAAAGCAATCGGTCTGTAGTTTTGAGAGTTACTTTTTTCACCTTTCTTGAAGTTTGGTTTGATAACACTGGTTTTGAAATAATAGAACTCAAGTTTAATTTTACACTTTTGACTAGAGATGCAACGGATATCCGGTTACTATTCGGTATCCGGCCTATCCGACCATGATTTTAGTATCCAGCCGAATACCGGATACCGAATACCATTTCACATGTCACTCGACGCCATAGTTTAAATTTTCTAATTTGCGCCCCAATAGTGGCCCTCATGTTTAAAATTAATTAATTTACGTTACACGTCCGTGTTGCGGTCACCGACTGTACCAAATTCCAACTCAAAAGGTTCTGTAGTTTCGGAGCAAATTGGCTGTGACAGACATACACACGACTGATCCTATAAGGGTCCCGTTTGTTCCTTTAAAAAAGGGGCGTAAAGCTCACAGTTTTTAAGAAGTGTGCTTTATCACCCAACATTAATATAGCACAATACACAAATTTCGTACAAACAAGGAACGTAAAACTCATAGTTTTTACGAACTATCCTTTTCATTCTCTACATTACTACGTAAAAATCATTTTTTTTTAATGTATTCAAGAAATAATATTATAGATCTATTAATCTGAAAGTTTGATTTACGACCTAAGGTGTTTACACAGAGTGACTTTTTGTGGGCTGTAAAGGACATTTTGGCAAAAAATATTGGTCGTAAAGAAAACTTATTTCGGTAAATAGGAGGCAGCGATCATTTATAAAGTAACAACGTGAAAATACTCAAAGTTTTAAGTACTTTAGCCAATAGATGACTTTAATATATATCTTTAAACAAAAAAACTACAGTCAAAATATTATATTTTATTTAGTTTTTTGCTTATCCTGAAAAGTCCTGTTTTGTCCTTTACGCTTTTTGAGTCGCAAGGTATCGATATTTGTTTCATTATGTCAATAACTAACATCAATAATTATTGATTGACAGTATACGAACGCCGTCATAAGCAAGATCACTTCCCTTTCTCGAGCAACCTTGATCATCGGTAGGATTGTATCCACAGAACACAGAAAGAGACCTCTTTCTGTGTTCTGTGGTTGTATCGTGCCGTGTCGCAGGCGCAGATGTAGGGAGCAGTGCGGCCTTATCAGGCAGATATTTGACTGAGGCAGCTTCAAAGTTTTCCTGCTGAAAATTAGCAGCGGGCCGGACGGCGGCGCGCGCAGCCGGCAGTGTCTGCGCAGGCGCCGCCCCCGTCGCTCGCGCACCATGCCGTCGCTCGCGCTTCTGCTGCTCCTCGCAGGTCGGCCAACGACCCCGTGATATATGCACAGGAAACACATTATTGATTGATAATTTAAGGTTCTGTTGATTTGTTTCGCGTGAGTTAAGAGGCTTTATGGCGATCCATGGAGGACGTTATTGGTTATCAAAGCCTTTTTGGTGCTTCTTTTTTATTTACTTGTGAAATATATGCAGAATAGGTAAGTAGGAAGATTCTTTCAACTAAAAAGGAATCATGGCATTTTTTATAAGTGGAATTTTTTGGTACACTGGTTGGCAGTTCACATTGTTTCAGAATTATTTAATTGTTTTATTTTCCTTAAGATACTGTTATAATTCGGGATAAACAGTGTCATAATTATTATTATAACTTCTCAAAAAGAACTAGGAAGAACGGCTCCGGCATATATCATTTTCATAATTCAGCCGTGAATAATTTAGTTAATTATAACGGTCATATATTAAAATTCGCGTTTATTAAATTATTGTGAAAATCAAGTAGGGAATCACTATAGATATATCAAAGAAACACGAAACATACGCGTGGTTCGCGGGTTCAGTCTCCGTCCAAACAAAGAGTTCAACGCGCGAATGAGTGCTGTCGCGAGCTGCGCGCGCGCTTCTCTTTATTAGCTCGATCATTAACATAATACGCTCATAATCGCAAATAATTATGCATACTAAGTAAGCGTACAGACAACAGATAAAATAGAAACGGATAGAATACAACCTTAAATACTTTTAAACACATAAATTGAATTTAAACACTTTTGAAAGGTCATAGCTTAAAGTCTCTATATCATGCTTATATTGAATATTATGATATACAGTTTCTAGATATAATGTATTGCTTTTGTAACATTACGGTTAAATTTGGTAACGAATAATAGAACTAGCATTTTACCGGTACGTTTTTTCTTAAGAAACCGGATTACAATGAAGTTAAGATTCCTGATCGTGACTGAATAAATAATAAAAAGTATCAAAGAAAAGTTGAATCCTTATACCAAATGTTTTATTTGTATCACTTGTCGACACCTTGACTTCGAGAAAATATTGATCAGTAACATAAAATAAATGGTCTGGGGTCGGGACTGTGTTTAGTGACGATATACTAAATCGCGCTTTTTAACCGACTTCAAAAAAACCGAAGCAGGAGGTTCTCAATTCGATACTTATATATATATACACCGATTACTCGGAGATGGCTGGACCGATTTGCATGATTCTTTTTTTAATCGATAGGGTATTTTACTTTCTTTAAATATCGCTCGTTTTTATCCACTTATGTTGAGTAAAAGCAATCGAAAACCAGGGAGTGGCTCAAATTTTGCCTGAATGATTTGATTAATAGAAAGACCGGTGAAACTAAATAGTGGCTTCTAACAAAACAGTACCTAGAAGTGTTAAGGCGATGTAGGTCGGTCCTATTCATTAGAGGCAAGTGCTGTTATCGTCGCATAATTACGCCTACCGCTACGCTTGAGCACTCTATGGACATCGTGCGAGGTACCGTGGACATTGTGCTGCAAACAGCGGGCATCGTCGTGCGGCTAACTTCGTACTGCGTGCCGCTCGCTGGACACGCCGCGGCAACGATTTAGCCGAGCCTCTATGCGACATTGGTCTTAGTGATCCAGAACTGATCGTTACTATGGTAATGAAATGTCACTTTATTTTGTCACTTTTTTTCAATGATAAATTTGCAAAGACAAAGACAGAGCAAAGCATTATGCACACTTTGGCAATGTGGAATAGAGCTCCCGAGTCTTAATCAGGGCTTATGTTTAGCAATCTAAATTTTTAAAGTAAAATACCTCTTATAAAATTATTTCAGAGCATACGGACGCTCTGAAATAATTTTATAAGAGGTAGGTTTACCGTCATATTTAAAGGATCCGCCTCGCTGGAGCTCAAAATACGTTGACTACGTAAATTAAGCTGAGTCAAAATCGCAAAAAGTGGCGTTACATAGAAGACGCGTATCGTCATGACGCCTTGTAGTTATTTCCACGCAACTCAATTACGCAGCGTAAGCGTAGTTGGGAACTCCTTAAAATAGTAGCATTCATAACTCGGGAATATCCTCTGGTCTCCTTCAGACTAGATTTAAACAAGGAACTATCGCACGCCTTCTGTGTCTCACAAAATAACATTGTTACAGTCTGGTTTAATGAATAATAATAAATAGTATCCCGAATAGTACGCAAAAGTTCTGATCTTTCGGTGTGATTTCTAAAAAAGCTGCAGAACACTAACTGGTTGGTTTATTTACCTCTGTGCAAACCTGTGTTGGTCGCCTCGCTACACCATGCGACAATGTGGCACACTGCGTCGCGGCCACACACATTCAGACCCATTCACAAGTTGCAAGGCATTTGCATGACATTGAGGAACGAGGCTTCCGAGGACTCGTTCACACAATAGAAGATCTGATTTCGGATTTTAACAGGTTTAGCCATCAATATAGTAATGTATAAACTATGCTATAGTAATGTATATTAAAATATACATATTTTTTTCTCAAAAAGAAAATGCCAAATATAAGTAAAAATTATGGACTGATTCGTGCCTGATGTCAAAATTGTATTTTGTTTAAATCATAAATTAATGAATACCTAATCTAATATAAATAAATAATTGTATTCGTTTAACGTAACGTTAAAGTTAATTAGTCATTTTGGCTACCGAATGGTTCTGGTGGGTCGCACCAGATGCTCAACAATGTTTAAGGAAAGAGATAAAAAATGTAAGAAGAAAGAACAAAGCCTGAAACGCCGACTGCCGCGCGCCATCGCTGCTTCGGCGGGGCAACAACCAAACGATCCGAACATCAGATGCTATCACACTGATTGATACCATTGATAACGCGGCGGGGAATTCGGGGAACAATATCAATTTTGATCAATCTCGACTAAGTAAAAAGCAATGTTACTGAAAGAAGAACAAGTCTAAGCAGGCCACAGAATTAGTTGATTTTTTACCTCGCAAATTATTGAAGTACCTATTTAATAAAATTGCTGACTCAAAAAATTTAAACAGTAATGGCATTATCGTCTTTATCTTGTCTGCTAAAAGAGGTTCATCGTGCCCCAAGTATAGATATTATGTACGCACTTTCCTACTAATTATACTCACACCATATACATATATCTCATATTGTACATGTCAACGCATTGCGTAAACCGATATAGCTCTAATCCCATTCAGAATGTCACTTTTCATACCGCCCGCGACTCTATGCTAATGCCGCGACCCGCTATCCCGAGACCAAGTTACCTTCGCCGTCGCCCAACACGTAGCCTTTTAAAAATGCCACTTACTTCGTTACAATAAAGTCGTTGTGGTTGTTTTAGAGTTACCAAGGAATGGGTGGGTCAATACAAGTGTAAATGTTTGTCTGTCTGTACGACCGGAATACGGAATGCTAATATGATCGTAGTGTCGAGCTGTTTGTCTACTTTGAATGATTGTAGAATATTTTATATGAATGTGTGTAAAATGAGGCTTGGAATTTATGTTTGAACACTGAACTGTTATTCTTTCAATGAATTCGGCCTATAACTGCATAGCAATTGCGCCTCAACCCCCAGTCCTGAGTCTGCCGGATACTTTTATCATGTCATGAGGTAATTTTTTCTTTCTCCTGCAATGTTTGCGATTCGTAGTGTCCACTCGTAAATCACCTGGCGCCTCATTCGGGAACGCTAAGTGATTCTGTAGCGACTCATAAACCAGATTTCTCATCCCACTCTTCCGCACGACGCGTAATGCGTAAGAGCGAGATGAGAAATCAGGCTTACGAGTCGCTACAGAATCACTTAGCGTTCCCGAATAAGGCGCCTGGTCTATAGGCTACGAGCCTACTATCAACTTCTTCGCCTGACAGTCAGCCCATTTTCTTACCAATAAGCATAATTCTTAGTGCTGTATTCGTGATTTCCGTTCATATCTGTATTAAGTAATCGTTCACTTTCTGTTTGCACCGGAGTGAACGAGAAGTACTGTGTGGTTTTTGTACGAGAAAAATAAAAATTATAGTTTAAAAAAACTAAAAAACACGCGTTAAATTATTTTCTACTTTTTAGTTCGGTTTGCTATTAAAGCGTGTATTTTAATTTTTTTAATGTATAATTTACACAAAAACTAAAAAAAACACAGTCTGGTCGCGCCTGGGCGTAGGGGCGTGCATAGGAATTCCAGTCTGGTTAGGCAGTAAAAATTAAAAGTTTAAAATATCAACAAAGTTGCGGGCAAAAAAAAGGTAGTTCGAATTGCCGTTAATTAACGATTTGTCATAAAAAAACCAAATTATCTTTGTTATAAGAAATATGTCGCGTTTTTTTATTGCTATGCCGTATGTCATAACTACTTACCTATCAAGCCTAAACTCGGCCTCGGCCCTATTTCTTGAAAGTTACAAGTTAACAAGTCTACATGCTTACATTTCAAAGTAAATTTGTATAGGTGTATTTAATTCTGTTTCTCAATGACTTGTTAACTACAGATATAGTGAATAATATGTTTCCATCGGTAAAACTCGGATCACAATCGGAAGACGATGGGACCGGAAGTGTCAATTAATTATTGTATTAAATGAGTGACATGTTTATATTCATTCATATGAAACTTTATTATTTATTGTCAAATGTCAAAATGAAAAATTTATTTATTTTCTTTATTTATTTATCTTTTATATTAACACTAACGGGCAAGCCACACATGTTAACTGAGAAGTTCTTACAGACTAGTTAGTAGATAATTCACAGTATTGAGCTTGCGGTAGAAATCGTTTCCAAGTGCCGACTGGCTGAAGCAAGGAAACTTGGCTCAGAATTGTAGAAGATGTCTACTATGCTGTCACTGTCCATTATATCGTTTAAGAGCATCAACGCACGATGTAGTGGTGAGTGTGAGAGGGCCCGGGTACGTTGTCGTCGGGACAGCGAACAGCGGACGACGACACGGGCGCCGCCAAAAAATGACAGCATGGTATGATGGATACTGGCCCCCAATTCTCGATGCTTTCGAGATAATGTCGATTACGAGATTAAACGTCAGATTCAAACAGTTGTGTCAATGACTGTATGCACTGACGTTTAATCTCGATTTTGAGATTATCTCGAATGCACCGAGAATTGGGGGCCTGCTGAAGCTAATCGCAGTTATTAATGTTATCTTAATGTCAGTGTCATTGATATGCGTCATTACCTTTTGTTTTCGGAATCTACGAGTGTACAAATACTTACAAGTAGTAATAAAAAGCGTTTCTCAAAAGTATCTAAGTACAAGTGTAAAATCAAACTCATTCAATCAGTCGCTCTAATAAACGTTTAGAAGCTTCAGTGTGAGTCAAGAGCCGCATTCACATTTGTCTGTCGTGTTGTGTTGTGATGCTCTCTGTCGTGATGGCTATTATTCACATTTTTGACGTGTCGCTTCACCTCACGCGAACCGGGATCGCTTGTGATGCGACACAACATAAGCCGTCACAACACACGGCATCAAAGAAATGTGAACGCAACCTATTTAAATGTATGAAACTGATACCGTTCTGATGCGTCACAACACAAGTAACACAACACGATAGACAAATGTGAATGGGGGAATGCGGCTTCAGTTTTTTTTATAATGTGTGTGAATTCATAAAAAAAAACACGCAAACAGTGGTAATTTACTAGTTCCTTACTAATGATAAGAATAACTTAGCGTTTACTTGGCTTATGAGTTGGCTGCCTTTTTCACAAAATAATAAGATCATTAAAATATATATTACTGTTTTTAATCAAGTCTATTAACAACTTACACGTTTGAGATCTTATAAAATTAATTTCTTCAATTATGCATTTAGCCGTTTTAACGAAAAATAATAAATAGAGACTCTTAATTATTTAATGACAAGTCACAAGCCACAAGTGTAAAGTACAGCCTTTGGGAAACGAAATTACTATTTGATTAGTAATAATGTCATTAGTAGTAGTTGTATTTGTCAACTATACGCTTGTGGAACACTCTTGTAACCCTGCTCTTCTAACAATATCAATATCTTAGTTTGTCTGTTTGTAAGATTTTTCGTAGCAAGGAATTAAAAGGTATAGGTATTTTTGAAATGTAACAATAAGTAAATACAAGTCAAGAATTAGATATAAATCGGACATTTTGCCAGGGTAGGCACTGCCTGAATGCCTATATGGACTGCACGCCCCGGCCTGGGCGTCTGGTTCGCACTAAAAAGTACAAAATACCCTCATCACTAAGGTATAACTATTGGACTCTTCAAACCAAATGAGCTCAAACTCGAGGGGTTTACTAGTAGTAATTGAAGAGGTTCACTATCCACCTCCTGGCTGACAAACCAGGTCAGATATGCTCGATGGAACCAAATTATTGTATTGTCATCCGAATTGCAACCAAATGAGCCGAAACTCGAGGGGTTTACTATTAGTAATTGAAGAGTTCCACTATCCACCTCCTGGCTGATAAACCAGGTCAGATCAGCTCGATGGAACCAAATTATTGTATTGGCATCCGAATTCCAAACCAAATAAGCCCAAACTCGAGGGGTTTACTAGTAGTAATTGAAGAGTTCTAATATCCACCTCCTGCTCCATGGTCAGATCAGCTCGATGGTACCAAATTATTGTATTGTCATCCGAATTGTATACACTTGCAAAGTTTCAAATATTTGCGACGATTAGAAGTACGTTAAAATTACACTGAAAGATTCCATTACATACAGACAGGTCAATCTAATAAAAGCGTATTAAAAACGGATGAATTATATAAACACACTACACGTAAAATATAAATTAGTCATTTTTTAAGTTTGGGCGGGATGCAATAGTGTTATTAATTTAGACCCATAAGTGAAAAAAATTAAGACACTGTTTAAAGAGGATTTCAGACGAAACTTCACGGTTTTTTCTATCGTATCGATTTCATCAAATCGTGTTTTGGAAATAGTAATTTTTTCAATAATATAATGAATATGAACGTATACGTTTGTCGCTTTGCCAAATGCCAGAGTTTTTGTTAAAAAAAAATAAGTAAAGCCGATTTATATAGGTCTTGTCAGCGCGTTATTATTGCGGTGGGTATTGTCTTAAAAAGAAACCGGGAAACGGGAAAAGATCCGGGGCACCAGATACGGGGATAAGTTAAACCCGTTTATCTCTCTATCTCTTTCGTCCGCACTAGTGTGAGAGAGACGCACTTAGAGATAAGACGGCTTGAAATATCCTTGTTGTTTTTATTATTGTGGCACTATCTTCAGTGTTATCATAATGCTAACTTTTTATTTATTGTTGACTGGTTAAAATGGCAATGGCGGCAGTCGTGGCTCTAGGTAGATAGGAAATACGCGGTTGTTACGTATTCATGGTATTTTTCAAAGCAATTACAACTTGCATACAAATTGTGAACCCATTACTTGTTGCGAATACAATAGTATATTAATATACCATTCAATGTAAATATACTGAACGAGTTAAATAATTATATTGAGTATAGGCAGCAGTACGAATATAGAACTACTCATGGATATTATGCGCTGCTATGCATTCCTATGCAAAAAGTTCGATGAACTCGAGACAATTTCATAATAGGGTAAAAAACAGAAAGTTTTAATGTGAACCTGAATCTAGAATTTTTATAAAATTAATTTAAAACTAAACTTAAAAATAAATGTAAATAAAAAATCATTAGGTAGCGCGCTCAAAAGGCTGGCAGCATTGCCACGTTGGATGGCAACGCTGATTCGCCTGCTCAGATACAATAACCAGCCCTCTGGTCACAAGTCAACTCCACCAAGTCGTTTCATAATGCATTTATTCAAAACTTAAACTTTAGTTAGTCCTAAACTTTCGCGATTTAAGTAAATATATTTGTATAAAAAACGGAACTTAGTAAAATAATTCAAGAAAAACAAGACCACGTGCGGGTAGTTTGAAAAACGCGTACCTACGGCTCGAGATGCAGACACCCGGCAGCTCAGTCTGCTCGCGACCCCGACTGGTGGAATATTGTTATACTTGTTATACTTCGACAAGTATAACAATAACACGCTAGTTTCCTGAAAAATTCTAAGTCGTCCGTCATTTACATTATAAAAAAAATTAAACTCATTTCTTTTCTCAATTAAACAAAAAATGACGACAACTTTGTACAGTTTTTACCATTAAGTGACGTCATTAGCCCCCACTCCCGAACTTTGATGCGCGTTATCTTTGTCAATTTTGATTGATTTGGTAAAGCAAAAAATACGTGTTCAATATTTTTTGTTAATCTAACTGACGGACTAATTAGATTACTATTTTTTTACCCAAGAAACATCCCTATTTACTATCGCTATTGAGTCCCGTTTTTCATGCCAAAAACTTAACATATAAACTGTTACTATGTATTTATACTTTGCCAACTCAAAACTATTAAGCGCAAGACTAAAACAAGACGTTGCCTGACGTTTTCCTCGCGCATTGTTCTTTCTGTGAACTCGGTAATTACAAACGGTTAGTAATTACCAAAAGCGCCGAACCGGTCGGACAATAGCACAAGTGCTTATTATTGCGGTACTGTTACCCCGCTGCGTTTACTAATGCTGTCATAATTAAGAACAAATATTTTGAGCTCAGTTATCAGAACACACAACAGAATACTACCGGTGGTAGGTTTAAGGTAAAGACATACTGAGCCCAAAGCGTATGCAATGCATTATGACATCTAGAGACTCTTGAATATTTATAGAAACAGAGGACTTAGAAACACACTTATCACACGCAGCGCTGTCACATCATGCGTACGATAAGTGTGTTTCGAAGTCATCTGTTTCCATGCAAATTCATTCAAGAGTCTAGATGCCATAATGCATTGCATACGTGGCATACCAATAAACCACTGCTGGGCACCACCCCCAATTTTGTTCGGGCAACCATTTGAACAGGTTGAGTCTGGACAGTTGCATTGCACCGGATGAGCGAACGAAATTGAAGTTGCAGTTTCGGTGCGTCGTCCAACTTCCATCTTTTCCATGTATATTACTACTAACCTTAGAGTAAATAGGGTAAATTTAGTTTAAAAATTCTGGAAAATATATATTCGGTAATGTCCAAAATACTAGTGTTTTTTAAAAAAATATGAGTGCGATGAAAAAGTGAAAATATGACCTCGACACAGTTTCTAACCTGTCTGCCGTTACCGAACCAAGTTTTTAAAACGTACCGACTCGAGAAAGTGTTCCTAAGCCGACCCTTCAACTCTGCATTTTGTTAATCCATACTAATTCGAAACGAGGTGTGCCCGCGACGAATATCCTGAGGACATCCGTCTTTATTGTCACCTTATATGTATTTAAAACTGCTGTTTTTTTTAGATTCTGTTCATTATTAATGAAACAATGATTTGAACTGTACTTGGGATCTTTCTTAACTTTCTTTCTTTTTTTGGGCGCCAGGAGTGATGACGCAAAGGAGCCACGCTTTTGCGTCACCAACATAATTTTAATTTTAAGTTATGTTTTAATATGTATGTTAGTCTGCAAGGTATTTACGAGGGTGAATTGAAAAGTTATGAGCCTAACCTATAAAATAAAGACTTGAGTTTGCATAACAATTTTATTTCTCTACTTAGTCTCCAAAACGATCTATACACTTTTACCACCTTGCTTCTAACTTCATTATTCCTTGTAAAAAAAATGAATCTTCAAGGTGATCGAAAAATTCAGTCACAGCTTCTTGTACCTCAATATCCGTTGAAAATTTCCGTCCTGCTAAGTGCTTTTTTAGGTTCGGGAAAAGATAATAATCAGAGGGGGCCAGGTCCGGCGAATAGCCTGGATGCGGCAACAATTCAAACCCAAAGTTATGTATTTGTGCGATAGATTTCGCTGCAGTATTAACAGGATCATTGTCTTGGTGGAACAACACTTTTCTAGATATCATACCAGGTCCTTTCGTTTTAATTTCTTCGCGCAGACGTTGTAAGAGGGTGCAATAGTAATCAGCATTTATGGTTTTATTCTTTTCGAGATAATGAACCATGATGACCCCTTTGCAATCCCAAAAAACTGAAGCCATTACCTTCTTCGCTGATAAAATGGCCTTAGCTTTTTTAGGAGGTGGAGACTCTAACCTTTTCCATTGTTTGGATTGCACTTTTGACTCCGGTATATTGTGGTGGACCCAAGTCTCGTCCATAGTTATGAAACGACCAAGAAAATCTTGTGGGTCGCATTGAAACAGATCCAAACAATCCTGTGACACTGTATGGCGGGTGCGTTTACTTTTAGCTCAAAGCAGTCTAGGTAGCTAACTTGCAAAGACCTTAGAAAATCCAAGATCCTTGGTGATTATGTTTTATACTCCCTCATAGGAAATGCCAGTTTTTTCCGCTATCTCTGAAACTTTCAACCGCTTGTCATTCATAACCATATCTAGTATTTTTTTGACATTTTCGTCTATAGAAGCCATTATTGGTCTATCACACCTGGGTTCATGTTCAACTGCTTCTCTGCTTCGTTTAAAATCTGCTACCCATCATTTAACAGTGGCATATGATGGAACGGATTCTCCTAAAGTCTGGCACATATCTTCAAAAATTAGCTTTGCCGTTAAGCCTTTTTTTTGTAACCACTTTATGATAGAACGGGGCTCAATTTTATCCATTCTAAAGAAAACCGTGAACCTCGTTTAGTAATTCGATTACAAAATTTGCAATTGTTACAGGAAAAAAACAAAAGATAGTGCATTATGATAAAAAATATATAAGTTTTATATGCCAGTAAATTTTTTCATTTTAATTTCATTATCGACCTCAGGCTCAAAACTTATCAATTCACCCTCGTATTTATATATGGGCGACTAGATTCCTGAAATAAATGATTATTATTATTATTAATCAGCTTGTTTTAACAGTGGCTTTCCTGTGATATCTGTTCAAACAAAATATCTAAAATAGTAGTGTTACGAACTCTTTCGCTGGACTTTTTGATTATTTTACTTTTTATAGATTTTAAACTTATGTCAGTTGATATGTAAAAATCTGCTATCGCAAACAACTCGCTCTAAATGTAGTACAATTAAATAAAGTTATCGTTAAAACGCAACGTTCCCTGAAGAGCTTTTATTTCATATGACGACCGTGACAGGACAGTGAAAAGATGGAAAAATTATCCAAGGAAAGATCTGTTGCGCGAACTTTATTTACGAAAGCGAAGAACGAGTTCGAAAAGCAAATCGATGCAAAAAATATCGATAATATCACGGCTGCCTTCGGTCTATTGCAACTGAAAGCCGAAACGCAGTTTAGCGTCGACAGACGCATACAAGAACAGTGACTCGATGTTGAAGATTTTAAGGAGGAGCAGTTTGAAGCGGACTGCTTGAGCAGCGACAAATACTGCTACGACTGGGAGCAGATGAAAGTCAAGTACGACAATGTTTCCCGGAAGAACAGACGCGCTAGAAAGTCAAGTGGATCTGATGCCAGTGATATTTCAAATAATAATACGATTAAGTCGCTACCGCAAAACAAATCAACCGGCAGGTCAGCCTGTCAATCACATCAGTTCCATTTACCAAAAATCGAATTACGCAAGTTTGACGGAAACGTAAAGAACTGGATCGGTTTATGGGGACAATTCCGCAAAATTGACAGCGACGAGACAATGGATGAAGAGGATAAGTTCCAATATTTATATCAGTGTACTGGTCCAGATTCTCCAGCACGTCAGCTCATTGAAAGCTTTCCACCTTCGGGATCAAATTACAGGAAAGCGATTGAGAAGTTAAAAGCCAGGTTTGCTCGGGACGACCTACTAATCGAAATCTACGTACGTGAGCTACTCAATTTAGTGCTTGCTCAAGCTAAAGGTAACACTTCCTATAATTTAGGCCACTTATATGACAAAATTAATACGCAATTACAAGCCCTACAGAGCTTAGGTGTCACAATTGATAAATACGCCGCTTTACTATTTCCATTAGTCGAGTCTGCCTTGCCCGAATCTGTTTTACGAGCATGGGAGAGATCGCATACCCAAATGGAGAAGACCGAGGACCACCTACAACAACTAATGCAGTTCCTGAAACGCGAAGTGGAGATCGAGGAACGTATCCAACTCGCCCGGAGCGGATTGACACCGGGTGATAGTAAAATTAACATTGTTCCTACCCAACCCACTGCGGCCTGCCTAGTGTCAACGGAGGACCCAGGTAAGAAGACTTGTATTTGGTGTGAAAAATCGAATCACGGCACCTTAGAATGCTTTAAAGGTAATAAAATGTCGTATGAGGCAAAAAAGGAAGTACTAAGCAAAAAAGGAGCTTGCTTTATTTATTTGAAGACAGGGCATAACACTAAGAGGTGTAAAAACTTTTCGAAGTGCCTGTTTTGCTCTAAACGTCATTCGATATTAATGTGTCCAGACATCAAGACGTCAAACGAAAAAGAAAAAAACCTTTAAAAGCGGAACGTCAAATTCAAATGTAAATATGTCACAAAATAAAGGCACAACATAATTGCAAACACTTATAGTTAAAATCGCAAATGGTGAATAATTCGTGAGAATACGAGCCTTTATTGATACTGGGGCACAACGATCGTATATACAACGTGATATTATACAGGAATTGAGTCTGAAGTCGGTAAGTACCGAATCATTGTCACACTGTCTTTTCGGCGGCATAGAAACTAAACGCCAAAAATATAATACATACGAATTCTGTGTCAGTAGCCTAGACGGACAATCCAAACTTAACATGACTGCACTCGAGAAATCTACCATATGTGGATACATTCCCCGTATAAATAAAACTAACGCAATAATGTCGCAGTTACAGAAACATAACATCACCCTGAGCGACGTCGGCGAGGATGCGGCACCCGACATCGGATTGCTAATTGGCGCAGACTACGCAGGATTATTGCTCACGGAGAGTTTCCTACGACTGGACAATAATATCGTTGCATTAAAAACTACGCTTGGATAGACATTACAAGGACCCATAATGAACGTATGTAGTACCGTAGCAAATGTAGTATCTACCAACTTACAATGAACAGACTTGTGGGACTTAGAAATACTTGGAATCAAGGACCCAGCGGAAGTTGCAAGTAAGGCAAAGACAAATGCGATTATATTGGAAGAATTTAGGAACACCATTAAAGTTAACAACGAAGAACGCTATAAGGTGAACTTACCTTGGATACCAGGCCATGGACAGTTACTAGACAACAAACATTTAGCCGAAAAAAGGTTGATGTCTACTACGCAGAGACTTTTGAAGCTAAACGAGTTCGACAACTATGGACAGGTTTTTGATGACGGGCAAAATATGGGCATTATTGAAGTAGTGGATGGTTCATCACAGCCAAAACACTTCTTGTCACACCATGCTGTAATCAAGAACACTAGCCTGACTACAAGGTTCCGCCCAGTTTTCAACGCATCCGCGAAAGACTACAATGGAAATTCTCTTAACTCATTCCTGGAAAAGGGGATAAACTGTCTTGAATTGATACCAATACTACTAACTACATTTAGAAAACATGAGATTGGGATAACGTCTGATATAAAAAAAACTTTTCTTCAAATATCTTTAAATGAAAAAGATAGACAATATTTATACTTCAGAGAGTCTTACTGGATAACTGGTGTCAAAAGACTAGTAAAATCAACAATTTCAAAATGTATACCATGTAAAAGACAGTCGGGAAAACCTCCTGAAACTCTTGCATCACTACTACCTCGTGATAGAGTAAAGCCGGCTGCAGCCTTTGAAGTCAAAGGAACCGACTTAGCTGGCTCACTTTTTTTGCTGTCGAGAGGGCAGGTCTGGGTAGTCTTCTTTACCTGTGCAGTCTACCTGGTCATACATCTTGAACTAACAAAATCACTTGAACAGAAGGGCAAGGAGAGGGACATTCATTTAAAAGTAGGTGATGTCGTACTGTTAGAAACAGATGCAAAGCGTATTAAGTGGCCTTTAGCGGCAATAGTAGAAATTTACCCTGAAAGAGATGGGATCGCGAGAGTAGCACGAGTACGCACGAGCGATGGCGAGTACACGCGTGCCTACCAGTGTCTGTACTCCTTGGAAATAACAACCAGTGAAGTGCGGTGTAATGATCAAAGTTTGTGACTACGTCCCAAAGGTGGGAGGATGTTACGAACTCTTTCGCTGGACTTTTTGATTATTTTACTTTTTATAGATTTTAAACTTATGACAGTTGATATGTAAAAATCTGCTATCGCAAACAACTAGCTCAGTGTAGTACAATTAAATAAAGTTATTGTTAAAACGCAACGTTCCCTGAAGAGCTTTTATTTCAAGTAGTTTATGCAACGGTTGCATAATGATAGGCCTTAAAACACTAGTGCGGTTTTCACTAAACGAGCTTTAGCGAGTTTCATAATAAGATCGCACGTGTGTTTTAAGGCCAAATTTTGCAGAGTTGCATACATAACTTTATCTACACACATATTATAAATCCTCCATGATGTGTTCAGAAACAATATTTTCTGGCAACAAGTTATTTGTTGCAATCGTGGCTGCATATTTCCGATATCCGGCGCATTTTCACATCACACAGTCACTCCGAGAAGACTACTATTCATATTTTTAGCTAAAATGTAAATTACAAACAACTTTTTCTATTCAATTCAACAACAATTCTACTTTCGTTCAGCAAAAAACCAACATAATGGCGGCAATTCGATCCTCCGTCAAGACCATTTTTTTTTAAATCATAACAAACGAATGAAGTCTCTATTCTCACGTCACTCGAGATCAAATGTCGTTCGGTTTATATTAAAAAAACATACTGAATTGATGTTTCGTATCAATAACTGTTTAATATCTATGGATACTAGAATAGACCCACACAGCTGTTCCAAATTTAATCTCATTTCGATACTAAAATCGATACTGTAATAACATTGCAGCACTGGTTTTACCTAATTGGTTGTCATAATGGTGGTCATTTCCTACGGTTTTTGATTACACTATGGAGGTTTTATAATATGGGTGTAGATAAAGAATATTTTCGAATTCTATTTCATGTATCAATTTTTTTGGAAACTATTTATAAAAGTGGCCAGTGCCTAAGTCATTTAAAATATAGATGAATTTTATGCAATAATTAATGAATAATTCTAATAATTATACTCGTGATTGGTAATGTTTAATAATATTTGGAATAAAAGAGTGTGAGTATCTTTTTTTAGATATCGTAAGAATGCCAAGTTGCACAGAGTTGACTTAAGCAACTAGCCCTTGGGCTGTGATTCTCGAACTGGTCGGGAGTCGGTCGGCACCAACCAGTAGATCGCAAGCGAGCGAAGCTTGCATGCTAGAAAATCTTATAGCATGGTAGGTATGTCGGACCACGGCGGCGCACGCGCCGGTCTTTGCGCCGCCGGCGGAAGCGCCTGTTCCCAGGCCGGGCATGGGAACCCATTGTGCGAGTACAGTTAGCAGCGGCGACCGCTGCCGATCGGTTGGCCGGCCTATATGTTTGGGGTACAATGCTACCAATATTGTAGTTGTATATTACAAACTTTTGAGTCACCTGACCTGATTTTGAAAACTGTAATGGCTTTCTTTGGCTGTAATTGCTGACTTTCAGGCTACGCGTTGGTTTTAGGAGCAGTAGATTGTTAGTTAGTTTTGACTGATGGGCTAAAATTTTTATACTTATTTTTTTTAGGTAGGGTTCGCACGGAAAGCATCAATCGAAAACACAGTATATTTTTCAGTAAAATTGTGGATAAAGCAGCAAGCACTTAATTTTCATATTCGCAAATGACGGGTATTATGACGGGTATAATATTATCCATCCCTGCTGTTAAACAAAACACTGCAGCCGCCGCTGCGCGACCGCAGCCGCTCGGACAGCCCCTCCGAGGTCGCGGGACCACCCGCGCCGCGCCGCAATAAGGGCAACGAGACGGGAACGTCGTCGAGCGTGAAAATATTCCATCAACTATCTATCTGGGAACGTTTCCACAAACCATGAACAGTGATAAAAACTTCTGACTTCTGGGTGGCAGCGGGCGGGAGCTGTGAAAGTAATCTTAAAAAAAGAATTCGAACAGAATATAATAGAATCATTTATTTGCGTTAAGTTTGCACATCGTCACAGTTTGCGTCGACATGTTTGCACTTTAATTTATCCAGCCACTCTGCCACCAGGCCTACGCAGGTCAGATAAAAGTCCCCACTGGAATCACGTACCCTGTCAAATGTAGGTCATGAGTCAAAGCCTGTACCATTAGTAAGATGCTAGAGAAGACGTCGTGACAGTTCGATACCCTGAAACAATAGCCCGTATATTTGTAAAACAAATGAATGAAACTGGTTCATCCTCGTTCAGAAATGTTGCCTGGACGACTCCCTAAACAGGTGACTTGTTGCCAAACCAGTTTGAACAATACTAAGCCGTATGCGGGCAAAATGATTTACGTACGACGCGACGAGCCAAACGAATCGCTCCCCGAGGCCGCGAATTATGAGCCATTTCAATCGAGACAAAGGCCTGGGAATATTCAATATGGGTAGAATAAATGACGACTATTTCGTAATTTTCATGCGTTCATACTCATAAAGGTGCTTGTAGACCAGACCAGCAATTGTTTTGGAAATTTATTGCTACTATTCGGGCTATCCCCAAAAGTAAACACTTAAACTTCTTGTTCCCAGTAGTGATGTAATCGGTATTTTTTTTGGGAATAGCCCAAATTGCAGCAATGAATTGCCAAACTAGCCCTTTAACAAGCCCTTTAGTAATATATTTAGAGTTTTTAATCAAAACAAATGAAATAAATTTATTTGCAAGAATACAGAAATTAAGATAGGTACGTTAAATGGGGTGAATAGGGATCGCGGATGTCAAACCGGAATTTCTTTTTTCATTAGCTACTTTAATTTTCGGGCTCAGGTTGCTCTTAAAGTAATTTGATTATATTTTTAGACATATTTTTTCTTCTTTTGGCAACTTAGTGTTGCAAAATCATACAGTTTTAAAACAAAAATTCACTGTCAAAGTTGATGCTCGAAAGCGCCGGATTTTTGATAGAATTAAACTTCGTTCTTATGTGAAATTTGCCAAAGTAAGTGTTCATCAACCTTTCGGATATCGTTTATTTACTTACCAGGCTTATTGGAGATAGAAAAACATAAGTTATATTTTCTTTATTTATAATGGTTTTAACATAGAAAACGATTCAACCGCATTTGAGGATTTTTATGGGGTGAATAGGGATGATAGAGGGGGGAGTTGGTGTTCGTAGTTCAGGGTTATCAATTTACATGTGTAGTCATAAGTGTCTTACATTATGATAAAATGATAAATATTAGGTATTCTAAAAAATATTGAAGTATCGGAAGAGTTGAAGTAATTGCAATAATAATTGCAAATTAAATAAAATAAAGGTCACAACCTACGGAAAACATTGAATCGGTTTATGTAGGAGCATGAATAAAACATAATTTTGCAACATAAATAAAATATTCTCTTGACAAAGTCAAGCTATTGTCATAATCCGAAAGTGCCAACCCTAGGTATTTTCTCATCTGACCCCATTGCTTTACCTTGTAATCCCAACTACGGGGTGAGCTGGGATTGCCTACTATTATGTGTTTTTCGTTGAAATTATGAAATGAAACAACAAATTATCATTGACAAACTAAAATTCATACCTCGGGACCACTCTTTTTGTATATAAATCAATGTGCTACATATAAAAATAAACTTTTATCCAGGTGTGAACTTCGATTTCGTCCCTATTCACCCCATTTTACGGTAGTACAATTTATGAGCAGGTTCAATGTATTCAGCCAGCATGCGAGCGTGCAAAATATTTTGGTGATTCTGAATTAATAATAATCAAAACAAATCAATTCTATTTTATACTATAATCACAATTTATAAAATAGGTAATGTAATGTCAAGACAAGAGAAAATAAATAAATAACAGGAAATTTAAATTAAAATACCTACACCAAATCAGTTGTTGTAAATTCTAAATAATCCTCAACACTATAAAAACATTTTGCCCATAACCCCAACAGCCAGTTAGTCAAATTGCGCTTGAACATATTGATCGGCAACAACGCTTGACACTCATTATGTACCATTCCAACACGGAATTGTATGCAATCAAATCTGATGAGTGATGGAATACTTAGGTATTGACGTCGCATGTTGGTTTGTGTGTTCCAAGCGCTTTATCTGCCCGGCGACCAGCCCAGAAAAAAGTTGAAATACCTACGCACCGCTGCAATAAGTGCAACAAGTAGGATTTGAGATAGGACAAAGGAGTATGTCACTGACCATGCTGCTTTTAGAACTATTGCTAACAAGCTAGCTGACATTTTATTTTTATTTTTATTTATTTATTAATATATCAAACAGTAAGAACATTCCATATATCTATATTTATATAACAGTTGACAAAAAGGTTTAGTTTAAGAATATCAGCGATCCTCACACTAGGACAAGCCTGTGTCGTGAGAACCGTTTTCATGCGTTACCTAGGTGGATTAAAAAAACATGATGCGTGAACAGATTACAGACATAGAGAGAAACAAACGAAAGTAATGGAGAACAAATAATAAAATATAAAGCACAAATATTAATAATAACTACGATAGCTAACATTAAACGTTAACCGTCTCTTATTTCGAGGCTCTCTAACTAAACAGAGGTGAATCCAGAAGGATCTTACCTAATGTTATTTTTGACGAGTGGAACCTACATTGTCCTTGGCTGTTTTATATATATGTCCGTCTTGTAATGTCTTGGTTATCTACCTATCTGTAGTCAGTTTCTCAGGCAGTCCATGCTGAACACTATTAAAAGCAAACTTTCGAGTGCTTAAACATTAACTTTTAGAAATTATGTTCATCAAATTGTACCACTCATGCTGCAAATCAAATATTCAACTGAAGCCTTTGTGACTACATTCATAACTCATGAGCTACTCGTTACTGACAAATCTACGTCATCTTACTGCAGACTAGTAAGACCTGTCTTGTGTTGGCGCCGGATAGTGCGGTGAATGGGCCGTGTGCGCCGGTACTGCATTGCAGGCGCAGCTCACAGGACCATTCAGCGCGGTTCCCACGCTGTCACTGCTCCTACCCTGTCATACTGAGATTTCATCTTTTTTTTTACTGATCGATACGACTGATATATTTACTTCGTAGATCAAATCAACAGAACCTGTCGTAGTTTTACGATGATCAAGATCTATAAAAATGTTTCTTTATAACTAGATAAATGTGCATGTTCCTCATTTATGATTCTAGTTCTACTTTAAATTTATGTTTGTTGATGTAACCTAAAACTTTTTTCTTATTTCAGAACTATTTCAAATTGATGCTATTCGATTGAACCACACTGAACGCGGCACAAGAGCTCTAGGTAATCTAATTGAGTATTTGAAAACAACCGTGATTCAGAGTTTAAAAAATTACCAAGTGTGCGACTGATTCGAACGCCGACGCTGCCGTACTTATTAAAAAAAAAAAACATCTTTTTGGGCAGCTATTGTCGGTGGGCTATCGAAGAACCAGCACTCATTTTTTTTCCGCATAAATCTCGATTGAATATAGGTAGAGTTGATTTAAGGTGTAATGCTATACGAGGGTGACACTGAAAGTTCTTAGAAAATCAAAAACTGAGCAAACTAGCAAGTTATTATTTTTATAAAATCTTTTCAATATAGTTTCCATTCACATCAATACATCGCTGCATTCGATAGAACCACCGAGAAAAGCACTTTGCCCACTCGTCCTTAGGGGTCTCTTCGATGGCCTTCTGGAACGCAGCCACCACTGGTTCCTTGGCGTCCATAAAATGTTTTCCCCGAAGTTTTTCTTTTATTTTCGGGAATAAATAAAAATCGCAAGGTGCGAGGTTGGGGCTATATGGCGGGTGACCCAGCAATTCCACGTCTGACAACGCCAAATAGTCGATCGTTTGCCCGGCGGTGTGCGAGGAGGCGTTGTCGTGGTGAAGGAGGATCCTACTGCGAGGTCGTTTCTCTCGAACTTTTTCCAAGACAAGTGGCAAACATTTTTTAGTATACCACTCTGCAGTAACTGACTTTTGATTTTCTAAAGCAATTGTCGCATAATGTCCGGTCCTTCCGAAGAATGAGGCCACCATCTTTTTTCCTACACTTCGACCTCTCTTCAATTTAGTTGGCAACTCCTCGGAAGGAAACACTCACTGAGCAGATTGTCTTTTGGTTTCCGGATCAAAGCAATAAATTCAGCTTTCGTCACCCGTAAGTATGTCGAACACAGCTTTTGAGTCACCTCCATTAAATCTTTGTATCATTTCACGGCACCAATCAACACGACGGAGTTTTTGGGCCTCGGTCAAATAATGAGGTATCCACTGGGCACAAAGCTTCCTAATGGCTAAATGTTTGTGGAGGATTTTGTGCACTTGACTCATACCAATGCCATATGTGAAAGGCCAATCGAAGTCCGTCATAACATACTTGTTGACTTAAATGACACCGAAAGTCATAAAAAATCATAGTACGAAAATTTTCTCGCGTTAAATTCATGCTGTCGTGACACAGACAAATTTCAATTTGCCGCCAAATCGTAAAACAAATGACAAATTAATGAAATTAGTACTCAATAATATTCTATTCTATTCCGAGTTCTATTTTCAAAATTTAAACTTTAGAGTTCTATTTTCAAAATTTAAACTTATGTTTTTATTATATTCTTTAAAAGTGGCCACTTCTAAAAACTTTCAGTGTCACCCTCGTATTTCCAGACTCATCGGAGCCAGGGTGCGTGCACGAGGGCCGCTGGCACGCGGCGGGCGAGCCGGTGCGCACGCGCGAGCCGTGCCTGCGCTGCGCCTGCGGCCGCGGCGCGCTGTCGTGCCGGCGCCGCGCCTGCGCGCCTCTGCCCGACCCGCCTCCGCGCCGCTGCCACGTGCTGCACCGCAAGGGAGCCTGCTGTCCGGAGCTGCATTGCCCTGGTACATACCAAAAAGTTTCAATCTTTGAAAACGATTAGGATATCCAGCTAGATCACAGAAGTCTCACCGAACGATTTGTAAATACAATAAAAATGTGCACAAGTAATGCGATCCTCAGTCCTATTGTACCGATTGCCTTTTTACCAGATTAAGTTTTTACTGAATTCTAGATGGAGTGAAGTTAATGGAACTGGGTGCGTCTGGGCGTTTCGAAGATGACGACTTCTCAGATACCTCATCCTCTCCTTCTTTTGGACGTGGTACGCATCTCTTTCATTTCTTACAAAATTCTAAATAAGTACTTTCGAGTTTCGATACACTTAACTAAACATCCACAATCAAACGCATGCAAACAAATATTTTTTAATAGATTTCACTGCTGTTTACTCGCTATGTAACTGGCCGGAGCGAAGTAAAGCGGAAATATTTTGCGAGTATGTATCTATGACTATAACTATGTAAGTATATAATTATTTACTACCTATGATGATGATAGTGACGGGTGGGGATGCCTAGCCCCTAGCCGGTCACAGGCCGGCAGTCAATCTGCTAGTAACCACCTAGAGCCAAAACTACGTCACCGATTATAAATAACACAATGGGGTATCAATGACCAACGATTCGGACAAAACGCCCGGGTGATACTGAGCATATCGCACGTTTGCCGGAGCATCGTGATATCTCGCAAACAATTTGTTCTCGAGATATCACGTTGTTCCGGCAAACGTGCGTATGACGTCACCTGAAATCCAGTGTGGTGGATGCTAGAAGACGTATTTTTTCTTCATATAGTGCATTATTGATAACAAGTGAAGTGGCTTGACAAGAACACCCGAAAATGTATAATACTTTGGTATTTAAAGGTAGTAAAGCATAACACAACTCGATCAAAAATATCAAAATAAAAATTAATCACAATTAAAAAAAAACCGGTTAGTCAGTCAACCCCAAATAAAGAGAATGAAAAAAAGAGGTTATGCAGTTGGGAGGGAGGGAAGTTGAAAGGACCAATCCGTCTCATACTTCCATGCGACGTACACGATGGTGTAGCACGTCCATTTTGTAGTGTTTTTAGCAAAGTAAGTAGGAAGTTAGGAAGTAAGTTACATTTGTAGAGAAGTTGCTAATCGTACTTTATGAAGAATAGCAGTGTTTCCAGTGTGCGTGGAGGGCGGCACGGTGTTCAGCGCGGGCTCGGCGCTGGCGCCCGGTGCGGCGTGCGAGCAGTGCTTCTGCCTCGGCGGCGCGCGGCGCTGCGTGCGCCCACGCTGCCTGCCGCCGCCGCCCGGCTGCGCGCCGCGCGCCGCGCCCGGCGCCTGCTGCCCGCAGCGCTACTACTGCGACCGCGCCGCGCCGCACTCGCACGGCGCACACGGTAAATGCCGCTTGACACCATGTTATCCTGTATGAAAAGAACCTTCAATCAGATGACGCAGATTCCGAGGCATTTGAAGATGAATGTTATCATTTTATACTTATACTTTATAAATAATTTTACACCGATAACGGCGCAAGCCAGCTGCAAAATCAACCAAAAAACCCCGCGTTGTAACTATCGTACGCCTAACGCCGCGTACAGCGTCGTCATGCATACGCTGGCAATCTTAATACTTGTGATTATCGTGCCGCAAAGCGCTTTTTCGCCTGCAATAAAACCTTAAAAAACGTGCAGCTAAAAGTATGAGTTAACAAGGCAAAACCTGGACGTTTCAGACTGTGAAGTAGACGGTGCGTGGTTTTCGGAGGGCGAGCGTGTGCCGGCGGCGGAGCGGCGCGGCAGCTGTACTCAGTGCTTTTGCCTGCGCGGCGCCGTGCGATGCCAGCCACTGGCGTGTGCGCCGCCGCTGCTGGGCTGCGCGCCGCTGCTGCACCCTGGCGAGTGCTGCCCGCACCAGTACCACTGCGAGCATACTAGTAAGCTTCTCCGACACATGATGTGATACGATCTTTCTCGTATGTTGTGTGTGTGTTAATGGATTGTTTAATATTATCTTCTTTCAGCAAAACCACATCAACCGATTTCCCATAATTCGCTCATATCGGTGCGGAATGACGATCGCTCTCTCCACACATCCAAGTCAAGCAAGCAAGAAACGTCCACGAAAGCTATCTCCACAAGTATTGCGACCAAGACGAACTCTCCACTCACATCAGCTTCCAAGAAGATGCTGGTCACTACGGCTAAAGTGAAAAGGAAAACGAATGAATCTCCGCCAACCAGCACAAGTCAGAAACCAGCTCAAAATATAACTTTAACTAGCCTAGAGTTAACTCCTACGCCGACGATTGCTAGAACAACGGAAAAGTTAGTTCGCTCTAACTTTGAAACTACGACAGAAGATTTTCCAGAAACGACTACAACAGAACAACCGGAGGGTTCCGTCAGAATCATAATTAACGGGACCATTAATTGTACCGCGGAACTGTCATCGACATCCTTACCTCTTAATCTTACTACTAATGATACCGATAAAATTAAAATGGAAGCACAGCCAAGAATACCAATCATCACGACGGAGAACCTAGAAAGCCACACATTCAATCCAAATGATATAATCACTGATAAAAGCATTAGCGGTAATTTTGATGAAGATGAGATGTTTACCATCAACGTAACTAGCTCCCTGTCGACGAACACGAGTAGCGCGACGCCGCGACCTGCCATGACGACTGTCTCAAAGATGCCCGAACGAATGGATCTGTCATCAGCATTAAACATGTCAAAGAAAACTATTGAGTTTGACTTCGATTACGCTGAACAAACATTACCTCCATCGCTGCCTAATTTAAAGTGAGTATAATATAAATGACTAGCTGTGCCCGCGACTTCGTCCACGTAGAGTTTGATTATCGTTATTCCCTCGGGAATTTTTAAATTTTCCGAGATAAAAAGTGGCCTATGTGTTAATCCAGGGTATAAGCTATCTCATTCCAAATTTCATCAAAATCCGTCCAGCCGTTGTAACGGGAAGAGGTATAAGAGGTCGCACATATAATATTAAATAGTAGGATTAATTTTGACATGCAATCGGTTATTCATGAAAATCTAACTTTTCGTATTTTATTTTAGGATAATCCCATTTGTAGCAGCTGACGCAGTTGTTGACGACGATGAAACGCCGAAAGAAGTCCTTACATATCCGAGTCTAGAGAGGGAAGAAAAATATCCAGTGTATTATCCCACTCTAGAAACTAAAGTTACCCCATTTGCATCGAGACGCAAAGACGTTTATCACCCGACGCAGTACCCAGTGTTTACGTCGGAGAAAGTTGGCACTTCACGGTACCCGTCTTTATCCCACGAGATTGACATCACAAGCTCCGACTATCCTACTGCCAACAATGATCTGCTGCATGAACACTCGGTGTCGACTGCTATTGGATCGCAAGTGTTAGAGTTGGATAAAGTAGTGACCAATGCACCCATCACGGGAACCACTTTTAGGCTGGTAACACCATCTGTCAACTTGTTCTCACCTCCAGTTGAAACAGAAGGTATGAAAAGAATTCCCATATGAGAAATTTATAGAATTTCATCTGTATCATGACTTGATTACTGAAACGTTTCTCTTTTGCAGGTGGATTTATACCAAAAGGCCCGGGTATCATCGATGAGTATTACGCTGTATATCCAAGCACGCCTTCTGGGCCCTCCGTGCCTCATCTCACCACATCAATGCAACTAGATACAGTTAAAGGTATCACTTATATCTTTAATAAAATAGTGTAAGGTTAGCCTGTACAGTTACAGTTTTTTTAACCCCCGACGCAATCAGAGGGGTGTTATAAGTTTAACGTATGTATCTAACTGTGTTTCTGTCTGTGGCATAGTAGCTTCCAATTGGATGAACCTATTTTATTTTGTTTTTTGTTTAATCGAGAGTGTCCTTAGATATTCTCTAAAATTTTCTAATAGTTTTATTAAAGCTCGTTTTTTAGGTCCAGGGCCTTTTTTATAAAACACGTTACAAAGAGACGTGTTTCAAATAATGAAAGTTTACAAAAACAACAGTTTTTTGATCTTTCTATGATATGAACCTTACTTAATATTTGCAGAGTGTATATCGAGCGATGGGCACCGCGTTCTGGAAGGTGAATCAGTGTCGCTGGCATGCTCGGTGTGCACCTGTGCATGGGGCGAGATGCACTGCTCCCCCCGCACCTGCTCCACCCCTGACGGCTGTCGCCGCCGCCTCGCCACCAGCACCACGGGCGACATCTGCTGCGGAGAGCTCATCTGTGACACAGGTAACAACAATGCTACCTTTCTGCAAAGGCTAGTGATGAGTACAAGCAAAAAGCAAGACATCATCCATTTGGCAATTGTTAACGCGAAATAACAATGCTTCAAAAACAGGATTGCTGTTCTTTGTTGCAAACTTGATGCTAGATGACATTAAGCTGATAAGATGATGTAATATTCGAATTAGTCCTAAGTACATGAAAATAAACAATCTTGAATTAATATTTAACTATTTTGTTCTAGAAAAAGAAACTACCACAACATCTACAACAACTACAGAAAAAAGTATTGTAAAAGTTAATGATCCTATAACTCTAAGTACAAATAAGACAGAAAATAATAATACTTCACCCAAAAATGATTTAAACATAGTTGAAAACTCTTCAAACCTTGAAAACGAAAGTTTTCTCGAAGTTAAAGTCACTGACAATATAAGCTCAGGTAAATACAGCCATAAACAAGATATTGTGACAGCGAGTCCTGGTATTTCAACAATGTCAACCACCTTTTCAACAACCACAACAACAACAACGTCAACAACGACCCCTACGCCTGTCCACAAGGAATCCAATGAAACCAACTTCCATTCTCTAGATTATGAAGAAGAGGAAGATGACGAAGGTTTCTCTTTCGGGAGCGTCTTAAAACTTCTACTGAGCGATAGTTATGAAACAACCACAGCATCACTCTACAAGAAAAAACCAGCTACAATAACCAGATCTCCACCTACTACTATAATAACGACTACATCTGCACCACAGATTGCCCCTAAATCGTCTGTGGCACCATTCGTGCCCATGCCACAACACTATCCATATGTACCTCCTAAGAAATCTTTTCATCAAAATACTGTCAACAGAATAGACCACCTGGTTCTTGGAGAAGCGACTGCCATTAGAAAGACCATATCGCGGCCTACTATAATTCCATTTCAGCCTGTTACAGCTACGTTCAAGCCAGCGACAGAAACGTTCAAGCCATCGACAGCAACGTTCAAGACACCGACAGCTACATTCAAACCCGTCACAACGCAGAGGCCTTTCTTCACAACAAGAACCACAACGACGAAGGAGGTGCAAACAAGTCAGCAGACGTCAGCATCTCTGGAGGAGCGGAGACCTCTGGGTCCTAACGTTTTGCCTGGAGTCGGGGGGCTATTAAAGCTGGCCGGGTGCAATATTTACGGTCAGATGTACCGCGTGGGGCGGATAATAGCTGAACTGTCGACTCCATGCCAAGAATGCCGCTGCACAGAGCTTGGCGTGCAATGTCGGTCGCTCTCCTGCTGAGCAGCTTTATTTGTTACGCAAAATCAACTGTTATTGTTGAAATGGGACGCCGGGCATTCTTTGTACAGACAATAGTTGAGTGAGTGACATAGTTGTAACGTTTAGTTAACAGAGATTTTATTTATTACGCGAACAATAATGCATTTATAGCCTCCGGCAATGATCTCATAATACGTAAATAGACTACCTGCATGCTGAGAATGAAGGTCATCGGACAGAGAAGAAACGGGAAGTGAGAAGTACTCGCACGTACACCAAGTGCCTTTTTGTACACGTGCGGTGCCGTCTGGTCACTTTAATCTTAAACTTGTCACAATGATGGTCCCGTACAGACGGGATACAAATCACACTAGCGTCGCTCTCATTAATAAATAAATCCCTTTACGATTCCTAACTATACACCATCCTTGCCTCGAAATTAACAACCTTATGATCTACTGCAAATTAATACCTAAGTTAAGTTAAATTATAATATTTAGAGTAAGGTATAAAAATAATCAAAAAGGTTAAAATAGTTTTAATTATTTCAACATGCTCATGACCATGACAAAATATCATTTCCAATGGCCCTTCCCTCATTTAATATCAGTTTTGCATACAAAATATATTAGTTGTCAATTTAGTGAAGACGGTGGTGCCGTTATTATTCAGTTTAAGTTTATATTTTACTGCCGTAGCCGAACGGGACCCTATTACCGAGAGGACAACGTCCGTCCGTCCGTCCTTCTGTCGGAGGCCTCTAGCTCAGCAACGGTAAGAGAAAGAAGGTTGAAATTTTCACAGAATATGTGTGGTTGTTGCAAATAATAAAAATATCAAAAAGTTTCAAGTCCGAGAAGCTCCCCATACATTGATACCCTAAAATTTGGCTGATTTAAGACCAATTTTGTTCCAGCTGTAACTCCAAAACGGCTTAAGTTTCAGCTATAAAATTTGACCAGATTTTAGTGGTTAACTCCATAGTTAAACAACAATAATTGTTTATGCAACGGTTGCATAATGATAGGCCTTAAAACACTAGTGCGGTTTTCATGAAACGAGCCGATAGGCGAGTTTCATAATAAGATCGCACGTGTGTTTTAAGGCCAAATTATGCAGAGTTGCATACATAACTTTATCTACACACATATTATAAATCCTCCATGATGGGTTCAGAAACAATATTTTCTGGCAACAAGTTATTTGTTGCAATCGTGGCTGCATATTTCCGATATCCGGCGCATTTTCACATCACACACACTCCGAGAAGACTACTTACTATTCATATTTTCAACTAAAATGTAAATTACAAACAACTTTTTCTATTCAATTCAATAACAATTCTACTTTCGTTCAGCAAAACACCAACATGGCGGCGATTCGATCCTCCGTCAAGACCATTTTTTTTTTAATTCATAGACAAACGGATGAAGTCTCTATTCTCACGTCACTCGAGATCAAATATTGTGCAGTTTATATTAAAAAAACATACTGAATTGACGTTTCATATCAATAACTGTTTTAATATCTATGGATACTAGAATATAGACCCACTTGAGTTTTGACAGCTGTTCCAAATTTAATCTCATTTCTTTACTAAAAACGATAAAGAAGTAATGTTATTTCTTTATCGCAGCACTGGTTTTTCCTAATTGGTTGTCAAAATGGTGGTCATTTCCTACGGTTTTTGATTAACCAATGGAGGTTTTATGATATGGGTGTCGATAAATATCAATTCAATGGTGTTCCGTTATAACCTGTAGAAATGTGAAAAATAATTAGCTATATTGACATCAAACAAGAAAATGACCGCTGCAGCTTAACAATTTGACAACTTACTTGCAACTGTTAATGTTCTTATACGATTAACATAAAGTCTATTAATGTTTGGTTGAGACTATGCCAAATTGGCGTAGTACGGATCTCTCGGAGCGCGAGTCCGACTCTAACTTGACCGGTTTTTGTGTTACGAAGTAACTTTTAAAAATAACGCCATCTATTAACGAGTAGAAAAAATATTAAAGCCCATACACTAAACAGTAATAATGTAACAAAACACATTGGACAAATTAAAAAATATATAAATGCTAAAAGGCAGTGAAAAGGGTGCAAACTAGCGGTATGCACGGATTCTCAGACACTTATTAAATTTAGTTTTTCTACTTATCAATAGATGGCGCTTATTATATCTAACGCCTTCAACAAAGCGTTATTAAAACGTATTTAATGCGGGATTTTGGGTTGAATAATGAAAGATATTCAGTAATATTCATATTATGTATATCAAAATATTCATAACTTAGTATCACTTTTGATATGTAGCAATCCAAATGGGCACTGCTAAACTTATCAACACTTGTGGTATTAACAAAAGAGCCACTGCTCACAATAAAATTAGACTATGGCACAAAATAGACACCTTTAAATCTTATGAATACTTACAATGCTCTTAAGACTATGATCACGAGACTAGAATCAGTTCATCTCAAACAAATAGCTCAAATAAGTATTTCCGCTAAATGAAGGGCTTTAGGCAGCGTTTCTACCAAAGATGTTTGAGGAAAACATCCACCAATCAGTGTACAGTGCGTCATTCATTTGTCTTGAACCAACCATTCCTATTGGTGGACTTTTTCCTCGCGTACCGTTAAGCTGCCTCGCACAACTCCGGTGGAAATGCAACCTAGCAAAGCGTGATCGTGCTGGGTCCTCCATTACAGGACGTCCGCGACCGCCTTGGTCGCTCATTATGTCCCTCTCGAAACAGTGTAGAATGAACAGGACAAACGAGTGATGGTGAGTTTCAATGTACTGTGATATTGGATAGGTACTGAAGTAGTTCCTATTGAAGTAGTTCAACCAGCAATATCTCTAGCCAAAGAAGGAGGTAAGGTTCGCAATAAAAAGCTAAATTATACTTATTGCAAAAGCAATAGGGTAGGGAGACATACACTTGACGGTGCCTTGTTCCTTAACCAAAGAGCGTCGCGATTCGACGTTAGGTTCGCAGAAGGCTGACGCCTCTGTTCCTTCTCAATCCAGTTACGTATTAAGCCTGTCTTAGATCCTACTTAATTATAATGAGTAATATTTAATCACAAGCCATTTGAACCCAACGTTTTGATGCAAAACAATCGTAATATTTTCGATTTCATATAAATCACAGACTTATCGCTAAATACGGAGTCAAGAACATACAGTGTGGCGAAAAGCCGAGAGTCGCGTCACATCTGCACATCTAGGATGACCTGCCCGCCAGTCATTTGTCGCTCAGTGTGTCCCTTTCATATTTGGCTAGTTTGAAAGAGACACACTGAGCGACAAACGACTTGCGGGCATGTCGTGCTAGCCCTCCTTGCCAAGCCAAGACATGCACAGCCCGCGGCGACTGTGCATTACACCTACTAATATATAGACTATATAAACCTTACTTCTAATTTGAAATTACAACTGTAGCAACAAGTAATGTGTTAAAAAAGTTAACAAGATTTGGTTAGCCCTAACAACTCTACATCTAAATAAAAATAGGAAGACTTCCGTGCGATTATCTGCACCTTATTCCTTTGGTAAATTTCACCTTCCAAATTTGTATCGTAAGTACAAAAGTACAAAGTTTAAATTTCATCAAAATGCTATTCTAAGTTAGAAATAGCGGACGGGTGAATTGCGCTTTTAGTCAGCGTCGCAGTTGAGAATTTGAGATTCGGGATCACGCGTCGATCTCGTGCCAGTAGGCGTAGTGGATGACGGCTAGGGTCGCGCCTGCCAGCAGGGTGACAGTCGATGCGATGCGAGCGACGAAAATAGATGTCTTGGAAGTGTTTTCTCCGGAAAAGACGAGGAAGCCGACGGGCACGCCGACGGCGGCGCCCAGCGCGTGCGCTGACCATGCCACGGGCGCCGTGGCCCAATCCTGCGCGTCCACCGCCGGCGCGCGCAGCAGCACCCAGCTCAGACCCTCCGACGTCGCCAGCACCACCACGCTCAGCGGACGGAACCACCACAGCGGTACATGCCCAAACCTGTGGAAATAAGTAAAGTTTAGCGGGTGTTGCGACTTTTTGTTACTCGGCTTATTGAAGTGTATCAAGTTATGAAAGAATGTCAGTCTGGTATTGTTACCTGAGGCAGACATTCGGTAAGTGCGCGGTGAGCAGCGCGTACACGGCGGCGGAGGCGCCGACGACGCGCACGCGCGGCTGCAGTGCGCCGGCGCCGAGCGCGCCCGCCGCCAGCCCCGCCGCCCACACCGCCGCCACCTGCCAGCGGCTCTGCTCGCGTTCCAGCGCCCAGCCCACCTGGGGAGAACCAAAGTTTCACTGAGGTGGCACAGTTAACTGTGTTGTATTAAGGGGCTTGTAAACGGGTTAGTTTTTCGGCAATTTATCCCCAAAAAGATTACATATTATGCAAATTAAAACTTTTGTGAGTCATTATTAACCAATTGTCAGAAATAGTCCGACATCTTCCGGACCCGTATGGACCCGTACGGGTCCGAAACATGTCGGACTATTTCTGACAATTATTCGTGAGTAAAGCCGTTTGTATTTATAGTGTAATTACATATTATATCATTAACGGGGACAAAATGTTTGTATGTAAACTTTTGAGGGTAGCCCGAATAGTTAGCAGCAATAAATTACCGAAAAAAAGGCCGTTTACGAGCCCCTTTACACGCAGAGGTTGAAATAACGTAAAGGATGAAAAAAAATTGCTGGGAGGATACAAAGTGTTCAAAGAAAAGTGCCCATAGTAAATATGTACCTACGAGCGTATTTAATTAAACAACGACAACACTAGGATGCTGAACAAGTTCTAGACGCGTTGTTGACAACACGGTAGAATATCCATCACTTGTGATTGGGTTCATTCTGACCCAACAGGAGATCATAATGATTTGTATACATATACGTAAGTGTTAGTAAAAGTATGAACTTACAGCGATAGCCACGATGGCGTTGGTGGCGAGGTGCGTGGCGGAGGCGTGCACCACCCCGTAGCTCAGCAGCCGCCACGGCTCGCGCCACCACGCGCCCGGCGACCACTCCAGCCGCGAGCGCACCCGCTCCGAGCTCCACAGGTGGATACCTACCTACAAACACCAGCTCATTTAAGGAAAACAGTAACAAGTAATTTAACAGGTTCCCCGTAATTTTTTTAAAATTCATTAAATCAATTTCATAGGAAACAAGTGCGAGTTAAACTCGCGTCGAGAGGGTTCCGTTCCGTACATGATTATCTGAAATTTACTACGTTACTTTAAATACCATAGACTTCTTATAGATTTTCCTGTAATCTATAGGTAAAGAACTATTTTCTGTATTATTTTCAAAAGTTTAGCCCCAGTAGTTTCGGAAATAAGGGGGTGGTCAATTTTCGCCTATTTTCCTAAATAACTTCTAAACTATATTACTTGAAATTCAAAAAAAAATATATTTAAGATCCTCACCATAAGCCCTTTCATTTAATGTCACACAATATAGGTAGCATAACTTTTTTTTTTAATTTTCTAATTTGCCCCCCAAAAGTAGCCCCCATGTTAAAAATTCATATATTTACGTCACGCGTCCGTGTTGCGGTCACCGATTTACATATGTATACCAAATTTCAACTTAATCGGTCCAGTAGTTTCGGAGCAAATTGGCTGTGACAGACGGACAGACAGACAGACAGACACACGAGTGATCCTATAAGGGTTTCGTTTTTCTTTTTGGTACGGAACCCTAATAACAAAAATAAGAGATTTTACGCTTAAGTATACACATTAGAATAATAAATAAAAAAAGAAAGAATTGAACTTACGATAAGTATAATAATAGTGATTATGAAGTAAGGCGGTTTGAGCAAAGGGTACAAATTCTCCCATCTCTTCTGGAATTTAGTTTTAACTTTCGGCTTCTCCGACTCGGGCTTCTCTGGGCAATTGGCGTGCTTTTTAGCCACATCCCACACTTTGAGGGTGAGGCCAGCTTGAAGCTTCGGGCTGGGCGGATCAGAGGGGTCGAGGAGACGGCGGTGCTCGCCGGGGCTGCGCGGGCCCTCGCGCTCGAGCCAGGCGCGCGCGGGCGGCGGGCGCGCGGGCGCCACGCGCCAGCCCGCCCCGGCGTGCACCGGCACCGGCTGGTACCCCGCACCGCTGCCCGCCCGCCGTTCCATCTTCTCGAGATTCTCCGCATCTGGAGCCATGCTTTGTCCGGCACCGACCAGCTAACATCTTCCGCACGAGTCAAGCGGACTTCACCTCCTGCTCCCGGCGTTGTGCCTTCGTTCGCGTCTGAAATGAAGTGTTTTGTCCTGTAGCAGCAGGATATTTATATACATAATTTTCAGAAGGAAAATGTTCAACTAAAATAATTTCATATATTGATTATCCAGTTTTCCCATAATTGTTGTAAATAACGGGAAATAGATAGATGGGTAATTTGTTTGCGGTTAGCTTCTGGTCCAGAAATAAACTGCAAGTTTACAACACAATGAGTCCTCGTCGTCTGTTAATAAGTAGCACTGCCTTCTCATTTTATTTGTAGCCAAGCACTGCAGCTACGAGATGACAATATTTTTTATAGTGAAATGATGTTCTATTTTAGTTTTTCTAGCAAACTGCAAACTGAGCTAATCGTAAATGACAGCTTGGTGACAGCTTTCGAGTGTCATCATGATGTAAAATATTATCACTCCATTATTGACTGATCATTTATTTTTATATTCGGGAATAGTAGTTTATGCAACGGTTGCATAATGATAGGCCTTAAAACACTCGTTCGGTTTTATGAAACGAGCTTTTAGCGAGTTTCATAATAAGGTCGCACGTGTGTTTTAAGGCAAATTATGCAGAGTTGCATACATAACTTTATCTACACACATAATTATAAATCCTCCATAATGTGTTAAAAAAACAATATTTTCTGGCAACAAGATATTTTTTGCAATCGTGGTTGCATTTACGATATCCGGCGCTTTTTCTCATCACACAGTCACTCCAAGAAGACTACTATTCATATGTTCAACTAAAATGTAAATTACAAAATTTTTACAATTCTACTTTCGTTCAGCAAAAAACCAACATGAATGATGAAAGCACTAAGCAGTAATATATAATATAATGGCGGTAATTCGATCCTCCGTCAAGACCATTTTTTTTAAATCATAGACAAATTCATGTCACTAGAGATCAAATGTCGTGCAGTTTACATTAAACAAACATACTCGAATAGAGACCCACTTGAGATTTGACAGCTGTTCCAAATTTAATCTCATTACGATACTAAAATCGATACTGTAATAACATTGCAGCACTGGTTTTACCTAATTGGTTGTCATAATGCTGGTCATTTCCTACGGTTTTTGATTACATTATGGAGGTTTTATGATATGGGTGTAGATAAAAGTATTTATTACACCGATTAAATAAAAACGAAGCAATCATAATCTCCAGAAAGAAAGAGCATCTGACGCCGGAGATGAACCGTCTTATCTAAACTACTATTTAGGTAACCTTCTTCAGGATGCATGTGGGGGAAGCTTAGAATAACAGGAGGAGGGGAAGGTATAAACAAAATACCTAATTCGTATGTGCTTGGGTTCAGCCATGTTCGGCTTCGTGTTGGCTTTGCCGAGCAACATTACTTATAAAGCGTTTATTTGTCCCTATACGCATGTAGCAAGCAATTCCGCAACCCGCTGGTCCTGGAAAGAATGGGACTCCAAGTGCCACCGGAGGACGCGTGGCTCGGCGCGCGCATACACCGCGCCGGGAATGCGCCCACGCCTCGGGCGTTCCCACTTTTTAATCGAATCAGTCTAGAAAACCATAATATTGATGTGTTTTCGGACAACGTTGGTGGCTTTTATTATTTTTAAACAACTATTTGAATAATTAGTATGTTCCTGTTTCTTTCTTTGTTGTGCGTATCTGATATGTTATTATTATTATTATTATTATGTACATTTCTTATTATTTATATTTTAGAAAATATTTATAAAAAAAATACATTTTAAAATATAAAAGATAGATAACTAGTTACATTTTACTATTATTATTATCTTTATTAATCTTGAATCTTAAGCTAGGTTTTATAATATTTGTATAAAAAGTAAAATACAATATCACTATAAAAATACAGACACTATAAAAACCTAGCCTAGGGTGCCGCCGGTAGCGGGGCGGGGCTCAAGCTACCGGCGGTTAGGGCTGCAGAGAGAGGAACCTCCTGACGATGCGCGCCGTGTCCAGGAGTACCGCCTTCTGTATCCGACCCTTGATCCAGCCATCAAGCGAGAGTCTCTTGAGGTGTTGGTCGAGACTCTTCGCTATGAGCCCGTTCGCAGAAACAACTATCGGCACAATGATCGTCGAGTCAACATCCCACATGGCGGTCACCTCGTGAGCCAAGTCAAGGTACTTGCTGAGTTTGTCCTTCTCGGCCTTCACGAGGTTCTCGTCATGGGGGATGGTGATGTCGACGAGCAACTTATTATTATTATTATTATTATTATTGTTTATATCTTTGTTTTTCTCGGCTTTCACCGGTATACTGGTATGCACGGGCCTAGGCCAAGTGCATACCAAGCGACTTACTACTAAGTTGTTTGTGAGGATCGTGTAGTGTTGGATAGTATTTGTTGTGTCTGTGTAGCAAGGCGTTCAGAGGTTCGCATGGTGGTGAGGTGTGAGGGTAACTGTGTTGTTGAGTGTGAGGCGCGTTGTGAGGGTGCTGGTGGTGTGGATGAGGTAGGCTCCTGTTCAGTTTGTAGGAATTTTCTGACTATTCTGCATGTATTTAGGATAACGGCTTTCTGCAAGAGGTTGTAGGTGCTTGGTGTTAGTTTTAGGGTCCTCAGTGATTGGTGCAGCTGTATTGGTATCACGCCTGTAGCGGATAGGACTATCGGTACTATAGTTACTTTTTGTAGTTGCCATAGTCGGGTTATTTCGTCTTTCAATTCGGTGTATTTGGTGAGTTTTTCAGCTATTGTGGTTTGTAAATTATGTGTATTGGGGACAGCTATATCTATTAAATATGCACTCTTGTCTGTTTTGTTTATTAATGTGATGTCAGGTCTGTTATAGTGGATGGTTCGGTCGGTAAGGATAGCTCGGTCAAAGTATAGTTTTGTTGTTGTATTTTCTAGCACCCTTTCTGGGTTGTATTTATAATAGGCTTTAATAGAAGTAATCAGTTGATTTTGGTGGGCAAGTTTTTGGTGTATGATATTTGCAACTTGATCGTGTCTATGTTTGTAGTCGGTCTGGGCTATTACTTTACATGCGCTTGTGATATGTTGAATAGTTTCCGGGCAGCTATTGCATTTTCTACAAGTATCATTAGTTATTGTCTTTGTTATATGTCGTTGGTAGTTCCTGGTCTCTATAACTTGGTCTTGGATTGCTATCATAAAGCCTTCAGTCTCCGGGAAAACCTCGCCTCGACTCAGCCATGCGTTCGACGCCTCTTTGTCGACATTAGATTGGCATAAATCGTGGCGATGTCTTCCGTGTAGAGACTTTGTAATCCATTCGGCAAGTTTTGTCTTGTCATCTGTCACATTTTCGTTTTTCTGAACAGATTTTTCTTTTAGATTTAATGGTGTAGATTTACTATCATTTTGGACTATTGCTTTGTGAAATGTAGATGATTCAGATTTAGTGAAAAAGTATTGTCTTAAAGTCGTGATTTGTCTATTGTGTAGGTTTGTAATGTCAATGATGCCCCTTCCACCTTCCTTTCTTGGCAGCGTCAGTCTCTGAAAACAAGATCTAGGATGATGTTTTCTAAATTTGGTCATTGTCGTGTTTATTGTGCGCTGTAGTGTTTTCAGTTCAGTTTTTGTCCAGTTTATTACGCCGAAAGAATAGGTAAGTACTGGTATAGCAAATGTGTTAATAGCTTTTACTGTGTTTCGGGCATACAGTTGTGATTTTAAAACTATGTTAAGTCTATGTCGGAATTGTTGCTTCAGTTTTTGTTTTGTGACTTTATACTGTATTAGACGTGATTGGTTGTATCCTAAATATTTATAAGTCTCATGTTCATCAAGTGGTTTGATCTGTTCACCGGATTCCAGGGTATAATTGTGTGGGTAAATCTGCCCTGCTCTGATTGAATTGATTTTACATTTGTCTATGCCAAATTCCATTTTAATGTCATTAGTAAATTGTTCTGTCAGGTTAGTTAAATCATAAAGGTCAGTTTCGTTGTCAGCATAAAGTTTTATGTCGTCCATGTACATCAGGTGGTTTATAATCTCAGTCTGTCCGTTTAAGTCGTTCTCTAGGTGGTATCCTGCTGACGTTGAATTTAATATGTTGGAAAGTGGGTTCAAAGCAAGGCAGAACCACAATGGGCTTAGTGCATCGCCCTGAAAAATACCTCTCTGTATTTTAATTAAGTTGGTTTCTATTATTCCAGTAGGAGTGGTAAGTTTTAGTCGGGTTGTCCAGTTTGTCATGGTATTCTTCAAAAATGTGATTATTATTGGATGTATTTTGTATATTTCCAAGACTTGCACCAGCCAAGAGTGAGGGACAGAATCGTAAGCTTTTTTGTAATCAACATACATAGAATATAAATCAGATTTAGTTCTTTGTGCTTGTTTCAGAATTACAGAGTCTATAGTTAATTGTTCCTTGCAGCCTTGACTTAACTTGCGGCACCCTTTCTGTTGTTCAGCTAGGATTTTATTGTCGTCAATGTGTTTGTATATTAATTCGGATACACAGGATGTCAAAATCTTGTAAAATGTTTGCAAACATGTAATAGGTCTGTATTTTGCTGGGTTGGTGGGGTCGTTACGGTCTTTTGGTATCATAAATGTAGTTCCGGATGTGATATAGGATGGAATTGTGCAAGGGTTTCCAATAAACTGATTTAAAAAGTTGTGAAGGTAGCCATGGACACTCGTAAATTTTTTGTACCAGTAGCTATGAATTATTATTATTATTATTATTATTATTATTTGATATTGTGAATTTTAATTTGTGATTTACTGTTTTGATTTGTTAGTAGGTATTGCATTTATCAATGAACTTTAATTTTAGACACACACATTCGAACGAATTCCGTTCGGAATTCAGTTCGGAATTCCGTACGGAAAAATTACGATCGTGTGTGTCATATAGAACTATTTATATGAAATGCAAGCATTAGCATTTCATATAAATAGTAGTAGTAGTTCGGGGTGTCCGCATACGGAAAACGAATTCGGAAATCGAATCAGGAAAACGAATGTATGTGACGGGCCTTAGTCTGTTATTCGAAACTGTCACTATCACACCATTGTTCACTTTATGGCTGCGACCACTACATTTATCGCAGTAATCGCATCGACCAGCCGTTTGTGCCGTCGTGGAAGGTCTGCGACAATACATCGATTGAATCAAGAAATTAACGTCTAGACTTTCCTGTATAAAGCAATGGCGAATACTTAACGTAGGAGAAACAAAAACAATGCATAATTCATAATAGAAAACGATAAAACACAATTAACCTATTTATAATCAACATCTTTTTATGTAACACATGCTCAGATAATAAAATCATAAGATCATAAATGGAAAAGAGGCTTTTTCGGTCAAGTAGTTACTTTAGTTAGTACCAGATGAGTTCGTGGGTCCACCAACAGTGAAATGAACATGCTGCACCAAGGATCGTAATACTTAATATCGTCGCAGTGTGACAGCTCTGGTTACCCGTACATCTTCTTGGTAGCGATCGCGACAACCGGGTCGTGTCGTAGCGGGTCGGGTGCCATGACTGCAATGCTGCGCGTGCGCGCCCCACTGGACACGGTTGCTAGTGAGCAACACTTAGGTACCTAATCGCAGCTCAACGACCACAAACGCGTTTGTCCCTGTCTAACTAATCAGTATGTGCGAAAGTAATGCATATACGGATACACAAACATGTGTTGGATTTGTAAGAAGTATGTAAATAGACAACTTATTATTTATTATTCACGAGTGAGGATGCCAAGGAAGAAGCAGGCGGCAGATCATCTCATGTTTAGAGTTGTCACGAAAATTGCGTCAAAAAATGTAAAGGTAATAAAGATTGAGTGTGATCCCACGCTAAGTATGTAATAAAATTACGCATAAAACAAGGTGCCACACGTGCAGTTTCCTGCCCGTTTTTCATCGTTTCTCATGGCTTTAGTTAAGTTTTTTTTTGTATAGATGATAGATGTGCATTTGACCTCTATCTCACCTGATGGAAAGTGATGATGAGGCCGACGATATAGCATGCACACCTAGATAATGCCTCTCCTCGAAAATACCCAAGTTGTAGCGTTCAGGGAACAAGTTTGCAGGCAGGGAATTCCAAATAAATGTGGAAGCGTACCGCTTCGTGCGAATTCTTGGAACATCCACAACATAGGGATGGAACCCCAGCCCACGCCTAGTCCCCCGATGAAGGAACCGGGATGGCGGAATTAGTTCATGTAATTCCATCGCACATTCTCCGTGATATATCCTGTAGAATACCGATAAGCAGGCAACTTTGCGGCGGTGTTCAAGGCCCTGCAGTTTCACTTCAACTAATTCCGAGTCACCGATGAGCTTCTTGGCACGTTTTTCAATAGAATCTAAGGTAGCTTGTTGGCATTTCGCTAGATGGTGCAATGATATAACTTAGGGGTTTGTGTGGCTCAGGATTCGGCCACAGTTCCATTTCGTCACCTTCTTAAGCCGTTCCCATTCGCATATGGTCTACTGTTTCGATTCGCCAGCATTCCTATATCGTCACTTTCCTATCCCGTCCACTTTCTTACGTGGGCCACTGTGCCAACTCGTTTACATTCCTAATTAGATTACAGTGCCAATTTGTCAACATTCCTATTTAGACCACAGTGCCAATTCGTCAACATTCCTATTTAGACCACAGTGCCAACTCGTCAACATTCCTATTTTGACCATAGTGCCAACTCGTCAACTACCTATATAGACTTTACCTTATCGTTTATTGTAGGACTGTGGTCGATAAAGGAATGCGAACGAGTTGACACTGAGGTCGATATAGGAATGCGGACGAGTAGGCACTGCTGACCAAGGAGTACTGAGGTCGATAAAAGAAAGTGGACGAGTTGGCACTGTGGTCAAAATAGGAATATAGACAAAATGGGATATTGACGATATCAGAAAGTGGACGACTTAGGAACGTGACGATTTAGGAATTGTAGGCTGACGACATGGCACTGTGGACGATTTAACAAGTTGACGAAATAGGATTGTGGACGAAGTCCTCCTGAGCCGTTTGTGTAAAGACCAAAATTGCTTTAAAGTTTAACGTATTCAATCAGGAGTGTGATTCTCTAACGTGCGCAGCAACTGATCAACGGATAAAGACTAAGTTTAACGTCATTCTGTCTAAATTAGAATGTATCCATCATGTCATAGCTGGTCAGCCGCTGCGGACGTTAGGGAATCACATAGCTGCACTTGAAAGGGTAACCCATTCTAGAGTTTTTGATATTGGTAAGAGCGATGTCAAATTTACTGATCGAATTTGTTACCCTTTTAATAAGTAGCCCGATTGAAAACTCACCGATATACATATAATGGTTTTTAATAACCAGCGTTAAAAATCCGTTCGCTGGTGGATAATGCGTTTTTACACGTCGTCTGTGAAAACTATCAGCTTGTCGAAGGAAACTATTATTTCTGAACGAATTGCAGCGGTAATTTAAGAAATTCACAAATAGATGGCGTTACAAAATCTGAGGTAGACTTGATTGAAAGACGACGATAGATAAAATTAGAAATTAAACATCAACAAAAGTCAAATAATGGGCGAAAATAGTTTTGTAGATCCTTATCGCCTTTTGTATCAAAAGCGGTAGGTTCACGCTCCTCTTAAATAGTCAAGCGTGTAACATTCAGACTGTCCCAAGAAGTTATTAGCTAATTGCAACTTTCCTGAACGTTATCTGGACCTATGACTTAGTTAAGCTTCCTGGAGATCTCGAGAAAATCCAAAGCTATTTATCATAAGCGTCGGCTACCCTACCTGGGTTACATACGAGTAAAACAAATGAGTCTAAGACGATTTACCGTTCGTTATCTTTTGATATCGTTATGGTGTGAGTGGAAAGCATTAGTATATTGCAGCTCCATGCCACCGTGTGGTATTTAGCCATGGCTCCCGAGTAATTTGTCCTATTTAACCTACTCAATATTCTTGCCAGGTCAGAAGCCGTAGAGTCCAAGTAATGTGATTGTTACGCCTCGTGAAATGCAATCAAATTGTTACTTGTTATGAGTAGCGCGTTAGGGCCCTTATTAGGATAATTCTATATATTTTGTGACTGCTTCTATAATATAAAGGGGATATTCAAACTGCCAGATTATTTATCGAACACGAAATACAACAAAGGTTAATTGCATAGAAGGTGAGACACCAGCCCAATACATGTGCTGACGTGAGGTGTGCTAGAGAATGTACCTACAGAATGAATAATGTAAATCCCTTGGTCTTCAATAGCAATTAGCAATTTCTGCTTTTACTCATAACATAATTGTGAGAGGATGCTAGTTTACATTTCTTTCAAGTTTAATAACTTATCCCCTCGATGTTCTGTGCAGTCTAAAGTTTAACAACATAAGTAAATCAAAGATGTATGATCTATCGATGAATAACCAAAGGAAGCACTAGGAAGCGTCCGTTTGTCTGGCGTTTGTCAGAGATGCATATACCTACCTAAGTTGCGATGAAGAGATAAGCCGCGGGGCTGGGCATGTTGATGAGTTATTATGCGCTAGGCGTCAGGAAATTATTATACATAAACTATGCGCTAAGCAAATATTAATTACTAGTGGACTCGCCACAGCTTCGCCCGCGGTACTTTCCATACAAATGTATCACCTCTTTAGGGATGGAATTTCATAAAATCCCTCCTTAGTGCACCCCTAGGGTACTCGAGGAATGTCTCCTCCAAATTTCAAACCTCTAGGACCACCCATTTAGGCTGTGCGTTGTCTATAAGTGAGTCACGGTACTGTTTTATATGTATCGATTGATTGGTATTTTATATAACCTAAGCAAGCAAAAAAATTATAATTCTTACAAATATCGAATTAATTTTGGCTCTATAATTTTTTTCCATTTATTGTGTATAAGTATATATGTTTAACAAACGTATATTACGTTCATTCAAACTTCAAATTTCACTTTACAAATAAATATATAAAACAATTTCATTAAATGAAAATTGTAAAATAAATCACGATCTATTAAAATCTATAAAATTCTGTAAGTAATTATAAAAGAATATATTTGGAACACTAAAACTCACCATTACACACCTGCTGATAACACGTTATCACAACCGACAAACAACACCCGATCAAGTACTGTCACAACAAATGAATGACAGTTGTCATGTCGACGCACGGGTCTGTGTGCTACGAGTCTACGACTGTACCTAACTCACTTTTATAGTATTACACATAATTTCAGATATGTAAAATATCTTGAAAAATAACTGGTGCACGTGTGAAGTGCGTGATGAGCAAAGCGCAACAGACGCGCGTGCGCCGGCAGGCCGCGCCGCGCCGGCCGGTGCCCCGGGTAGCGCTACCTGCGCCGGAGTACGCTGAATCATCCGCGCTGACGGCTCTGTTATCTGCCCATATGTTTTAGGGATGAGGATAATAACTGCGATAAAGGGACGAGAATCCAGAGCGCATTAAATTTAATAACAATGATCCCGGCCCATAAATATCGCTATGCAATAATTCATTGCTCCGTTTTCACGTGAAAGAAGATCAAAACAAACACACTTTCGCAATTATAGTACGGAACTCACATAGAATTTCGCGGTCAAACGGGTTGGTTGAGCTACTCGTAGACATACGTGTGTATCTTTCCACCACGAAACGGGAAAAAAAATCCCGATCGGTTTTGATATCGCCATTCCGTAGCCGGTTACGAAATTTTGTTTGGTTACCAAACGGTACTAAAGGATGTAATTAGTAGCGAAGCGACGACTTCGAACGCGTTCCTTAATTATATGCGAATTATCGTGACAAAAGGTACCTTTTCTTCCTACTACGCTTTAATTTCATCATTATGGCCTTAAATACTCAGCACAAAGCAGCCCTTATTTGCTCTAGAGCAAATAAAGTTGCATACAAATTTCATTATTGCACTATTTTGTATTTTTTTTTATTTGGTTGGTTGATCAAGAAGTTTACACCAACAGCTACCCAATCCGCCCATTTACAGTCCGACGGGACAGCCGACCACTGTTCTGTGGACTGTTAGCAAAAAAAAAAACAGGCCACATATAGGCGGCCATATCGAACTGTGATTGTCTCGTCTAAAATGCTATGCTCAAAGTACTGGCTGATACTGAGTTACATGAAGATTAAAAAAAAAATTGGCATAATATGACAATTAATAGACTAGATACAAGTTTTCTGTGAAAATTTTCGTATTTTCGACTTTAGCTTCAGAACCAATAGACCAATTTTAATAAATAGGGTATCTTAAGATTCGGGTAGAACGTGCAAGTGTCATAGGCTATATAAAAATTCTAAGGGTGCGTCATAACAGGTGCCAAAAAGTTTTACTTCGCTAGTTGGGTTTAACTGTACCTTTACGTTTTTTTACCAACTTTTTGCAGTAGTAGAAAGAAAAGCAGATTATGCACCTCGCATCAAGTGATTCGTTATTGCGCTCGTGTTTTTAGAGCCCTCACTTGCGTTCGGGCTCCAAACCAACACTCGGCGCAATAATGAATCACTTTCTGCTTGGTGCAACAATCTACTATTTTTACATCTACAAACAAGGGTTCAGTTATAACTTCATAACGATAAACATCAGAGCCCTCACCATGAGTTGCGCAAACCGCTCTCGCTAGCGTAAAGGATCGCTCTGTCCCTTTTACTTGTATCGGAAACAAGCAGCATTTCTGATCGATTTCGATAGCGAGAATGGTTTGCGCAAACTCATGGTAAGGGCTCTGATGTTTATCGTTACGAAGTTATGAAACTGACCCCTTGTTTGTAGATGTAAAAAAAAACTTGGAAATCGGTTGTCTTCAAGCACATACAATGGACAAACTGAATCAATATAATAATGTGTATACAAGAATTTTCATATGGTTCACCGACTCGATTTTTTTGGTCGGTGGCGGGGACAGGTGCCGAATTTGAATAAAAATTTAAAAGTTACATTCTAAAACATTTTAAACTTGTCTCAGCGTGCAGGTTGCCGCCAGGTGTGTGATTCAATTTAAAGTATCGCATCTGGGTTCAACAACCATTGCACCTGCGCCCGCGCAGCGCACACCAGGCAAAAGGATCGAGGATGAGATTTTTATTACATTTTCATTGTCAGAGAGCTAAAGCGACTTAGATCATTGATCTATCCTGTTAGCCCTGTAACATTTACACCACATGAGGTAAGTATTAATTTGAGATTGGACAAGCGCGATACCGCCCAAAAAATGCACATGAAATTCAGGATAGAGCCCTCCGCAACTACTTAACAGCGATTAGGCTACATACAAATTTAGACCGAATAACTTTGTGTTTACAGTTTAAATTGATAGTTTCGTTTATCCACTCTTCAGCCGCTGCGCACGTAAAAAAATCACACCATGCATAGGCCGGGGTCCGGACACACTCTACTGACATGTGGTACACAGGAGCTATTATAACATTATCAGGTATTCAACACCTTTGGAGCTTTGGAGCCCAATTCTCGGTGGAGTCGAGATAATCTCACAATCGAGATTAAACGTCAGTGCATACAAACGTTTGACACAACTGTATGAATCTGACGTTTAATCTCGCAATCGACATTATCTCGAATGCAGCGAGAATTGGGGGCTTGTTGCCGTGCGTGTGATCGGAATCGGGGCGGGGGACAAAGAAGAGGAAAGAACTTAAAAGACAATGAAAATTGCATTGTTTCATGGTTTTATGAGAAGCAGTTAAAATGATCCGTGATTTAATGACTTGTTTATTCATAGATGAAGATCATAGCTAATATATTATTCATAGCTCCATATAGACAAATAAAAACCATCGGAGGAAGATATCCATACTTACTAATAGGTAGGTATGTATTTCAAATTCGAAAGGAGCTCAACTTTCACAGATAAACCTCTAAACCTTCATACAAATCGTATGAAATTTGGTATGGAGATAGTTTTAGCACTGGGGCAGGATATTAACTTTTTTTAAGATAATTAAACCCAAAATAAGGTGAAATTGGTATTCCTTACACGGAAAAAAAGGTTTTCTTAATTTAAAGCATATTTCTTTAATCCAAAGAAATAAAAAAATAAATATATCCGAACGATTCTATGCTCTTAGATTTAGATTTTAACGTTTTGTTTTAGTTGAAGATAGTATTCCTTAAATCAAAATAATATCGAATCTTACTGCAATACGATAATATTATATTGAGTCGAGAAATAGTGTTGTCTCATTTAAAAACGAGACATCTTCTTCTTCAGAAAGTGTATCTCTTATTGTGAGAAACATCGTATACAACCAAGAGTTTATAATCATTTCGGCGAAGTGATTTTTGCTTCGATCAAAAAAACTCAATTTATTTTAAGACTACGGTGTTCTTGGAACAAGAGTTTCAGACAATTGCATTAAAATCATTGAAATCTATTCAAGAAAGTCGTGTTTACGATGTAAAGACATGTCTTTTGGAGGAAGAGTTCTACTGCGTTAAAATAAGATCAAATTACTTTAATGTAATGAAGAGACTCTTGTCTTAAAGAATTTGATTATCTTCAACCAAGATCAATATTGTTTTCGATGTAAATAAAATAGCACTTAAAAGAAGAATTCCACTATTTCCGTATAAGATTAAATAGTTTTAATGTAATTAAGAGCCTCTTAAATATAAAATATGTTAGTCTTTAACCAAAATTTTATACTTTCAATGTAAGAGAATCATTTTCTTCTTTCAAGAATTACAGTATCTTAGCTTTTTGTAGTGGGATTCTTGATGTGAGAGTTTTTATTCATTTAGATTAAATAAATACTATCTTGCATTGAGAAACGCATTCGTTCAGTTTGAGATGTTGATGGTTTTTATGCAAGAAAATGTTTGTAAATTAAATTGTATATCCTATATTATATACTCTGGTACCCAAGCACTGCATCAAAACAAGTTTTATATTTAAGATTTTGCTTAACTTCGTAAGAATGCTTTCTTAAGAACTTAAGCAAAATCTAAATATATTAAACTTGTTTTGCTGCAGCAATTGGGTACCAGAGTATATAATATAGGATATACAATTTAATTTACAAACATTTTCGTGCATAAAAGCCATCAAAATCTCAAGCTGAACGAATGCGTCTCTCAATACAAGATAGTATTTATTTAATCTAAATAAATAAAAACTGAAGTAATGTTATGTGAAATGCACAAACCAAATAAAAAAACAATTTAGTATATTTTTTTTATTTAAACATCACTATCTTTCTTACAGATTAAAAGAAGTGTGTCGTCGTTTCATATACAATTAGTAACATAAGTGAACCGAAGGTAGTTCCCACCAACCAAAGTTCTGAAAAAGAATTATTTAGCATTAAAATAGACATCATCAGAATAAAGGCGTGGGCAGTCTTGTTCTCAACAAAGGCAGCTCAATTAATCGTTAAAAGAAAAGCATCAAACAACTTAACATGGTTTTTTGTACAAATTAATTGAATGAACTGAACAGGTTAGACCGAAGTAACTTTAAGTTCCTGCGGCCCTAACATGTATGCCACAAAGATAAATAAGAACCGTTTATCTCTATCATCATACCATCTTAGGACTAATTAATCGAACGTGGCCACAAGTAGTCTTGTGGCTCTGCCCACCCCATTAGGGATTTCGGGCGTGATAATATGTATGTATGTATGTTATCTCTATGACAATCTATCTATCTTTCGTCGGCACTAATGTCAGAGAGACGCACTTAGAGATAAACGGTTCTAATTTATATTTGTGCCATGCATGTTAGGGCCGCTGGTGCTGGTCCTAATGCAGACCTTAGGCCCCCGTTAGAACAATAGCCCAGTTTGTCTCACTCAATATCCAGGGACTACATATTAAGTAATATAAAATACAAATGAACTAACCTGGTGTATCTACATTCGTCTTTTCAGATCAATACAAACAAATAAGTTGCTCATGGGTTAGATCAGTAAGATGAGTTTTGTCTGTTCCATTATCTGTGAACAGTAGGAAAAATTATTATTATGAAAAAGGTTAAAACTTAAGCTATGATTTTCCCTAGTATATAGACTAAAAATTAAAAAAATGCCGTAGGTACCTATGCATAATTTCCACATAAAAAGCGGCTTTGTTAAGGAAAAATAAAAAAAATAACCGTTTCGACTTAGATTATACATATTTTACATGTAAATAGTATGAATTACTCACAAAACCGTAATTAACTAACCGTTTTATCCCTAAAACTACATAGGTACACTTAATCGTCGCGCATCATCGCTTCGTGCTCCTTCCTCATCGATCACTTATATATATTAAAATTCAATTTAACATACTTACTTTAAATGATCCCACGACATCTTCTGGTTGGTCCACGACACCTTGTTTTAAGTAATATATCCATTGTGAAAATACTTTACTATGATGCTTACGAAACTTAGTTACGTTAAGATCTTCATATTGTCTTCTTTTAAGAATATTATCTTGAAGTAATGCATATTCGTTAATTTAGAAAAAGAAAACGTGATTTTTTAACTGTAGAATGTTATTTTGATACAAGGAAATAAAAAATTGAATGAAGATTATATTTCCAAGACAATACAATTTCTTGAACCAAAAACACCTCGGAATCTTTTTTTTCCGTGTATGGTCAATTCTGCGACACAGTTTTATACTTCTGCAGGTAGCATCGTTTCCACTTTTTATTGTACCTTTTGTTGTTCCAAATTGAAATAAAGATTATAAAGATTAATTAGCAACAGCGAAAGCTTTTTACCGCCGAGCGCCCAGAAATAAAAGTGAAGGCCAAGGCCGGGAATAGCGCCGCCGCACGCGCACGATTATTTTTACTGCGGATTTATGGCTCTTCTGTGCGTATGGGCTGAGTGGAGCGCTGGCGCATGATGAAGGCGCGTTACCTTTATGCGCTTCACATCATTTTACTGCCGCGCCGGCATCGGCAGACCAATTGAAACGGCCATTACTTTAGTTTATGATTCTATATTCTTATTTTTGCAATAGGTTACGCTTGCGGCGCCTTATACTTGTTATTTAAAAGAATGAGCATAAAGATAGCATGGGGTTGGTTCAAAAGCTATGAACAAATATTTCACAACATAATTATTCGAAAACCACCAAAGATATTTGATCAAATCTTTCATCGGGAATGAATAATTAAAAATAAAACAGAGGTAAGAATCACACAAATATTATAAATGCAAAAGTTAGTGCGTGTGTGCGTCACTTAGTCCCATACATTACCTTGGTGAGGAGGGTCTTTTGTACTTTTTAGTGCGTTACTGACAAAAGCGTGTTTTTTTACTTTTTGTGAACTATAATTATTTTAGTGTTAATTTGGATTTCGTTTCTCAATAATTATGCTAAATTCGTTATCTAATAAACTAGCCGACTCACTAGGTATAGGGTTCATGTCAGGATCTACGATTCTTTAACAGCATGACATTAGGTATAATGACATCAAATTATAAGTGAAAGTCTAGAGTTAATCCAAATAGGTAATAGTTTCATTTCAATGTGTCACAAAAGTTACAATCGCACAAACCTGTGACCTACATAATGTTGTAAACAAGGAAATAGGTATGATAAAAGGCTGGTACTCCGACGTACGTCACAGGCAAAGGATTTCCCAAAAGCATGTTGTCCTCGGAATGGCATTTATCCTAACCATGTTATTTTCATTTGAAAATAGTTTTATTTCCTGTTGTCTTTAAAACATTAACATGAAACTAAATAAATTAATCAGGGGACAATTTTTACACAAATCGATCTAGTCCCAAATAGCTCTAAAGGCTTGTGTTATGGGCACTAGACGACGATACGATATACATACCATATCCAAAACTTTGAAAGATATTTCAAACGTTGCAAGAATGTGCTGTCACTTTTGAATATATCCTCTTAAGAATAATTTCCACCAAACAGGCCGCATCGCATCACATCGGAATTCGGAACAGATTTTACGCCTACTGTTCGGCGAGAGTTGATAAATTATAGTTTAAAAAACTAAAAAACACGGTTTAATAGCAAACCTAACTAAAAAGTAGAAAATATTATTTAAGTATGAAGAGTTTGTGATACAATAATGGAAATTCCAACAATCAATTACTTATGACTAATCAATTTGAGATAAGATTAGAATATAAATTAAGTTATTAACAAATAATTCAATTATAGTAAAAAAGCGTGGGGTGCTTGGTATTATATTAGGTCCTTACATATGAAATTGGCGTTTTGTACGGGAGGAATATAAAGTAATTTTTTTTTGTAAAATATATTGAATTAATCAAAGTATACACCGTTGTTATCTATGCACTTTTGCCATCTCATAGGTAGTTCATTAATCCCTTTATTAAAAAATCCATGGGGGCGAGAGTCAATAAAGTCTTTGAAGGCGGTTTGGACTGCCGCTTCGTAGTTGAATTTTTTTCCTTGTAAGAAGTTGTCCAAATTCCGTTAAAAATTGTAATGTGTTGGAGCAAGGTCCGGGGAGTACGGTGGATGTCGCAGACATTCCAATTGTAGCTCATCTAACGTAGTGGTTGTTTTTTGTGCAGTGTATGGTCTTGCGTTGTCGTGAAGCAGCAGTGGCCTAGAGCGATTGACCAATCTCGGTTGTTTAGCAGCTAGTTCCCCCTTCAGGGTTTGCAGTTGCTGACAATAGATATCTGCCGTAATCGTTTGGCCAGATTTTAGAAAGCTGTAGTGAACAACACCGGCGCTAGTCCATCAAACACTCACAAGTAACTTTTTCTAAGTTAATTTTCGTTTAGGGCAGGATTTGGCTGGGTCTCCATGGTTCAGCCATTGCGACGAGCGCTTCCGATTATCGTACAGTATCCACTTTTCATCACAAGTAATGATTCGATTTTAAATCCCTTCATTATTGTGCCGGTTGAGCAAAGTAACACAGCAGTCGACGCGTGTTTGCAAGTTCGATTCACTCAATTCATGAGGTACCCATCGTTCAAGTTTTTTTACTTTCCCGATTTGCTTCAAGTGGATTAATACAGTTTTATCACTTACCCCGAAGCCTGCAGCTATCTCTGAAGTGCTTTGTGATGGATCCGCTTCCACAATAGCCTTTAATTCTTCATTTTCCACTTTGGTCTCCGGCCGTCCACGGGGTTGGTTCTGAAGGTCGAAATTTCCAGAACGAAAACGTTAAAACCAAAAACGTACCGCGATTTATTTTGCGACACCAGCGCCGTACACATCATTAATCCTTCGAGCTGTTTCTGCAGCACTGGTGCGACGGTAGAACTCGTACTCGTAAATATACCGATATTTCATGTTTTCCATTGTGCGGTAATAAGCGACGCCAAAGAAAAAAATAATGAGGAAAAAACAAATGAATGACTGTTTTCAAAACTCAAATGTACCAGCTAAATGAATTTATAAATTTGAATTTGGTATTCTTAACCAAACGAGATATTTCAGATCAAAGTGGTCAGTACGACAAAACGCTAATTTCAAATGTAAGGACCTAATATTTTACAATTATTTCATATTCAATTTATAAAATTAGGCATTTTGAAAATATAGTAAATTGCACCCCACGCTTTTTTACTATATTTGAATTATTTGTTAATTACTTAATTATATTCTAACCTTATCTCAAATTGATTAGTCATAAGTAATTTATTGTTGGAATTTCCATTACTGTAACACAAACTCTTCATACTTACAAATTATTTTCTAGTTTTTAGTTAGGTTTGCTATTAAAGCGTGTTTTTTAGTTTTTTAAACTATAATTTACTGAAAGACTAAAAAAACACGCTCTTGTCAGTGACGCACTAAAATACCCTCATCACTAAGGTATACCTATTGGACTCTTCAAACTAAACCAAATGAGCCTAAATTCGAGGGGTTTACTAGTGGTAATTGAAGAGTTCCACTATCCACCTCCTGGCTGACAAACCAGGTCAGATCAGCTCGATGGAACCAAATTATTGTATTGTCATCCGAATTGCAAACCAAATAAGCCCAAACTCGAGGGGTTTACTAGTAGTAATTGAAGAGTTCAACTTTCCACCTTCTGGCTGACAAACCAGGTCAGATCAGCTCGATGGAACCAAATGATTGTATTTTCATCCGAATTGCAAACCAAATGAGCCCAAACTCGAGGGGTTTACTAGTAGTCATTGAAGAGTTGCACTATCCACCTTCTGGCTGACAAACCAGGTCAGATCAGCTCAATGGAATCAAATTATTGTATGGCATCCGAATTTCAAACCAAATGAGCCCAAACTCGAGGGGGTTACTAGTAGTCATTGAAGAGTTCTACTATCCACCTCCTGGCTCCATCGTCAGATCAGCTCGATGGTACTAAATTGTTGTATTGTCATCCGATTTGCATACACTTGCAAAGTTTCAGATATTTACCACAACTAGAAGTAGGTCAAAATTACGCTGAAAGATTCCATTACATACATACCAGGGTGGTTTGATAAGTCCGTGGACTATGAGTAAAAAAAAAAAAACTTTTTCACATTTTACTATTTTATTTTTCTACGTATACTCCTTTGAACTCAATGCATTTCATCCATCGATGTTCCAGCTTTTGCAATCCCTCCAAAAAATATTTTTTGTCAAACCCTGAAAAATATGCTTCAGTTTCAGCTATGACTTCCTCGTTAGATGAAAATCTTTTTCCACCGAGCCATTTCTTCATGTTTGGGAATTTAAAAAAATCACATCGGGCCAAATCCGGAGAATAAGGTGGGTGGGGCAGTATTTCGTAACGCAATTCTAGTAATTTGGCTGTTGCGACTGCTGACGAGTGTGCAGGGGCATTGTCATGGTGAAAAAGTATTTTCTTCTTTGCCAGATGTGGCCGTTTTTTTACAACTTCTGCGTTAAATTTTTCCAACGAAGTAGCATAATAAGGGCCATTTATTGTTTTACCTTTCTCTAAATAATGGATATAAATAACCCCTTGACTGTCCCAAAAAACAGTGGCCATCACCTTTCCTGCCGAATTAACGGTTTTTGCTTTCTTCGGGACGTTCGTTAGCAGAAGTCCACTGTTTTGACTGATTTTTCGTCTCTGTCGTATAATGGTGAATCCATGTTTCGTCTACCGTCACAAATCGACGTAAAAATTCATTAGGATTATGCTTGTATTTGGCTAAGCATTGCTCGGAAGTTTTTGCACGATGTCGCTTTTGATCGGCTGTCAGCAAACGGGGCACCCATCTTGCGGAAAGTTTTTTCATACTCAAAATATTATGCAAGATATGAAAAACTCGTTTAGATGAAATGCATACAGTCTCAGCTATCTCACGTATCTTCACTCGACGGTCATCCAAAACAATATCGTGAACTTTATTCACGACATCATCAGTGGTCACTTCAATCGGCCTTCCAGAGCGTTCTGCGTCATTGGTAGTGATACGTCCAGAACAAAATTCTGTAAACCACTTGTGTACCATTCCATATTTTTTGAGCCGGTCTTCAATCTCTTTTATGGTTTTACCACGTAAAAAGTAATGTTTAATTAAGACTCGAAATTCGCCATTCTCCATTTTTCAAAAAAAATCCGATCGCATCTGACATATGACTCGACAACTTTTTTATTTTCCCACCTAATTTAAAAAAAAAGAGAGCGAGCTACCAAAAAGACCAGAATTAGAAAAAAAAATCATACGTAATATTTTTTTTTTATTTACTTGAAGTCACTGACTTATCAAACCGCCCTCGTACATACATACAAGTGAAACTAATAAAAGGCATGTAAAAAAAGTAAAAAGTCAGGGCTTCTTAATTCATTAAAAATAGCGGCCCGCTAATTATTTTTACCGATGATAATAAAAAATTAAAGAGAAAATATTTTCATAGAATATATTATTGAATAGCCTAACTGTATAAAAAGAAAGCAACACGCGAAGAGAACACTCCAACGCCACACTCGAAGCCAATGACATTATTATATGTAGAAAGACACAAGAGACGTCATATCCATGCTCAACGCGTTTTAAACATGTGTCATAGATATATATTTTTTTCGTTTCTTTGGCCGAAGCCAGTGCAGATTATTGAATTTATATGACATTTGACGCCGACATAATAAGACATTAGCAACTTTGCTTTAGGCAACACATGATGACTTTGTGTGAGAGTGCAAGCAAAATGCTTGGCTTTGTCATACGGGTCACATACCAGTTCTCGGGCGTCAAGGTTGCTATGATATTGTACAATGCGTATGTCCGGAGCAGACTTGAGTTTGGTGCTGTAGTATGGGACCCACATGAGGTGAAATATGTGGTTTTGCTTGAAAAAATACAGCGCAAGTTCGCTAGGTTTATATATAAGCGGCAGTATGGGTACTATCCCTACCTCTATCCATCTTTATTCGTCTCTGGGATGGTGGGGTTAGACACTCTCGAACTGCGTAGGAAGCTGCTGACTATGGTGCACTATTATCAGCTCCTCCATAATGCCGTGAACAATCAGTCGGTGCTGGAGCTGCGCGTGCCGCCGCCGCGCGGAGCGCGCGGGGGGCGCGGCGGCGGGGCGGTGGTGCCGCGGCGGCGCCCGCAGCTGTTCGCGCGGCGCGCGGCCCGCACGTGCAGAGGCAATAATGCCCCCACATACAGAGCTCTGCTCCTTTTTAACAATATGCTAGTGCAGATCCCCGATGCTGACGTATTTGCTGATAGCTTGGGAGTATTTGTGAGACGAGTGATGCTGTTTCTTAACAATCGCGAATAAATTTATAAATATTTGTAATTTGTTGACATATGTTTCTCCTTCCTTTTTATACTGTGATTATTTTGATTATTTTTATGCAACTTTTATATTATTATTTTTTATTTTTATGCTAATCAGTAATTAATTAATGTGTAAGTGTTTTGGTTTCATACTGTAAACTTTCATGTGCTTTTGTCAAATAAATAAATTAATTAATTTGCAATATGGCGATTGTTTATATGAACAAAACAAATATATTTATTTCGCCGCCGTCCTCCCGGCGTGACACCGCGCTTGACAACATCTGCGTCCCTCGTACCACGAAAGTCAGTGCGCGCGGCGATAAGCGACGCCCGTCATACAGTTTGCGATAGTTAAACGACAGTCGCTATTTGGAAACGATATCATAATATTTATCAACTCTTGGCGAACAGACCTCAGGTAGGTAATATAAAAAATTTAAATACTTTAAATACTGTGTAACTACAGGATTTAATATCGTTTAAAGATTGTAAAACCCGTCCCGGTCCGATGCGATGCGGCCCGTTTTGGTGGAAATTATGCTTTAAGGGCATGAAGGCGTAGAATACCAAAATTGGGCAAGTAAAAAATTAATAACTCTCCCGCTGCAAAAAGAGTACTGACGGCCATACATTTTGAGGTATACCTAATTTGTTTGCGGAGCTCAATGTCAAACGCGCGGTTAAGATGATTATATTATTAAGGAACTAATGAGACTATTTGAAACACAAACAACACACACAATAATACAATAACAACCAGAATTATCCTAAGTAAGTAGTAAACGAATATAATAATTCCTCCGAAGTATAGAAACGCTTATTATTATAAATTATTTGTTTGTTTCGCATGGCATGAAATAAAATGTATAGTTATATCGTTATAGTTATAATTGTATCTACAATGTATGTTGAATCATCGCCGACCGATGTAAGGGAACAGGAGCAGTTGCGTAAGGGGCGCTATCTGGCGGGTCAAGTGCAAGGTTGCGTCTACGCAGCCTATTTATTCACTTATTGAAAGAAAGGCACTATAATGAAACACAACAACTTTTGCACTAACAATATTGAATAGTCATACCCCTTTTTAGGGTTCCGTACCTCGAAAGGAAAAAACGAAACCCTTATAGGATCACTCGTGTGTCTGTCTGTCTGTCTGTCCGTCTGTCACAGCCAATTTGCTCCTAAACTACTGGACCGATTTAGTTGAAAATTGGTATACATATGTAAGTCGGTAACCGCAATACGGACGCGTGAAGTAAATATATGAATTATAAACATGAGGGCCACTTTTGGGGGGTAAATTAGAAAATTTAAAAATAAAGTTATGCGACCTTCATCGTGTGACATATCAAATGAAAGGGCTTATTGTGAGGATCCTAAATATATATTTTTATGAATTTTAAATAAAATACTTTAGAAGTTATTTAGGAAAATAGGCGAATATTGACCATTTCCCCCCCGATTTCCCTTATCTCCGATACTACTGGGCCTAAAATTTTGAAAAAAATTAAAGAAAATAGCTCTTTACCTATAGATTACAGGAAAACCTATAAGAAGTCTGTGGTATTTAAAGTAACATAGGAAATTTCAGATAATCATGTACGGAACGGAACCCTCTCCCCGCGAGTTTAACTCGCACTTGCCCGGTTTTTTTTATATCATACTCAACACTCACTACACAAACGCATGACTCAAACTATAAAGCTAAATTGATATACATGTTTCACATCTTGCATTGTATAAGCACTTATTTATAATTTATCTCAACATTGTAAGAAAGAGCGAATACCTCCTAATACAGGTGTAAATTTAAAAGGAGGATTCGACAGCAAAAATGTATGAAACTAAGTTATAATTTATTTTTATTTTTATAAAATGTTAAGTACCTACTGGATAATAATTTATCGGATCTCTGGAATGTTATTGATATTAAATTTTGAGGACAGATGAAGTCAGATTTTAATACGATGGGTCCAGATCAGAGAGTGAGTTTCTAAGGATACTGAGATAAAAAATGCATTTATGTATCCGTATCGCAAAAGGAAAAAACAGAAACCTTATAGGATCACTCGTGTGTCTGTCCGCCCGTCTGTCACAGCCAATTTGCTCCGAAACTACTAAACCGATTGAGTTGAAATTTGGTAGGTACACATATGTAAGTCGGTGACCGCAACACGGACGCTTACGTTACGCGTAAATGAATTTCAAACATGGGGGCCCCTTTTTAGTAAATTACAAATAAAGTTTGCAAACCTTGTGACATACCTATCAAACAAAAGGGCTCGTTGTGAGGATCTTGATTTCTTTTTATAATTTTAACGTGACGTAACGGACGTGATGATACGTGAGATAGCTGAGACTGTACGCATTTCATCTGAACGAGTTTTTCATATCTTGCATAATATTTTGAGTATGAAAAAACTTTCCGCAAGATGGGTGCCCCGTTTGCTGACAGCCGATCAAAAGCGACATCGTGCAAAAACTTCCGAGCAATGCTTAGCCAAATACAAGCATAATCCTAATGAATTTTTACGTCGATTTGTGACGGTAGACGAAACATGGATTCACCATTATACGACAGAGACGAAAAATCTGTCAAAACAGTGGACTTCTGCTAACGAACGTCCCGAAGAAAGCAAAAACCGTTAATTCGGCAGGAAAGGTGATGGTCACTGTTTTTTGGGACAGTCAAGGGGTTATTTATATCCATTATTTAGCGAAAGGTAAAACAATAAATGGCCCTTATTATGCTACTTTGTTGGAAAAATTTAACGCAGAAGTTGTAAAAAAACGGCCATCTGGCAAAGAAGAAAATACTTTTTCACCATGACAATGCCCCTGCACACTCGTCAGCAGTCGCAACAGCCAAATTACTAGAATTGCGTTACGAAATACTGCCCCACCCACCTTATTCTCCGGATTTGGTCCGATGTGTTTTTTTTTAATTCCCAAACATGAACAAATGGCTCGGTGGGAAAAGATTTTCATCTAACGAGGAAGTCATAGCTGAAACTGAAGCATATTTTTCAGGGTTTGACATAAAATATTTTTTGGAGGGATTGCAAAAGCTGGAACATCGATGGATGAAATGCATTGAGTTCAAAGGAGTATACGTAGAAAAATAAAATCGTAAAATGTGTTTTTTTTTTTTTTTTTTACTCAAAGTCACGGACTTATCAAACCACCCTGGTATGTATGTAATGGAATCTTTCAGCGTAATTTTGACCTACTTCTAGTTGTGGTAAATATCTGAAACTTTGCAAGTGTATGCAATTCGGTTGACAATACAACAATTTAGTACAATCGAGCTGATCTGACGATGGAGCCAGGAGGTGGATAGTAGAACTCTTCAATGACTACTAGTAACCCCCTCGAGTTTGGGCTCATTTCGTTTGAAATTCGGATGACAATACAATAATTTGATTCCATTGAGCTGATCTGACCTGGTTTGTCAGCCAGAAGGTGGATAGTGCAACTTTTCAATGACTACTAGTAAACCCCTCGAGTTTGGGCTCATTTGGTTTGCAATTCGGATGACAATACAATTCAGACATGATGTATTTATGTTGTCGCTATACCAATACTAAAAAACAGAATAAAATAAATGATTGCTGATTTTTTTGCCGTTTTTATAGATAATGGTACGGACCCTTTCGAGGGCGAGTCCGACTCGCAATTGGCCGGTTTTTTTCTACTGTCAGTTAACTCCAGTAAATTAAACAACCTACTTTAGTTGAAGAAGTCTATGAAGTTATATACTAAAACTCGCTCGGGCAATCATTATTATGACGATGAAAACGAGGTAGGTAAATGACAACGCATATAATTTTTTTTTTTTTTTTATGTCAATTGACTGACGAACAGGCAGACGACCCTCTACTGGAAAGTGGTCACCGCCGCCTATGGACATCTGCAACACCAGAGGTGCTGCCAATGCGTGCCAGTCTAGGGAGGATGGGGAATGGGGATGAGATGGGGATGAGGGAATAGGCCTCCGGATCTCGTCACTCACCGTGCGAAACGCAATAGCAAGCTATTACTTATTATATATTATATTACTAAATATTTTATTTCCGATTATGAAGACGAATGTAAATGTAATTTATTTTTATTATTATCTATATATCTATATTGTGATATAAATATAATAATTTTGACATGTGTGTGTGATCTGATTATGATGATAGTAGCCACTAGTCTTATTCTTATTAATCATTATTTTAATGATATCGAACTGTAGACTGAACGTCTGAACAAAGTTAGTTAGTTAAGACCTTGTATGACACATTCTGGCAAATAAACGATCAATCAATCAATCAATACAACGCAGCCGTTCAAAAAACCGAAAAACCGTGTTATGGTTTTTGCTTCTACATACCTTTTATTCAGCGACAGGTACGTGTGTAGACATTTTGTATTTACACGTCATTCAGGTCACAATAAAAAAGTGTTTTCTTAAGCAATCGCGTATAAAGCACTTATTTTCCTATTAACGTGAAATAATTAGGTCAAAGAGAAACGAGCGTTCGCCAAGTGATGGCCGCGATACTGGCTATAATTAATCGAACATGTTTTATTATCACGGAGATATCGTTATCAACGCGTTTCGCCGCCGCGATTACGAACAGCTGACTGCGCGGCGAGCTTCCGATCAACTTGGGCGGTAAATGAAACTAGAACTGTATATACTTGAATAGGGTTCGAATCTGTGTGATAGGCTCTGTGCATGCCATGTTCATCCTCTTGGAGGTAAAGCGCGGAGTTGGAAGATGATGGCGGATATCATTTTGGTGAATTTTAATAATCATCTTAAACATATCACGACGGCGCAGTTAGCCTGGCTGGTAGTGACCCTGCCTCCGAACCTAGCGGTCCCGGGTTCGATACTTGATAAGGGAGAATATTTGTGTGACGAGCAAGAATGTTTGTTTCCAAATTTTGGACGTTTGTTTCCTATGATTTAAGTATTTATTTATCTATATAAGTATGTATATCGTCGTCTAGTACTCATAAAACAAGCCTTTAGACTTTACTTTGGGACTAGGTTAATTTGCGTAAAGATTTTCGCCTGATTATTGTATCAGGGCCTTCAAGTTGCGGTAGTGGTCGATGTTCTGTGCATTATAAAATCTATTTTATAATGCACAGAACGGCGGATGTGGGTTCAGTTTAAGGCAAATATGTTCCAAAATTTCATGCAGACACATTATTTCACGCCTTAATAAAAAATTTCAACCAGTGCAATTGGGTTTCGGCAGCAAAGGCGGCTGCGAAGCCGCGGTTCATGCTGCCCGCACTTTTCTTGAGGATGACGAATGTGAAGTTCTGCTCAAGGTGGACGTTAAGAACGCTTTTAATTCCGTCGATAGGGGCGTTCTTCTCAGCCAAGTGAAAGAAGAAACCCCTTCCATCTTCAACTACCTGTACCAATGTCATTACCAACCCTCCCACCTCCTATTTAAAAACTACCCAATTTCATCGGCAGTCGGTTGCCAGCAAGGAGATCCGCTTGGACCAGCCATTTTCAGTCTTGCCATACATCCCATCATTTCATCCCTAAATTCAAAATTCAACTTATGGTATCTTGATAACGGCACCCGCGGAGGGGATCTGAGCACAGTCGTGGACGATCTTAAGATTTTAATAAATTCCTTTCAGGCAATTGGTTTAGACTTAAATGTTTCCAAGTGCGAATTGTTCTTAAATAAAACATATGATCCTGCTACATTTTCGGACATTACAACCAAATTCAACTTATTGGCCCCGAACATAAAAATAATCGACAGGACCTCGCTTTTCCTCCTGGGTGCCCCGATTTACCCGGAATCCATCCCTCAAATCATCGACGAGCAGCTCAAAATTTGCAAAGAACATTCGGATCGACTTCTAAAAATCAACGCACACATGGCCATATTCATTATTCGTTTCTGTTTATTTGTGCCTAAATTTATGTATATATTAAGATGCAGCCCTATTTGCAATGCATTCGCAAAAACTTTGGGATGAGCCGCTTTGCAGGATAGTTGCGAGCGAGCTCTTAAGCTCTTCGCGAAATCCAGCAGAGCCTGCTCGACTTCTTGCCGGAGCTTGCGGCAGCTGTGCCGGAGTCGGGGTTCTGGCTGCATGCACTGCCATTCTCCAATATAGGCACACTCTTGGACAAAACCACGCTCACATTATCCACCTGCCTGCGACTCGGCATTAAAACAAACGAACCACATCGCTGTCGTTACGGTTCTAATGTAGATATTTTAGGCCACCACGGCCTGTCCTGCCAGAGGAGTGCCGGCCACCTCTCCCGCCATGCCACCTTGAACGACGTCATCCGAAGGGCCTTTGCCACCGTCAATGTACCGGCCATTTCAGAGCCGAACGGTATCGTACGTGACGACGGCAAACGTCCCGACGGAATGACGCTCGTTCCGTGGAAACTGGGGAGGACACTTGTATGGGATGCTACCTGCGTGAATACGCTGGCCCCATCCCACGTACAGGCCACCTCCGCCAGGCCGGGAGTGGCGGCCGCCTCGGCGGAACTAGGCATACGGCGCAAATATACTGGCCCTCGGCGAGGGCTACATCTTTGTGCCGTTTGGGGTAGAAACCCTCAGGCCGTGGGGCCCAGCGACTCGAGATCTCTATAAGGAGGTCTCGGCGTGCCTCATCGAAACTTCCGGTGACCAGAAGGCTGGCAGCTATTTCGGCCAAAGGCTAAGTTTAGCTGTGCAAAGGGGGAACGCTGCCAGCCTGCTGGGCACCATGAGCAGCGATGGCGATTTGGCCAGTATCTTTTATTTGTAGTGTAGTTTTAGTTTTAATTTTAATTTTAGATTTAATTTTGATTTAAGGTTTATGTACTGTTGTATTCGTTTTGTGTAATAAAATAACTATAAACTTTTATAATTATATCCTCTTATTTTAGGTTTTCATGGTTTATTCCCGGTTATAATTCTGACGCTTTGACAATGATCCCAGCTTTGGCAGGTTGGGTTATGACAGTGGAGCGACTGTCATCTGACCCGCATAACCTTTGTGACGGAGGAACCAGACAAAGTGGATCACGGTTACACATTGAGTCACCTAAACGTACAGGTTTGCTCGCGATGTTTTTCCTCAACATAATTCTCCTAATATAGGCATGCACGTAAACCGCAACGTATTTAGTATACTAAGTAATAGGAGGTAAATTTTCGACGGCTTTCCTCAGAGGGTTTGTTTGTAAAACGTACATGTACAGTAAAATATATTTTACTAAACTAAACCACGCGAATGTCGTCTATTCAAATGTATTCGTCTGGTTTTCGAAAGAACATATTTATCTCAGGAATAAGAATCCGAATTTCAATGAAGCTGTTACAATATCAAAATGTTATGTACTCATTTCAAGCGATTATTATGCCAGCTTTATCTTGAAAAATACCAAAATCACATATGATACATACATATACAACGAAAACAGGACAAGTGCAAGTTAAACTTGCATGGAGAGGGTACCGTGATTATCTGAAATTTCCTATGTATACCTTAAAATACCATAGACTTCTTGTAATTTATAGGTAATGAACTATTTTCTGTATTCTTTTCGAAGTTTAAGGCCCAGTACTTTCAGAGATAAGGGGGAGGAATGGTCAATATTCGCCTATTTTCCTATATACGTAACTTCAAAACCATTTAGCTTAAAATTATAAAAAAATAAATTAAGATATTCACAACGAGCCCTTTTATTTGACAGGTATGTCACACGCCAATGTTTGCAAACTTTTTTTTTGTAGTTTACCCCCAAAAGTGGTCCCCATGTTTTAAATTCATTTATTTACGTTACACGTCCGTGTTGCAGTCACCGACTTACATAAATATGTGTAGGTACCGATACCGAATTTCCACACAATCGGTCCAGTAGTTACGGAGCAAATTGGCTGTGAACAGACAGACAGATATATAAGGGTTCCGTTTTTTCTTTTTTGGGTACGGAACCCTAAAAACAAACGTTTTTGTGTCTTAGCTGTCTGTTCAGAATTATAATAAGCGTGCGATGACCCAAAACTCATGGCTAAGAAGTCCACACATATTTCATTAGTTTTACTGTTCGCAATAAATATCCACCAATAGGTACTGTCCGCCCGTTATATATCATGAGGTCTACGACAAAGTATCAAAGAGTAGGTACACACGGGTGCGGATCACGACAACAACAGAGCGGCTTGTCCAAGTGCGGCACAAACCATTTATCCTAGACACCGTTGCACCTAACTTTTGCTAGCAAATAAAGCTGCCAAACTTGCGGGGCGCGGGGAGTTCTATAGCGCTGTCAATTGTGTATTCGAGGTTATGCGTCTTCTGCCTGTAGCCCAGCGGCCCTAACACACAAAGATAAGTTAAACCCGTTTATTAGGGCTCCGTACCTCAAAAGGAAAAAAGGAACCCTTATAGGATCACTCATGTGTCTGTCTGTCTGTCTGTCTGTCTGTCTGTCTGTCTGTCTGTCCGTCTGTCACAGCCAATTTGCTCCGAAACTACTGGACCGATTGAGTTGAAATTTGGTATTCATATGTAAGTTGGTGACCGCAACACGGGCGCGTGACATAAATATATGAATTTTAAACATAGGGGCCACTTTTTGGGGGTAAACTAGAAAATTAAAAATAAAAGTTATGCCACCTATATCGTGTGACATATCAAATCAAAGGGCTTATTGTGAGGATCTTAATAGGTATATATTTTTTTGAATTTTAAGTAAAATAGTTTAGAAGTTATTCAGGAAAATAGGCGAAAAATGACCATTCCCCCCCCCCCCCCCTTATTTCCGAAACTACTTAGGCTAAAATTTGGAAAAAAATACAGAATATAGATCGTTGCCTATAGATTACAGGAAAACCTATAAGAAGTCTATGGTATTTAAGGTAACCTAGTAAATTTCAGATAATTATGTACGGAACGGAACCCTTTCCACGCGAGTTTAACTCGCACTTGTCCGGTTTTTTCTATGACTATCTCTTTCGTCGGCACTAGTGTGAGAGTGATGCACTTAAATATAAGACGGTTTAACTTATCCTTGTGCCTTGCACGTTAGGGCCGCTGCCACTCATAGTATTTGACTCTAATGCGGAGTCTATACGATGTATGTGGTCTGCGCCGTTCGGCTCCCGGAGGTGATCGTCCCTCACCTCCGTTCTTATCGCTGTTACAAAACAAACCGTTTTTCCTTCATGTTAAAGTCCATTCATATTCATTATCCATTTATATTCATTTGTATTACAAGATGGTAATAAACATTATACAAGATTCTCAAGATCACTTTCTACTCTTTACCTAGCGTGTCGGACACCTTACCTACTGTAATTTTACCTACTGTACAATACTGTGTATTGATAATAATAATAACGGAGCATGTGTGGTCGCGGACATTTAGCTCATTACTTCCAAAATGTATGTATTAGCCATGTGTTAATGAATCACCACTGGTGGTTCTAAATTGATTAAGATCCATCTTTTGAGTTGAACATTACATACATTGAACAGCAAGGCGATGAGGGACATTCAAATGAGGACCTTCTTCTTCTTCCAATATTTAACACCTTGGCTGCGGCACGTAAAACCTTCATCTGGTGCGGCGGCGGGTCGAAATGCGCCCCCATCGGTATTTCTGCCAGTGCGTGGCAGGCCGATATCGAACTGAACCGCACTAGAAAGTATTTTTAGTAGTGATGGGACAGACAAAAATAAGACGATATCGAAAATAAAATAGAATTATCATAAATTAAATGAAAAAAGTTTTTGTTGGTATATGCCTGTCTTAAAAAGATGTCACGCAAAGGCTTTGATTACATTTCGTGCAATATAATTTTGATATTTAAATTTTTTTTTTTTGCTTCTGCACTATTATATGTCACTATCACTATCAATCCAGGGCAAATTAATCTATTTTCCAAAATTTGTATTTTTCTGTTATTGCTTGCCATCGTTGATTGTATCGAGCGAACGCTACATTAGATCAGGTAGATAGCACAACACTAAATGGCAGGGCGCGTGCTCTGTGCGGCATCAGGTCGGCGGGCCAAAATAGGCCCACTGCTGCACTGAGCGGATGTATTTCACCGTCAGTGCGTGGTAGGCCGAAAACGGCCTGCCTTCATGTTTTGATGGGGAACATCTACAATTTTGACTACAAGTCGAAATATATATTTGTCTCTGTCGAACTCTTACAAAGACCTGAGATAATCGTTCTGCACCAGCGAGAGGGACATAGTTTTCTTCGTCCACACTAGCTGAAGTATCGCGGCAGGCCGATATGGGCCTGTTCCGCAGTGAAGGTGTTAAAAAACTTACTAGAGTGCCCGGAGACTTACAATATCAATTTGACCAACTAAATCACAGCACAGGGTAGGTATACCAATCCAATAGACATAGTGACTTTGATAGCCCGCACATCTTATCCAACTAAATCACTATGTCTATGGTATACTCTTGCGATTTAGTTGGCCAACTTGAAATTGTAAGTCTGCTCTGCGGGCACTCTTAAACTATAATAGAAATAAACTAAAACAAATGAAATGATGCGCCACGGAAAAAGAACTGAAACATTAATTAAGTAATGTATTGTTGGAAGCCCGTTATATTTCACTGAAAGGCTGAAGCCAACAGCAACTCCGTGTACAACAGATGTCGTGGGCTGCCGGCACTCGGGTGGAGGATGACTCAGGCGCAAGAGACGATCCATGGGGTCCTGGGCCTCTATAATAAGTGAGCCAAATACAAAATTAAACTCAAATACTGCTTTATTAAGGTTGACTTCGATTTATTCATCAGATATATGGTAGGGCATCACCGACCGCCCTAGCGTGATGATAAATTATCATCTAAGCTCTGAGTGCATCCTTTGATACTAGTCTGAGAAAGATACTGAAGAAAGAAAGAAAGGAAATAAATGTATTCGCAACAATTAACATACAAAAACACGTATAAAAAAACCGGTCAAGTGCGAGTCTGACTCTCGCGCCGAGGGTTTCGTACTAACCTATGAAAAAGAAACAGTACCTTGTAGGTACGGAGCCAAAAACAAAATTGCTTTTATCAACCGGCTGCTCAATTACGTAACACCAAGTGGTATCACTTTCGCGAAAAGTAAACCAATTGTGCCCTTATTTACACAGCGTTAAGACTAAATTGGTTTGCATTTCGAGCCAAACCGATACCAATTGTGCTGCGTAATTGAGCTGCGGGTAACCATTTACAACCTCCCTATGAAATAAGACAAAAAATAACTTTCGCAAGCTCCTATCTCCCAGCAATCGTCGAGTGTGATACGACTTTGCAATGGTTATTCCGTTTAACATTTTTTTTATGTGAAGAAGTGTTTTCGGACTTTTTCCTTTACGAGTATTTGTGTTGTAAGACACTGCTTCTTGCCAAATTTCATGATTCTAGGTCAACGGGAAGTACCCTATAGGTTTTGATTCCCTTTGGATTCCCTTAAAAGTATCAAAATATATGACATAAACGGCCGTATCTTTTGATTGCGGTGACTTAGAAGGTTGAATTTTTCACAGCTTCAGGAGATTGCAGATCTGAGTATTTGATATTAATTTGAACTTGTTACCTCTACGCTTTCCTGAGATAAAGGTCTTGGCAGACAGACAGACAGACGGACAGACGGACAAACGAGTGATCATATAAGGGTTCCTTTTTTTCCTTTTGAGGTACGGAACCATAAAAACAAGAAAGAATAAATATTTTTGCGAAACGGTCCCAACTCAGCATGTGCTGGCTGTGAAGCCAACGCTGGTCTTCCGTCGGGACCGCTCGGTGAAAACACGGAAGGTGAAACAGTAATATTACACACTACACTGACAAATAACAACAAAAAAAAAAAAAAAACACTAAGGACAAAAAATACTCGGTAAACAAAACAACAAGGTAAACAAAACAAAAGGAAAGATACTGAGGGATACTTTACTGTGTCATTCATGCTAATGTTATGTAATGTGTGGTTTCTGAAATCTTTAGTTTGTAAAGAGATTGAAGCGTATAATGTATTAAATAATTTGCACATAATAATAAATGGATTGGCTAATATCGGTAGAGGTCGTAGTTCCAACAAGTACCATGAGTAGGAAAGTTCTTATATAAGTACTATTAATGCAGCCCTTCAAGACCGGCATCAAAGAGGCGTACAATATTTGTATACACGTACAATATTTAATTAGTGTATTATTACTATTATAGTTATACAAATTTACATCATTTACAACTAATATAATTATTATTTATGTTAAAGTTCACAACATTAAAATAATCATTATAATAAAAATAAAATAACCGACTTCAAATAGCCTTTGAAAAGTAAGTTTTTTTTACATTTTAGTTATGATCATGGGTCTATTTAAAAAAGAAACCTAATTAAGGCGTAGTTAAGAAAAAGTACGCCTTGATTAGGTAAATTTTTTTTGAAATAGACCCTTGTAACAAGTTGACAAGTAACACTAGCATAATGCCAATTGCTCATCACCATTTACAAACTGTGGCTATCCACGATGCAAGGATGTCAATTGTTGAGGAGTTCAACTACTAGTTATAGTTTAGTTTAGTTTAGTTTGTTTATTACTCAATATAATATACAGTTTAAATTACATGTCATGTCAAATTAAAAGAAATTACATTGAGATCGTCAAGCAATTATATTAGAGTTATATTTTACCACATGGATTTTCATGAACATAAGTTGCTTCTGTACCTTATACAGAAATCTTATCGCCACCCGTGAAATACTTATCATTTAGGAGTGCCGGTGATCATCTATGGTCTTCATCACCAGTTCCACTTCACCAAATAATGCTTTTCGAACGTAAATGCTTGAGTTATTACAGAAAATACTAAAATTACTATATGCGTGCCTATAACATTTGAAGAGTTCCATCAATTCCTCATAGATCCTCTCATCACACCTCGACTTTAACTAATACGGGACCAAACTGGAGGTATACCCTACCGAAAAAAAAAAACCCAATCCTTACTTAATATTATAAATGTGAATGTGTTTATTTGTTACGCTTTCACGCAAAAACTACTTAACCGATCATCATGAAACATTGTACACATTTTCTTGGAGGTATTAAAAGAAACATAGGATAATTTTTATTAAAACCTACTAATATTATAAATGTGAATGTAAGTTTGTTTGTTACGCTCTTACGCGAAAACTACTTAACCGATCACCATGAAACTTGGTGCACATATTCTTGGAGGTATTAGAAGTAACATAGGATACTTTTTATCCCGCAAAATTTAAAAGTTCCCGAGGGATAACTATAACCGAATTCCACGCGAAAGAAAGTTTGTTTGTTACGCTATGGCGTAAAAACTACGGAACCGATCATCATTCAACTTTTTTGACATATTCTTGGAGGTATTAGAAGTAACATAGGATACTTATCATCCCAGAAAATGTAAAAGTTCCCGAGGGAACAACTTTAACCGAATTCCACGCGAACGAAAGTTTGTTTGTTACGCTATCGCGTAAAAACCACGGAACCGATCATCATTCAACTTTTTTGACATATTCTTGGAGGTATTAATCAACTTATTTCTTTATATTAAACCACAGTACGCTGTCCCGAACAACTCGCTCTGGCTCCACAGAAAACCAGCGTTGTTAGCACTCCCATGCGAGCAGCATTGCTGAGTGGAGACCATTTCGGCTCACATCACACTCTTGTGTAAATATCATTGTTTTATATCTTTCATTATGTTGTTGTGTTGATGTTTTCGCCGAATAAATGTTTTTCTATTCTATTCTATTAGAAGTAACATAAGATACTTATCATCCCAGAAAATTTTAAAGTTTCCGAAGGGAACAACTATAACCGAATCCCTCGCGAATGAAAGTTTGTTTGTTACGCTTTCACTTAAAAACTACTAAACCGATCATCATGAAACTTTGTACACATATTCTCTAAGGTATTGGAAAGGATATAGGATACAATTACAATTTTTTTTTTTTTTAAAACGAACATTTTTGGTAAGTATGATTCTTTGACACTTATTTAAGGGCTTCAATGCGAGCGAAGCCGCGAGTAAAAGCTAGTTGGTTAATAAATGACGGAGTTGTGAAGAAACAAACATTTTTTTTTAAATGCAACCGAATTGAGAACCTCTTCCTTTTTTTGAAGTCGGTTAATTAAAAGAAAAATAAAATAGCTATGATTAACCCTGATGTCCGCTGTAGCACCATTACAGAACATAATAACATAATTGGTGCAGGTTTTCCTAAAATCTGACGAAACAACACAAGTGCCTGCGTCACGCCGCACCGGCTTGACCGAAATAATACCTAATTACCATTCAGCGCTGTGCGTGACGCGCCTCTGATAACAGTTCGGTTCGCCTGCTTACTGCTGCACAGCACGCGGTCGCCTTCAATATGCTTGGTTTAAACCATTTTTGGTATGTTTTAGTAACTATAAAGAAACTCACCGAGGTTAAAATGCTCTGCTTGCGTGTACTCCTTGTAAAAAATATTATTTTTACCACTTCCTAATTTGTTGCTACAATCGAGAGGCACCCCTATGCGATTTGATCTCATAAAATAAATATAACGTTTGTGGTCAAATTATATCTTGCTTAAAACCAAATTAAAATGATATTTTATTAATAAACCATATTATTCTGTCCGTGTCTATATAAAGGAACATTATATTTAATTTATATTTACTGATAAATTGTTATTTTGTTATTTTAACTGTATGCTATTATAATTCCATTATGTTGGTTATTAATTCTGTATAATTGACATTATATTCTTAGTATTCGTTATAAATGCAGGCAAATTAATTTTATATAATTATAATTACATTGTGCTGCTCTGCCCGTACAGTGTTGATATTGAAACGAAACCAATAACTACGAGTTTTAACATGAAGTGTACAACATGAGTCGCGATAAACATTTTGACTTTGACTTATTTGTAGTGATGTTCACCTCCAGAACCCTACCTACGTGACCCTAATGCACGAGCTGTCTGTGCTCTGTGCTCCAGGCGCAGGCTGGATGATGGTATGGAGTTAGGGGGGGTCGCAACGGGACCGACTGACCCCGGCTTCACCTACATGTGCATACATAACTTTATCTACACACATATTATAAATCCTCCATGATGGGTTCAGAAACAATATTTTCTGGCAACAAGTTATTTGTTGCAATCGTGGCTGCATATTTCCGATATCCGGCGCATTTTCACATCACACACACTCCGAGAAGACTACTTACTATTCATATTTTCAACTAAAATGTAAATTACAAACAACTTTTTCTATTCAATTCAACAACAATTCTACTTTCGTTCAGCAAAACGTCAACATGGCGGCAATTCGATCTTCCGTCAAGACCATATTTTTTTTTAAATCATAGACAAACGGATGAAGTCTCTATTCTCACGTCACTCGAGATCAAATATTGTGCAGTTTATATTAAAAAAACATACTGAATTGACGTTTCGTATCAATAACTGTTTTAATATCTATGGATACTAGAATAGAGACCCACTTGAGTTTTGACAGCTGTTCCAAATTTAATCTCATTTCTTTACTAAAAACGATAAAGAAGTCATGTTATTCCTTTATCGCAGCACTGGTTTTTCCTAATTGGTTGTCAAAATGGTGGTCATTTCATACGGTTTTTGATTAACCAATGGAGGTTTTATGATATGGGTGTAGATAAAAAACATTGTAACACACGTCGAAATTCCACAAATTCAAATTAGGAAGTATGCCACGGGAGCCTTTTTGTAATATTTCAACTAGATTTTTAAAATTAAAATACATTCCACCCACGTAATACTACTTCATTTCTAGTGTGTGTATTGTATATCTCTCAAATTTCTAAATCGGCTAAAATATACATTATATAGTAAGGTATAATGGCGTTAAAAATACCAAAAGAAATCTCTTTACACTAAATGAGTTTTCAGATGTAAATAAACACAAAACGTAGGTATCACAATTTTTATTAATATGTCACGATTAATTACCATCAATCGTTTATTAATGATGCACGTAAACCCGTAACCCAAAATAAACAAAGTATTTCTTTTTCAAATGTCAAAAATAATAAATAAAAGTTATTAATGATGAGTAACTAGTAGTAATGGCCGTTCCCAATATTCGATCCGCGGATAGATTTGGTTAAAATGTTATAAGTACTTGTGGCATATCACATAAGACAATGTTTAACTGGGAAGTAAGTAGTAGTCGATCACGGATTGGATATTGGGACGGGCGTTTTGAGTGAATTCATATTCTATAGATCATTAGGCCCATGTCCACACATCATCGACGTAAGTTATTCGCTATTTTTAAAGAACTTAACGCTTTTTGGAACAAAGTAACCACTAAAACTGTATACAATCGTAATATTTCTTTCAAGAACGACCTTAAGACGAAAGGTAGGGCGCGTCCGCTCCATAGAAACTTAGTGCAATTTTTCTCTTTGAAAGTTTGCACAGCCGAAAAATATTTTTCTCTGTCTACTTATCTCTACTATAAAGCAGGGCATCGTCAAGAACTTTAGAAATTAAGTTATTTTTTTAATTTTATAAATATTTCAACTTGAGGCGGGGTGTAGTATGTAGAAATTCCACTGCTCACTGTTTCGTTAAATATTCATAAATAAGTATCGCACATCGTCACCACGACACCGACATCCATATCTCACAATGCCGCTCCGGCGCAGAGCGGCTATAGCCTATTTACCTTATCATTGTCACTCGGGGACCCTGCTCCTCCTCTCCTGCACATGTTTCACTGCACTGGTAATCTTATCATAAACAAGTAATTGTTTACTAATACAAGGCTGGGCGGGCGGCACGGGCGGGCGGCACGGGCGGGCGGCGCGGCGGCCGCGGCGCGACAGGGTTCAACGGCCGCCGCGTCGCCATGGCGACTGCACTTCCGCATAGAGTAGCGCCGGCAGACTGGCGGGGTTCAAGTTCATGCTGTACCGTCGCAGCCTCGACGAATTATAATATTAAGGTTACTAGGTTATTCCTGCAACTTCGTCCGCGTCGAATTCGGTTATCGCGGTCCCTGGATACAAATGTCACTCTCCGGCCCCTAAACTATATCACACTATATCTACGCAACAAAACACGTCGTTCAGTTGCTTCATTGCTACGTGAAAGAAGAACAAAGTAACAAACACACTTCGTGTTTTAATATTAGTAGGGATAGTAGATACCTGCAATCATACAGCAATAGCCAAACACACATTAGTATGTGGAATATCGCGTGGCCGAATAGCAAGCGAACAATTTTAGTTTAGACCGTGAAAATCTTCCTCACACCGAAACGCGTAACGAAAGCGGAGCGGGTCGGAAGCGGGCCGGCACTAAAATAGAAGCCATCACACACGCGACACCGCGACACACTGCGAGGCAGCCGCGCGTATCGATGTGAAAGTTTTCGACCCGCACCGCTTCTGTTCCGCGTTACAATGTGTAGAAGCCTTAGTTGTGATAATGTACACATACGCATGTATGCACGCAAACAAATGTTTCCCTAGTGCTGAAGACGCTATCGCTAGGATTCCTATCCCCGTTACAAATAATATTTCATCCCTCCAAAAGCCATCACCCATTTAGGCATAAAACAAGAAGTAAATCCTTTTGTAACCGCAGCGAGTGCAGTCGGTCAAGGCAGGGGTGACCGTCCACCGCTGCAACTTGTTAGTCGCTCCGGTTAGCCGCTGATTAACCGACAGTTAGTTAACGTACCGTTAATGAGGGTCTTACTGCCACGAGAGGGAACCCTTTCATGTGTGGTAACAGGGGTAACAGGAGTCTCCGGTTACCGGCTCGTTTGAAAGGATTCTGTAATCTGACCCTAAAAAGAAAATTAGGTCTATGTTGAAAAATTGACTGGAACTGTTGCCTTGATTTTTTCCTGCAACCTAAAAAGCCCTTGGTTGGAAATATTTGTTGTTCTAAAAAGAAATATAACATTTACTTCATGAGAAAGATAATATAAATAGGTACATAATATTAAATAAAACTAATCTTTCTTGTATATCTTACTAGAGACATCTAGTGAAAACCCAAAAGGTATTTGCTATTTAGTGGCATCTAGCGTTAAGTAGCAAAACTATATTCACGCTGTGATACCACAGTAGGCTAATGAGCAAATTAATATAGAAGTGTGGGTATTTTTGGAGAGATGTCGCTAGCAGTACTTTTTTTTAGATGGACTATTTTTATAAATGTTTTTACGTACCTATAGTGATTATTATTTATTTATTTAATGTTTTGGGTTTACATTAATGTAAGGACCAGAATCTTTTTTAAATATTATTATTATAGATAATGATGTGCAACTATCTATGCATCTATTTGGTCTAATAGGCTTTTAAAGGTAGGACAGACGGATGGTGTAGGCTGTAATAGACTAATATAGATAGGTCCCGTGTCAACATTTTGGTATGCGGTCTTAGAAACGGCTACTTTAAATTATTTCCATTTACCTCTTATCACGATGGTAGATAATGTTGGTACTTTGCTGGTGAAAATTGGGATTATATACAGAACTGAAATTATTTTCCATTCTGTCACAGATTATATTATACTAATTCTGTACACAATTTATGAATATAGGCTGTGTGGTGCTATTCTAGTCGAGCTACCGTCAAAGGATAATGAGTAAACTTATTCGTAAATAAAACAAAAATTTGTTGGTTCACTAATAGAATTTATTAAAAACCTTTTTGGTCGATTCGGAATCTCAAATTCTTCAAAATGTGCTAAGTAAAAATGTTTTATACAGCATAAAGATTATTTTGACATCATTGACATCTGGGGGCACGGCAGTGCCCCCGCCGAGGCGAGTAAAATTCGACGAAACCATGCGGGCACAGCCTACTATCCTTTTCTCGAAGAGATTCACAGCACTTTTGAGCCCCCTGTATCTTTACTGTGAAGATATCTAGAAAGCTGAAATTGTAGTTACGAAGAGTGCTCACTGAACCTACCTTAACTCCATAACTGCAAGTTTCTACCCATTCATTATACTTAACGAAATATCACAAGTCAAAATTCCTTTATTTTGTCACTGACTTACTGACTGACTTATGTACCATCAAAATTATAAGGTACTTCTAGCAGAGATAGAAACTTGAAATTTGGCATCGAGGTAGATCATTGGGTAAAACCATAGGAAAAAGTCTTACATTACCGAAAACTTGATTTTGATGGTTTCAGATTGACGACCAAGTTATAGATGCGGCTAATTTCATAGACTAAGTATTGAGGCAGGTTCCAAATACCTTTGTACTGTTATTTCACGTACCTATTACGTTTGTCCAAATATAGGATTGCATTTAGATGACCATGTAGGTGTAAGTAGGAACTTAATAAAGCAAAATGAAAATTGCTTTGTAAATTTGGAAAAGCGTTTAATTATTATTGATGCCAAGAATGTTGAATGTTGAGTATTTGTGTTCAGATCACTATGTAGGTAGGTAGTGAAATCAAACCACTGTACTTGCATTAATAACGTTATATTTTTCACTTCCAAAAATGGCGATTGCCCGTAACTAAAACTTTTTCACTTGACAGATCTTCTTTTTTTTTTAAATAGGTGTATTTTCTTGGCAGTAGTTTGACAGCCAAACAGCCAGAACGAATAATGATTCAAATGGGTGAGTAAACCGACCCCCGAAAATACACCTATCGAATAATAATTAAACATAAACATCATATTTCTTACATTCGGCCAATTCTGACAGACCAAGCGTCCTCGCGCTTTATAATAAAATAAAATAATAATAAAAAAAACAAACTAAAGAAAAGAAACAAAAGACAAAACAACACACCAAAAAAAATAAAAATAAATTACTTAGTCTCGCAGGACTCCACAGGAACCCCTCGGCCACATAGGGCGTCCTGTTATTTTGCTTTACTAATCTACCAGCTTTATTCAGTCTCGCAGGACTCCACAGGAACCCCTCGGCCACATAGGGCGTCCTGTTATTTTGCTTTACTAATGTACCAGCTTTATTCAGTCTCGCAGGACTCCACAGGAACCCCTCGGCCACACAGGGCGTCCCGTTATTTTCTTTATCTGATTTACCACATTTACTGTCTCGTAGGACTCCATAGGAACCCCTCGGCCACGCAGGGCGTTCCAGCACAACAATCAAATCATCTCTTGTAATATTAAAACAAACTTTCACCAGAAAGACAATATTTCTTTTTACTTTTAATATAATAATTTCTTCATTAATACTTTAACCATCCAACAGTAATATCCACTATCTTTTAAATCAATACTAACCAAATTAGACTCTTTGTTATCTAATTTCTTAAATTATATCTTAAATTGCTATATTAATTAATACCCTTTGTTTCCTTTTAATCATCCGAACTACTTTCAGAATCTATGAGATCACTGGAATACACTAACCATGGATGAATCTTGTCGACTGCAAAAACATTCTTATACAAGCCTTTTCCATCTTTCTTTGTAACGGGTGTATCTACTATTTCATACCTGTCATTTTCCAAAACTTTAGATATTCTGTAAGGACCATAGCACTTAGGTTGCAACTTTTTACTTTGACCTGTCAGATTCTTTACTTCACGTTCAACCCTGACTAAATCTCCTACATTATATTGAGTTGCTATTTTCCTAGACTTATCAAAACGCTTCTTTTGTTTATTTTGTTCAATACTTACTTTATTTGTAACATTTTCCCTCACTTTATCACGATCATGACAAATTTGACTATCCGCAACCAAATCATTCATTACAGCATCTGAGATACCAGTAGGACGTATACCGAATAGAACTTCAGCAGCGGTCATTCCAGTTGTTTTATTGATAGTATTATTCAATCCCCATTGGACCTTAGGTACTATTTGGTCCCAATTATTATCTGCAAACCCATGATTACTGGCAGTAATGGCGTCAATGATAGTCCGATTATACCTTTCTATTTAGCCATTAGCCCGTAGAGTTGCTACAGCATTTAAAATGTGTATTATACTCTTCTCTTTAACAAACTTCTGAAAATCATGGCTCGTGAAACTGGTTCCTCTGTCAGTAATAAGCCTTCTCGGAACGCCAAATACCGAGAAGTATTCTTCAAATACATTAATTACGATAATCGCAAGTATATAACAATTGCCACGTTTACTCTGTGGAAATGGACCACAATGGTCGGCATGTAGAGTGTCGAAGGGTTTATCAGGCTTAGGTATAGGGTGCAACATCCCTTCTTTGGGACCACCGGGCACTTTGTTGTGGGCACAATATAAACAAGCCTTGCAATATTTTTTTACGAAGCGACGTAAATTCTTGAACCAGTAAACTTTTCTGACTCGTTCATAAGTTTTATCATATCCAAAGTGTCCGACATCATCATGATTCATTTTCAAAATCTGCCATCTAACTGATTTGGGAACGACCCACAAAAGATTTATGCTGTCTTTCTTTTGCACTTTTCGGTATAAACGATTATTTTTTATTACAAAATTGTTTTTAATTTCAATTACGTTATTAATTTCCGGGTCTTTTAAGATATTAACAATACGTTGCAATTCAGCGTCAGCTTGTTGAACGGTTTGCAACCAATCAGCATCAATGTCAATATTCAGTATATCGATTTCATCTCGAAATAATGGTGAATCCAAGTTAATTGGTTGCCGGCTCAGCGCATCGACATGCGCCATTTTAATTCCAGCTCTGTATTCAATATCAAAGTCGAATTCTTGCATCGCTATGTACCACCTAGCTACTCGTGGGATGAGGTCTTTTTTTGTCATGGTACTTCGTATCGCATTGCAATCGGTAACTAACTTAAATGTTACTCTCAACAAATACACACGGAACCTATTTAGAGCGGTAATAACTGCAAGAGTTTCCAGCTGATAAGCATGAAACTTTTGTTCTTCTGGAGAGGTCTGCCGACTATAATATATTATTGGCTGTAAACCTTTCCCATCATCCTGAAGGAGTATGGCTCCTATACCCCATTTGCTGGCATCTGTGTGCACTTCTAGTTTTGCACTTGGATTATAGAGACCTAGCACGGGTCTGGTAACCAGTATATTTTTGAGCTTTTCAAACGAGGATAACTGTTCCATTCCAAATCGCCAGGGTTCATTTTTTTTTGTAAGTATTGTCAAGGGACGCGCAATAATAGAGAAATTCCGGACAAATTTCCTAAAATAGCTTGCTAACCCAACGAACTGGCGAACTTCATGCACGTTTTTAGGTGTCGGAAATTCTGCAACTGCCTGAATTTTATGCTGGCTAGGTCTGACTCCTTCACTTGAAATTTCATATCCCAAATAGTCTACCTGTTCTTGGAAAAATGCACATTTATCAATATTCAACGTCAAATGGGCCTTTTGTAGCATAACAAAAACATCCTCTAACTTAATGAGTCCTTCATCAATAGTTTTCGATGGAATCAAGAGATCATCCATATATGCCAATACATTTTTATTATTTTCTCGAATTATCATCTCATTCATCGCACGCTGGAAAACACTTGGTGCATTTGTCAGACCAAACGGCATCCGGTTGTACTCATACAAGCCATCAGGTGTGACAAAAGCAGTCAAGTGTTTCGATTCTTCGGATAAGGGCACTTGGTAATAGCCAGAGGCTAAGTCCAGACTCGTAAAAAGTTTATTTCCCCCCAGACAATCTATTTTATCCTCAATACGAGGCAGCGGGTATTTATCTTTTAAAGTTTTTCTATTTAAGGCCCGATAGTCTACACACAATCGTTTCTGGCCATTTTTTTTGTTTACTAGTATCACAGGGCTAGCATAAGGTGAGCAGCTGGGTCTTATTATATCATTTTCTAATAGTTCATTTATTATTGTTGACAGCTGCTCTTTTTCCTTTAACGCCATCCGATAAGGGTTATATAACACCGGCACATCGTCACTAAGTTTTATTTTCATCTCTATTAAATTTGTTTTACCAAGTTCAGAAATATTGAATGCAAAACAATCTCTATATTTTTGGAGCAATAATTGAAATCGACCAAGTTGATCTTTATTTAATTTTGTTCCAATTTTTACACGATCCAATGGTATTGGCGTATTTTCAGTTTTTTGCATTTCAGTAATCCCTATATATGGTTCATTAGTTTCAGTAAAAGGTACCCCTCGCGAAATTGTGCTATCTTGTTCAAGCTGACTATTATTGTTGGATGTGTTCGCCACCATTACAAAACCTGTGCCATCTTTGAATCCGTATAAACCGGGTATTACACTATACTGACACTTAGGATCATTACATAATCCACCAACTAAATATAAAGCACCACAAATTTTAGGCTCTGAATATACTTGTAATGGCATGGCTTCACAGGGCCCTATAGTTACACTTTCATTTAATTTAATTTTATATTTATTACATTTTTCTGCACATGACAGCGGGGCCTCATAAAATATAAGAGCTTCTGAAGTTTTATGTACAACTAAATTCGGTTGTTCTGTAAAAGTTTGCCCTATAATAACAGCATTTCTCATAACATTGTCAGATACTATTATTATTTCAGTGTCTAACTCAACACCGTCTATGCTTATGTTACACTTACATGATCCAAGAGGTGGTACACAAGAATTGCCAAATCCTTTTAAATTTGGTAAATTTGATGACCATGTCCACTTTTTCAAAATTTCTCGGGCATCAGTTTCTCTAATTATCGTACAACTACTACCAAAATCAACAAACCCAATTCTTTCAATCCCATTTATAAATATCTTTTTATAATACTTTTCAGTTTCCTTTGTAGTTGATTGAAAACTCTGTATGCACTCAACAGTATTATTGGATTTTAATAATTCTAGATTTTGTGTCATAGTATTATCGTCAGATGTACTAGGAAGAGCTAAAGTTCTACTTCGGCAATCTCGGGACAAATGACCTATTTTTCTACAAAAATTACATCTTTTTATTAACTTGGGACATTTAATACGGATATGACCAGTTTCACCACAGCCAAAACATTTTATCTCAGGCCTTGTTTCTACTGATTGTGGTAATGGTACTACATTAGTTCTGAAATCTTTGTTGTAACTAGTTGATTTTGACCTAACATGTGAAAATCCCTCATTCGCTAATGTCCTTAAATAAGAAAACAGCTGTTCTGGTTCTTGGAACTGGCATGCACTTACACTCATGCGTATAAATTTGTCATCAATGCCATGTATGAGACACCCTACAGCTTTTTTACCAACAATTTCACATTTATTAATAAGTGTAATTTTTTCATAATAATATAAATCTAAGGATTGACCTATTTTACACCTTAATTGTAGCATTTTAACTAACAAGTCACCATAATTTTCAGTGGACGGGAACGCTAATTTAAGTTTTTGTGTCCATTGGTCCCAGGTAAACAGCAATGTAGGTAGACCTTGATACCATAGCTTGGCCAGCCCGGCCAATTTTGGCAAAGCATAGAATGAAGTCTGTTTCTCATTCCATGAATATATTGTGGCACACTCATTGACTTTATTTATCCAACTGTCAATGCTTTGAGAATGTTGACTCGGATCAAATTCTGGTATTAAGTTCATAGTTGCTGTGCCTCCGGGCAGCCATTGGCTTTGCAATACTGGCACAGTAGGTGTTGATTGTAATATCACTGGATTGTCACTCACCATAGCTGCTGGTGCACTTACTGGTACTGGTACTGATGTACTGGCGGTTTCACGCCCGGGATGTCCTGCAACCGGAGCCAGGGCAGGAGTCCGCACGCGCCGGGCAGACTCGCGCGCAGAAACAATAGCGGTCGGCACCGGCGGAGTCCGCGTGCGGCGAGTTCTGCTCCGGGAGCGACGATTCGTCGTTTGACGCTTATTCTTCCGACTACGTTTACGTTTCCGTTTTTCACGTTTTCTTTCCAGACTCGACGATGAGGACGACGAAATCGTAGTATTACTAGTACTTTCAGAAGAGTATCGACGACGTTTCGCGGAACGTCGTTTACGAGAGCTTCCCATGATAAATATGTTTTAGAACTCACTACACTCACTCAATAGTAGTTACATGAAATTCACTGGGTTCTAAGCACTTCTGAATTGAAATCAAACCACTGTACTTGCATTAATAACGTTATATTTTTCACTTCCAAAAATGGCGATTGCCCGTAACTAAAACTTTTTCACTTGACAGATCTTCTTTTTTTTTTAAATAGGTGTATTTTCTTGGCAGTAGTTTGACAGCCAAACAGCCAGAACGAATAATGATTCAAATGGGTGAGTAAACCGACCCCCGAAAATACACCTATCGAATAATAATTAAACATAAACATCATATTTCTTACAGTAGGAACTGAATATGCAAAATAAAAATAGCTTTGTAATTTAGGAAGGAGGCGTTTGATTATTATTGATGGGAATGTTGAGTTTCGACTGACCTGATTCTGAGATAGGTACGAGTAAGTACCTCTACTTCTAGCAGAGATTGTTAAAACTTAAAACTGACTGACTGACTGTCGGTCGTAGTCGAATTCCAAGAAATTATACCTGAAAGGAAAAAAGGAGGACTAGTACTTACAAAAAGAACTGAAATCCCATCAAAACATTCTAATGTAAAAAATGTGCCAAGCCTCGCATCCTCTATCCTCCAACCCCTACGCCGTAAAAAGTTGTGAGATCCCATGGTAGAGCCAAGTCTGAGATGTTGTTATCATTTTCTCGGCAATTAAACTATTTCGTTTTGAATTATTTTTATTTTCTATCAAGTAACCAATATTTTGAACCCATATCATTATTACCCATCTTCGTTTAATATTTAAAAAAAAATCGTGAATTTAATGTTTTTGATGGTTACTTTTAACTTAGTAACAGAATAATTTACATTGCTTTCTTTATAAATTCCGTTGCTATTGAAAATTAAATTACTCGTAGCCTTTTAAGAATTATTACTCTGTGCACAAATCAATGTCAATGGAACTGATATTACAATTTTATGCTGTGTATTGTTTAACATACTTTTTGGAATTGACATTACAATTTTGAAGTAACATTGCATGTACAGTTAAGGTAAAAAACAGCAACGCGGACGCATTGGTCAAAAATATGTGAACACGACTTTATTGTCAAGAGCGTAAGAGCTCTGATATTTATGCCCCTTTGGTAAAGTATATATTTTAATGACCTGTATATGAAAAACTACATGTGAGCTGAACATGGCTGAAAGTTGATAATTGGGCTTAGAGGTCCCGCAGGCAAGGCCCGTAGCTTATATCATCTCCTAAGTGCACGACAGGGCTCTGTGAGACGTTGTGGCGCGTAGACACCGCGATGGTTCCACAACGCGGCCGCATTTGCTGTCAAGTTAATAACACCATATCGTAGCAAAATAATTAGCGATATCGCTTAGGCCATATTGAATACAGGCCTTGGTGATTCTAATTAGGTACCCTTATAGAATCACTCGTGAGTCTGTCACAGCCAAATTGCTCCGAAATTACTGGACCGATTGAGTTGAAATTTGGTACACGCGTATGTAAGTCGGTGACTGCAACACGGATGTGTAACGTAAATAAATGAATTTTAAACATAAGGGCCATTTTTGGGGGGGTACATTAGAAAAAATAAAAGTTTTGCAAACCTTGGCGTGTGACATATCAAATGAAAGGGCTTTTTGTGAGGATCTTAAATATATATATATTTATAATTTTAAGATAAATGATTTTGAAGTTATTTAGGAAAATAGGCGAACATGTACCATTCCCACCCATGACAAAGCACTATTTTCGTTATTTTTTCGAAATTTTAAGCCCAGTACTTTCAGAGATAAGCGAAAGTACTGGGCTTAAAATTTCGAAAAAATAACGAAAATAGTTCTTTATCATAGATGACAGAAAAACCTATAAGAAGTCTACGGTATTTTAAGTAACATAGGAAATATATAATCACGAAACCCTCTCTACGCCAGTTTAACTTGCACTTGTCCGGTTTTAGTATTAATAAAACTTATTACACCTTCGATGAATATTAACAAGTCAACTTATAATAAAATAATAAATCACTGTCTGCCTGTCTCTTTTCCACGTTGCCATGCCTGTCACCGTACATGTGAAGATAGTGCTGTGTATTGTTTAATATACATATACTAACTGTAACAATGTGACACAATTGTGTATAAATAAATAAATAGAAGATTTTCCTTAGTTGCGTATCTCTTTGCAATAATTCTTGCCTTGAGTTTGCTTAGTAGCAGTGACATTGCACAGATGTATAAGAGTTTCTTAATTGCTTCATTTAGAATTTAGATACACTTCTCATCACAAACATGGAGCATACAGATCTCAGACGTGGGTATTCAGTATAGTAGCAGAGGTCATTCGATGTACAGAAGTAAATATTGACTGATGCAACCAGCATGATGTTTGTCAAATCACAAAATACCTGACTAAGTATTACAGTACATAATTGATTTCGACGATGTTTTTTCAGTTATTATATGTGTTGTTTGAACCCTGATAAAAATGATTAGCTGTCGCGATTACACGTGTAACAGCGAAGCGACATCAGACGGTTTGTTCCTCGACGGTTCGATTGTGAATGGGTTCCCTCCAGTGCCAGTGAAGGGCAAGTGGTGAGTTCGAATCCCAGCGTGAATCTCTCTATTTTGGTTTATTTGGGTAGGTTAGCCTCGCAAGGTTATCTCTCGGACTGTCTCTTTCGTCGGCACTAGTGTGAGAGAGACGCACTTAGAGATAAGATGGTGTTAACTTATCCTCGTGTCAACCTCGCTAGGAACACCAGTCTGCATGGCACAGTTGTGTTTGCCAAACAAGTTCGACTTTTACGAATCCAGTTGTTGATATCTGCGGCTCCCGGCGACTCCTCATGGTATCGATCGCGGTTATTTCGGTGTGCCTCATGAATACTGCTCAGCGGTAGCTCTCCGGCCTCTGTTTTGTTCTCAATTTACCGACTGATTAAGCCTGACTAATCGTATTAGGAGCACAGTCAGAGCGCTATTTTTACGATAGTTAGTAATAATATAATGTTCTTGCTTAGATTCATGATTTTGCGCAGTTATAACCACATGAACTAATTCTATTGTCGTGCCATCGAGTGCGCTGGGCTTTTGATAATACCACACTGCTACACTACATTTTGATATGACATGTTTACTAGCTAACATTTATAAAACCAGTGAGTGTACAACGTACGTATCCTGTTACCGATTCGTCTTAAATGTTAGTAAGTGCAAAGTCTCAAAGCAGAAGCACTCCTGTTGCCAAGAGATAAAGTCCGTAGCCAACTCCAGCTCAAAGATAATTCATACAATTAGCATGAATTGCCTGTAGTTAGGAACCGGCTCTGTATTCTGTAAGGTACAGTATACGTATACTTACGTTTATAGCGAGCGTCGCGGCCGCCTCGTGCCGTACATAATTTCGTTTCGTGCGCCTGTTCATTGTCGCACAAAAAAAATATCTACATGTAATTGGGACAAATTAACACGCTTGTTCCTGAGTGCTTTATTTCTATCAGAGCATGATGACTTTGGACTCGCATAGGCAAATATATACAATTTTGTATAGAATTACGCATCAAAAATAAACTTGAATATGGCTCAAAGTTTGACGAAACTAGGTTTCAAAACTAATATCAACTAGTATTATGGTACATTTTACACAGATTATGAAAATATAATTTCTTAAGTAGGTTTATTGTGTTCGCTACATATATTTATATTTAATAAAATATTATCTTACCATGTAGACTACCGCCCGTTCCCAATATTCAATCCATTTGCTTACTACTGATTTAAATTTTTACATATTTTGAATGCAACGAATGTCAAATCTTGGGAATGGTCATAAATTGTTGCATACAATTTCAGCTGAATCGGCTGCCGCTAAGTGGGTCTAAATCCAATTTTGTGCCAAACCGGCACTCGTCCGACCGTTACAGGTTAAATAAAAGCTTTAAATAGAAAGCCTGAGCCCTACTTTTGTATAATTAATACCGCTACGCACACGGACACTGATATGACCTTTTTGAGACATTAGCGGTTGTTTGCGGTCGGTGTTAATCCAGGGTTACTAGGTACCGGATAGTTCGACGCCTCCTAACCTTTACGAACAGGCCCGGGGCGAGGTTCAGAACTACATCAAGGAACACTTGTACTTGTTGGAAACTTTAGTGTGCCCTAAGGCCCTAAGGTCTAAGAAGCTCTTATCTTAGATTTGACTCTAGTAGCTTGTGAAATTAACAGTTGTTAGACGAATAAAGCGTTTTTATTCTTATAGAAAGTGAGTTAACATCCCTGTTACTCCGAAACTTACTCGTATGAAGCGCCCACGCCCTGAGGCAACTCACGAACCTGATGAAACGCACACATATTAATTTTGAAGCGATGAGGATTCCGTATACGCAATGGACCGGAATTAAACCCTAAATAAAGCAACATTATATAGCAATTTAGCTGACGCAAAGGTGAACGTTTGTGGACGCGCCGCGGCGCGGGCGGTCTGCGACGAGAAATAGTCCGCTAATGTAATGCGAGCGACCGCGGCAAAAACTCACCGCAGCTAGTGGACGACTTGCACACTGCATTGTTCTCGGAACTCTGGAGCTGACATGTTGAGGGGATTATGTAAACCGGTTGAATATTCACCAGCATCACTTTAGAGCTGGCTTTCTGAGAGATTATTATTTAATTTCATCTTCAAATTTTCCATTGCAGAAACACGGTATGCTGCGCTATCGGATCCGTGCGTAAGCTGATAATAATAAAAGTTCCAATGATCGGTGCGCCCGTGACTTAGACGCTGTGTGCGCGAGACCTGTGCCAACCCATAATTTCACCGGATAAAATAAGACTCCTTTTATAGTTCCAGCTCCGTTTTTGTTCTATTCAGATCTGCAACATATTGAATATGTGGGAGTGAGAGGGAAGCTAAGGCGCGTATTTGAATTAGCGAGTGATTATAAACGGAAAATGTCCATGTAGGTTTATAGCAAGAAGCGATTAAAACATACTGGATTAGCAGTGTATGGGCCTGGACCTCTATTCGGGACTGCTAAGTGATTTACTATGTCGCCACTAAAATATCATAACCGCGGATGTGAACGTCAAACACGTACAGTACAACGAAACATTCGCGGTTTTGGCATTTTAGTGACTATATAGTAATAGTAGTTTATGCAACGGTTGCATAATGATAGGCCTTAAAACACTAGTGCGGTTTTATGAAACGAGCTTTTAGCGAGTTTCATAATAAGATCGCACGTGTGTTTTAAGGCCAAATTATGCAGAGTTGCATACATAACTTTATCTACACACATATTATAAATCCTCCATGATGTGTTCAGAAACAATATTTTCTGGCAACAAGTTATTTGTTGCAATCGTGGCTGCATTTACGATATCCGGCGTATTTTCACCTCACACGGTCACTCTGAGAAGACTACTATTCATATTTTCAACTAAAATGTAAATTAAAAACAACTTTTTACAATTCTACTTTCGTACAGCAAAAAACCAACATGAATTATGAAAGCAGTAATGGCGCCAATTCGATCCTCCGTCAAGACCATTTTTTTAAATCATAGACAAGCGAATGAAGTCTATATTCTCATGTTACTCGAGATCAAATGTCGTGCAGTTTATATTAAAAAAACATACTGAATTGATGTTTTGTAACAATAACTGTTTTAATATCTATGGATACTAGAATAGAGATCCACTTGAGTTTTGACAGCTGTTCCAAATTTAATCTCTTTACGATACTAAAATCGATACTGTAATAACTACAGAACTGGTTTTACCTAATTGGTTGTCATAATGCTGGTCATTTCCTACGGTTTTTTTGATTACATTATGGAGGTTTTATGATATGGGTGTAGATAAATCACTAAACAGTCCCGAATAGACGCCCAGGCCCTTAAACTGAAAATTCTTTATACGGTTAGAAAACGATGACATAGGTACATGCAAACATTAGTAAAGCGTTGAATATAATCACATTCCAGTACGAGATGAGCTCTTCAATACAAAGATGTGATATTCTCAATACCAATTTCAAATCAAAATGTCACCTCACCAAAGTATCATGTAAATGTTGCTGTTTAATAATGGTTTGGAAAGACTTCAAAGTGCACGGTTTTATAACATACTAGCTGGTGCCCGCGACTTTGTCTGCGTAGAATAATAATTGAAGTAACCTTTGTGCTTCTCCAAAGTCCAATCTATCTCTATACCAAAACTCATCAAAATTGGCTCAGCGGTTTAGGCGTGAAAACGTAACAAACAGATCTATCTCTATACCAAAACTCATTAAAATTAGTTCAGTCGTTTAGGCGTGAAAATCTAACAAACAGAATTACTTCCGCATTTTTAAAATATAGCTGCCGCCCGCGACTTCATCCGTGGTAACAAAAATATACACTCACGCACACACACACGCACGAAAGCACGCACGCACACACACACACACACACACACACACACACACACACACACACACACACGCACACACACGCACGCACACGCACACACACGCACGCACACACACTTACACACACACACACACACACACACACACACACACACACACACACATGCATATAAACATAAACATATTATACATACGCACAAACTTTTACATATATAATATAAGTAGAATCTTTAGGAAGTAGGATTGTTTAATTCGAAGAGTTTTTTTGTACCATATTTTAAGTAGATATCAACATGGAATTTGTTCTTCCAACTTATTTTAGGGGGAGCTTACATTTTAGGAGTATTTTCGATTTTTTCTCGATCGCGTAACTAATTGTTTGTTTTGAACTGCATTTATACCAAGTTTCAAGTTGATAAACAAAAGGAATCAGTTTTTCCAATACAGAGTTCAATACCCTAAGACATCCCTTTTTAGGAGAATTTCCGTATTTTCTCGATCGCCTACCTAATTGTTTGTTTTGAAGTGCATTTATATAAAGTTTCAAGTTTCGAGTTAGTTTAAGTGTTAGTTTTATGAAGACTATGTCATAGGTACGAAGCTTAAATATTCGGTGTTAATATTCATCAAGCCAAACATCCTGTGTCAAGATCTAAGACTGTCTAGTTCTAGTCTCTTTGAAACCTCCATTAATGTTAATATGGCAAGTATAGGGCGACTTTCACTGTTTTCTTTAATGTAACAACAAATAATCAATCATCCTCTTTAAAATATTTATATGTATTTTCTTGGTAGCGCACCTAATCAAGACGCTGTTGGCTGGCAGCGCGCGTGGTTGAGTTCAAGTACGATTCTATATTGAGTCGGGGACAGTGATCAATGGGCTGCCCACGCGCATCAAGCCATCACACCTAGTAATACCACATTTGCATACCAATTACCAACTTTCATCAAACGTTAAAGTAAGAAATTGCACTGAACACTGATTTTTGTCACCCGAACGATGCATCACCGTCTATCATAGCGATCCTTAAATAAGGGGTCATCCATAAAGTACGTCACACTAATTTCGTGATATTTTGACCCCTCCCCCGTCCTTGTCACAGTTGGTCACATTTGTGAGACCCCCCCTCCCTAGTGTGACGTCACATATTTTGAAATTTTACATCTAGAAATTATTAAATTAAAACAACAGTTCCGAAATTCGTTTTATTTCCATTAAATAATATTTTTTATACAATCAACATCAAATGAGACTTTTGTAAAAATGAGACCAGCGCGCTACACTAGTAGAGCGAGTGTGAACTCGCCAGCAAAACAATTTAAACCTTATGTTAAATATTTTTATTGAAAAACTTGAGCTCTTACTAAGTAAATTACTGTTACGATGCCGAAATTTAAAAAGGAAATTTTTTGTCGCTGGCGATTTCAACATAAACATAATGAATGATGATACTCCCTCGAAAATGTTTTTATCATTGTTAGCCAAATTTAATGTCCGCCCATCCATATATGAAGCAACTAGAATTACAGGTCAAAGTAAAACGTGCATTGATAATATTTTAACAAATCACCGACAGTACACCGCTGAGGTAATGAACTTGGGAATATCTGACCACACAGGGCAAATTATTAGAATACCTACAAGTTTAAGTTTCCATGAAAAATTTTGATACGTTAAAATGAGAAAGATTGACAGTAATCTGGAAATATTCATTAAATACATATCTCAGATTAACTTTGCTGAAGTATATCAGCAACCTGATGCTAACTCGGCTTAGGAAATTTTTATACATTTATTTAAACTCATTTATAACCTTTGTATACCCCTTGAGAAAGTTTAAATTACATACAAAAGGAAACCGAATTGGAAAACTACGGGAATAAAAAAAGCTAGTCAAATTAAACGTAAAATGCATTTGGAAATACAGAATTGTAAGAACAAACTTAACCTACCTAAATATGAAAGATATTGTAGAATGTTTAAAAAAGTAATAAGAAAATCTAAAACTTTATCAAACGATACATATAGGGTAAAGGCACCAGTAGTCAGCCTTTTAACGACGATCGAGATTTGAAACCGCTGTTATTAATTCAGGATTTGACTAAAAAATAAAAAATAAAAACTGTTCGATCAATAATTTATTCTAGTTTCATTACAATTTAAGGCAAACATATAGAATCATTCTATAAAATAGAAAAATAAGTTTAAACCAAAACATACACATTTATCTAGTAGTCAGCCTCCAAAATCTAATAGTCAGCCACTTTAAGCCCAATACTCGGCCTCTAAATTATTTGTTAAAATTTGATTTAAAACAATAATATTTAATGAATAATTAATAGACAATTAATAGTCGTTAAAGTTACGATAGTCATGCTTTTAGTTGAATAATATTATCTTACAGTTACAAGGTTCAGACTCCTTTTTCATCTTGAGATACTGCGGCATATTGGTCCAGAAGATATGGTACAGCTTCCCGAATGCTGCAAGCCGGATTCCACGATAGACCTCTTTCTCGAAGATGGACGTCCCTTATTGGACAGTACCTATGTCCCCAGGTACATAATTATAATCTTCAACTTCTTTGAGCGTAAAATCTCCAATTTCCACGGGAGTTTGCAGTACAGGGACATTTGTCATGATTTTTGTCTTGTCCATGTTCATTTTAAGGCCAGCTCATTCGGAGGTTATACTGTGGTCATCGAGCATTATACTGAGGTCCTCCGAGGTCTCGCCGATTATGTTGATGCCAAGCCCTTTCTCATTCAGAACCTTGAAAGCACATTCCAGAGCAGCGGTGAACAGATTTAGAGTGATAACATCTCGCTGTCTGGCTTCCCTCTGCAGCACTGCAGTAGGTTTTGAGTTCTGGTTTTATAGTTAGACTAATATAGTGGCGTTTACAAACACTTCAACACTCCGATGTACCTGTTGTCGACTTGGTAGCGCTGGAGAGACTGCACGTACAGTCTCAATTGTATCGAAGGCTTTCTCGTAGTCCACAAACGCTGAGCAAAGAGGCAGATTAAACTCTTCGGTCTTCTATATAAACTGCTGTAGCGAATTATGTGGTCTACCGGTGCTGAAGCATTTCCGGAAACAGGCCTGTTCGGGAGACTGGAAGTTTACTATAGTTCACTTTTGAGCCATGTTTACAAGCTGTTTTTGAGAGTAATTACGCACCGTCTTGCACGCAGGTTTGATAACTTCCAGTCTCCCGAACAAGCCGACTGCCCTGCCCTGTTTCGAAGAAGAACAACACCACACTTCTTTTCCATGCGTGCAGTGTTTACCCCTCATGTGGAATAGAATAACGTCTGAAGGGCTTTAAGGACCGGTTTTCCAACTGCTTTCAGAAATTCGGCTGTGATTCCGTCATCACCTTATTGTATTTAAGCTGTTTGAGAGCCACACTAATCTCGTACAGGTTGACATCCGAGATGTTTTCGGTATAGTGACGGATCGATCTAGGTTTTGGGTCGTTGGCATTAGTTACAACTGAATCAAGACTCATGTTACGTAGGCCTTCAGGAATCCATAGGTGATGCCGGTCTTGCAATGTGCTTCGGAGAACACTAAAAGTTCTACATGCTCCTCTAATACGCATTCCTTTCGTATGGCTTCCTTTGCAGAAGATAGTTTTTCTGGTGGATGCTTTTGTTTGTGTATTGGTTTTTGTGACATGCTTTACTGAACATAACATTACGTTTTTATTCATGAAACAGTAAAAAGACTAATAAGTACCTAAATAAAGCCCTATATAGGTTTTTTCATACTTTATTAAGTGGCTGAGTACTGGCGCTGCAATTCCCATTAGTCAGTCATACCAAAAAAATACTTTGAAAAGCGGCTGACTACTGGGTTTTTCTAAAAATATTATTGGGTATGTTAGGGTAAATTTGAATCTTAAAAAATAACGATTTTAACGGACCGATTTTATTTCAAATTCGAACGATACCACCAATATCCAGAAGTCAGCCGCAGGTGGCTGACTACTGGAAATCACCTAAAAAAGTGGTTCCCAATAGTCAGCCTCCGTAAATTATTAAGAAATCAATGAAATACGCTTATTTTATTATCATTTTCGGTTTAAGCAACTATATGCATTCACAGAAATATACAAATATATCATATAATGTTAACACAAATCTATCTTTCTTACCTGATTTGAAAACACCAAATACGAAAAAAAAATATGGCGGACTTCGTAAAATTGCCCTTCTCGACCGAGAGCACTCGAATAAACTTTTTTTATTTTCTCCCCTGCCGTTTCCCCGCACCGATCGATGAATATAATGATTAATATGGAATCAAGGAATCAATTAAGAGGCATATAATGTATTAATTTCAAATAGACTGCTATTTCAAGGCAATAAAAGAGGCAAAAGGCTGACTACAGGATCCTGGCTGACCACTGGTGACTTTACCCTATAAGAAATAGTACAAATCAATCAAAAGCTACATGGGGACTTATTAAACAACATACAACAGCTACCAATAAAATTACTACCTCTATTGAAAACATAAAAGGCGATGGTATTAATATTTCAGATCCAGTCCACATAGCCAAGATTCTCAATCATTTCTTCATTAATCTAAACATTAATAATTCCGCACAGTCTTCTGAACATAAAACTATTTCTCAAAAAGTTTGTAAAAGTATTTTCATTGCTCCAATTGACGCTCATGAACTAAAGAATATTGTTAAATAAAAAAGTTCAGGGCATGACGGTATACCGATGCAGCTCATCAAAGCATGTGTTGATTATATTGTTAACCCTCTTGTCTATATTATTAACCTTACATTAGAGACTGGAATATTTCCAGAAGATCTCAAAAAAGCGCTCATTAAACCGCTGCACAAAAAAGGAGCTAAGGATGAAATGAACAATTACAGACCTATCGTCCTGTTGCCAAGCTTTTCTAAAATATTTGAAAAAGCCATTTACAGTAGATTAATATTTTTTTTAAACGCAAATAACATTTTAAATCCGAACCAATTCGGATTCCAAAAAGGGAAATCGACATCGTTAGCTATATTTAAAATCTTTAAAAATATTTGGGACAACATTAATGAAAGAAAACTTTGCATATCTCTTTTCTTGGATATGTCAAAGGCCTTTGACTGTGTCCTTCATGATGTTCTTCTGATACAGTTAGAAAACATAGGTTAGGTTAGGTTAGGGACATGTTCTTCAACTGTTTAAAAATTACCTATTAAATAGACAACAAGCAACATTAGTCGATAAGTATTGTAAGGAAAATAAAACCATAGAGCAAGTGCAATCAACCTTTGAGATGGTTCCTACAGGGGTTCCTCAAGGAAGTGTTTTAGGTCCCCTTTTATTCTTGATTTATATCAATGAACTTCCGATGGTTGTTGAAGATCTATGCGTAATGTTTGCTGATGATGCCACAATCTTATTTTCAGGAGAAAGGTCATCAGTTCTTTCGATTGAAAGCAGCATAAGAATCACACTTAACAAGGTGGTAGACTGGCTTAAAAAAATTAATTTATGTGTAAATTTAAGCAAAACCAAAATTGTACAATTTAGAAATTATAAATCACAACCTGTGCCCTTAAATATAACTGAACCCGGGGTATCAATACAGGAAGTGAATAGTATAAGTTTTCTAGGAGTAACAGTTGATGCTAATTTAAACTAGAAGGCCCATATTGCAAAAATAAATAAAATCATTTCTAGCAATTGTTATGCATTATCAATACTGTCTGGAACTTGCTCTGAACAAATTGCTAGAAGTGCATACTTCGGTAATGTGTATTCATTATTAGCTTATGGTATTGTTTACTGGGGAAATTCTGTCAATATTCAGTCAACATTTATTTTGCAAAAAAGGTGTATAAGAACAATTTACCGCTTGCATGCTGGACAATCCCTCCGAAGCGTATTCAAAGAGAAGCGACTTCTAACCCTTACTGGAATATACATATTGGAGCTTTGTCTATTCGTTAAACATAACACTAATTATTTCACCAAAAGATCTGCATTAAGAGACAATTTACGAAGTCAATATCAATTTAACTTGTTACGTCCTAAAGCAAATAACATGATATTTTTCAAGAGTGCTTTTGTTACTGCAATACGCGTGTTTAACGATGTTTCTCAACAAATAAAAATGTTGGAGGGAAATATATTTAGGAAAAGCCTTAAAAACTGGTTAATTGAAAAAGAGTTTTATAGTTTAAATGAATTTTTCAACAAATTATAATTATATTTTAGTTCTAAGTAATATTGTATGCCCGCGATGGGCAACAGTTGAGACTTAATTTGTTAATGACCATCTACTTGTACACAGTTAACAATAAATTATTTCTTATTCTTATTCTGTTCGTACAAATAGAGTTGGAAATATTAGGTATTAAATTTTTCGTTAATAGTTCAACTTTGGCATTTAAACACTTAGATGTATTCGATTTTGAAATGGGACGTCACAAAACATAGGACCCCTCCCACCCCTTGTCACACAATGTCACACTTCGTCGACCCCCTCCCCCTCCTTAACGTGTGACGTACTTTATGGATGAACCCTAATGACAAAACACTACAACTCGGGTCACAGCGCTTTATGACAATACCATATAAAATATTCTACTTAATGGAAGCTTGGTACTCGTTCAATCCGCAGTTGAGTAACATATTCATAGTTCCGTTGATAGTAGTGGCTCCGTGAGCTGTAGACCTCGCGCGCGACAAACTTAACTTTGACGTTGGAAAACTGTATATTCGCTAACTCCTCCTAAACCACGCAACTCATTTAAGGCCCGGGCAAACCAAACGAGGTGGCGGCGCGAACGCGGGCCCGCGCCGTTGTTGAACACGCGGGCGGGCTTACCATGCCACACCGCGGCGGCGCGGCACCGCCGCGGTCCCACGCTACTTTGGTGCGGCATGGTAAATCCGCCCGCGCCGTTCTACAACGGCGCGAGCCCGCGGTCGCGCCGCAGACGCGCCGCAACCGCGTTTGGTTTGCCCGGGCCTTTATTGCGGTTTACTTCCAATGGACGACCTGGTTCATTGGGAAAGATTATATGTACATAGCGTTGTAAATAAGTTTTAATATAGTAGAGAAAATCCAATGTGTTTTTAATCAAGTCGTCAAAAAATTCAATTTTTTGGCTCATAAATAGCTGACGCCTGGTTAAACCTTAAGAAATATATCAAAATAATGTACTAAATAATTGTAGTTCTTTAAAAAGCCTAGAGAAAAGTCCGCGATGGCAATCTATCTCCTAAGATTGACCCACAGTAACCATGTTTATGTTTAAAAAACGAATTAAACATTATTAGGTTATTTCATTTAAATCGGTTCAGTAGTTTTGGCGTGAAAGCGCGACAGACAGACAGACAGAGTTACTTTCGCACATGTAATATTAAGTAAGGATAAATGAATCCTTAAGATAACACTAAATCTTAACCTAAAATATGCTAAAAACTACCCAAAATATAAACTTATATTGACAACTCACATAACACATAATTACACAGTAAAAAAAAGTATGTATTATATATATTTACATATCTATATTATAATAAGAAAATTCGGTAATTTGTGATCTGTCAAAAGCCTTTGACGTAGTAGATCATCCAGTACTAACTGAAAATATACAACATTATGGTATTCGCGGACCCGCAATTAAGTGGATGACAGATTTTATGAGTGGGCGAACCCAGTACGTGGTCGGTGAAGGGGCCAATCTTAGATCTAATGGAATATCTACCTCGATTGGTGTGCCGCAAGGTTCCTCTCTGTCCAACTTGGCGTTCTCGCTCCTGCTCAACGACTTGCCTAATGTCGTTAACGCAGGAGAGGCTTTCATGTATGCGGATGACGTTGCTGCCATTGTTACTGCTAAGAGTTTAGATCTTCTCGAATCGCGTCTGAATGTTGTCACAAGGCAGCTGTTTGACTGGTTCCGGATCAATGGCTTAATGCTGAATCTTAGCAAGACCAGTTCGATCTGTCCGGCAGAAAGCGGCGCCCGTTGCGTGTTCACATCGGAAGTGACAGCTTTAAGCAGGTCGACACGACAACCTTCTTAGGTGTTCCAGCAGGATCGCGCAATGACATGGGAGGCTCATATAGATCGCGTATGCGGAAAACTGAGCAAAGCATGCTTCGCACTAGCCAGGCTGTCCTCGACGCTGCAGCGGGAGCCTGTGCGTACCTGCTACTTTGCCTCCGTGCAGTCTGTGGTGCAGTACGGACTGGAGATGTGGAGGCGCGCGGCCGACTGGGAGCGTGTGTTCCGGCTGCAGAAGCGTGCGGTGCGTGCCATCGCGCGGGTCAAGCAGTATGAAAGTGCGAGGCCGCATTTTAAAGCTTTGGGGATACTCACGCTTCCCAGTCTGTTAATCCTTCAAGTGGCCATTTACGTCAGAGAAAACCTACACCAGTACACGATGCGTAGTGTAGCCTGTAAACGTGCCATTAGAAATGGATATAGGCTTGTGGCGATCCCACATGTGCTGAAAAAGACGGGCAGGACAATTCACGTGTTGGGACCTACCGTATACAATAAGTTACCGGCAACAATCACGGCCGCTGCTACATTAGCAAAATTAAAGAAATGGCTTGTCGAGCAGTCGTTCTACAATATTGAACAATTGTTAGAATGTCATTAATGTAGACAGAGTATATAATAATAGAATATAATGCAATACAATAACTAACATGATAATAATAATAACAATGCCATTCAATAATAAGTAAGATGTTTATTTTAAGTATGACGTGTAATGAAATTACCAATAAATGATGTCTATGTCTACGTCTATGTCTATGTCTATAGGATAAGTGTACATATACATATACAATGCATTTTATATCAATGATCTGCATTTTTTTCAGACACGTATTATCAACAGTAAATACATATATACATATATATAGGTATAATATAGTTTTTCGTCACACACACGCACACACTGTTGGCTAAAAGTATCAACCTCTCGGGACACGGGTTTGTACCATCCGACGGCCAACTCTACCACCGCGTGCGCTCATTGGTCAAATCAAATAGCGCGCGCTTCCCCGGCTTCCTGTTACAAACTTCCGTCCCTTTTCACGAAATTACTCCCACAGATAGCAGGAAAGCGAGAGGAAAGATGTTCAAAAGGTCAGTAACATTATGGAAATTCATCTTATTTTAAAGATATATTATTTCCACGCAGAAGAAAATGCAGGTAAATCATGTATAACATATTTTTAGCGTCCACTTTTCTTTATCCACTTCAATGCCGACCACTTAAGTGAACACGGGATTTCGTGTTGACGCAAAGCTGAGGAAAGAAGCTGAATATTTCAGACAGAGTAATCCCGCGCCGGACGCGCCGACAGCCGGGGATTTATAGCAAAATGCTTTTTCCATATTTCTGACACAATACGTAATTGATCACAGGAAATTGAATACACTTTGCTTTTACCTTGCTGATACATTCATAAAATATTTTTGATACAAAAATAAACACGACAAATTCATGGTAATATAGAAATGGAAATTGTTTATTCTCAAATTGTAAGTAAATTACAAAAAGGTATTATTGTAGTGGTTACGTAGCAAAACATCTAAAATCAAATGTTATAAGTTCTTTTTCCATACGATCAAAATATATAAAGTCAAATTGCATAACGTACGACATTAATAACATGTTTTATCATAAGTTTAAAATTTCTACGCTCTAAATTCATAACGTTTATAATCTGTACTGCTCACTACGTATAACGTTAAAATACATGGAGTCACATAATACAAAATTTATAAAATCTTTTATCCGTTATGAGACCCTTTTACAAGGAGTATTACCTAATATATCATAATCAAAGTCAAGTCAAAGTCAAAGTCAAACTATCTTTATTCAATTTAGGCTTTTACAAGCTCTTATGAAGGTCAAGGAATGAATCTACCACCGGTTCGGAAAAAATCCTCTACTGAGAAGAGCCGGCAAGAAACTCGGTGAGGTATAATTTTTTCAAATCAGTACACATATAAGTCAACAATGATGTCTACAGTTTTATACAAATCTAAGTATATACCACAGCAGGTACGCTCATCGAGACCCAGGGATCGCCAGTGCAGGTCACGATTTAAGCCAAACGTCCCTGTCCATGACGTAGTCTTTTACTGAGTAATATGCCCTAGAAATAAGAATTCGCTTTACAGTAGATTTGAACATTGTGTCTGTTTGTTCTATTATGTTTTTAGGTATTTTATTGTAAAAACGTGTACAATTTCCTAGAAATGATTTTTTAGTTTTAGCCAGTCTATAAGTTGGTACTTTAAGCTTTCCGGTATTTCTAGTAGCCTTTGGCTTATCTACATTTGTAGGAAAATTGTATATATTTTTTCTGACATACATTATTATTTCAAATACGTATAGCGAAGGCAGGGTTAGTATTTCAATTTCCTTAAAAAATTCCCTCAGTGACTCGCGGGTGCCCATGTTATATATGGCCCTGATGGCCCTTTTTTGTAAAATAAAAATAGACTCTAAGTCAGCAGCTGATCCCCATAAAATTAAACCGTATGAAATAATACTTTTGAAATACGCGAAGTAAACCAACCTTGCCGTCGCTACATCAGTTAATTGCCTCATTTGTCTGACTGCAAACGCAGCAGAGCTCAACCTACTCGCTATGGCTGTAATATGGGAACCCCACTGCAGTTTTGAGTCAAGTGTTAATCCTAGAAAAACAGTTGACTTTACAAATTCAATGTTTTGACCGTCTAATTTAATATTCAAGTGTGCATTAACATCTGGTGTGTTTACTAAAGAAAATTTAATACATTTGGTCTTTTTAGGATTAAGTAACAAATTATTTGCAGCAAACCATTTAGAAATCATGGACAGAGTGTTGTTTGGTTCAGTGAGCTCGGTATCCTTCCTATTTACCTTGAACAGCAAAGAAGTATCGTCTGCAAACATGACTATGCCTGATGTTTGGCTTACCATGTAAGGAAGGTCATTTACATAGACAAGGAACAGGAAAGGGCCAAGAATTGATCCTTGGGGCACTCCCATTTCCACCACAGTCTCTGCAGATACTGCACCGTTAACTGATACCTTCTGCAATCTCTGTGTAAGATAAGATCTAACGAGTTGAAGGGCATCGCCGCAAATGCCATAGAATTTTAATTTTCGAATTAAAGTGTCATGATCTACACAATCAAAAGCTTTGGAAAGGTCACAGAAGACACCAATGGCATCGTGTGAGTCTTCCCAAGCCTCTAAAATGAATTTAACTAAGCTAGCACCCGCGTCGGTGGTAGACCTACCCTTAGTAAATCCAAACTGCTGTGGATGTAAAATTTTATTAGAGTTGAAATGTTGTAACATCTGCGTTAGCATTATTTTTTCGAATATTTTGCTAAACGCTGGCAAAATTGACACAGGGCGGTAATCAGAAGGATTATCCTTTTTGCCCGATTTGAAAATGGGTACTACTTTACTGAATTTCATTAAGTCGGGAAAGATGCCTTCATCTATGCAACTATTGAATATAAGGGCTAAAGATGGCGCAACGACGTCTAGAATAGAATCAAGAACCTTAACTGATACGCCCCATAAGTCTTCCGTTTTCTTCACCTTTAACAATTTGAACGTCTTTAAAATGTCTATGACAGAAACGTGGGAGAACTTAAAATGAGATATATTACTAAGACTAATGTATTCATTTAGTAGTAGACCGGCAGTATTGGAAGAGGAAGCTAAACATCTAGTCGTTTCAATGGGAATTCTAGAAAAGAAAGTGTTAAATTCATTTGCTACGTCAATCCCGTCTGTGATAAGCGTGTCTTTTATTTTTAAGGAAATAGAAGCCTCTGCGTTCTTTTTCTGGCCGGTTTCTGAATTTATAATTTTCCAAACAGTTTTAACTCTATTGCTGGATGATTGAATTCTACTGTTGAGGTGGGCTGACTTAGCTTTATTGCATACGATTTTAAACAATTTAGAATAATCCCTAACATACTGGTGGAAGCGTTCATCAGTAGTACAAGATCTCTTGTCGTACAGTTGGTACAAGTTGTCCCTACTTTTACGAATCTCAGTTGTAGCCCATTCATTAAAAGTGACTTTAAGCCCTATCTGAATACGTTTCTTAATGCAGGTTCTGTGAAATTCAGTACACACGGTATCTAATAACATTTTAAACTGTTCGTTCGGACCATTCGGTTTGGCTTCAGAAGTGGATATTTTAAACGCGATGTTTGATTTTAGGCACTGAAGTCTATTTTTAGTCAATGGTCTAATTTCTATTACCTTATCTGGATTTACCCTAGCACAAGGTAATTTGACAATTTGAGCTTTATGATCCGAGCGCACTCCACTAACAATCGATTTTTCCAGATACTGACAGTTGATCCAAATATTATCTAGACAAGTGGCAGAAGTGGGGGTGACCCTGGTCGGTTCGTTAAATAAACAATCTAAATTAAAGGATTTAAAAAGGGATACAAATTGATGTTTTTCAACCGACTGTGTTAAAGTATCAACATTGAAATCTCCGCAGACCACAACTGATTTCTTACTATTAATCGCTTTACTGAGTACATCTTCCATTGTATTGATAAAAATAGCTAAGTTTGCAGTAGGTGGCCTGTAGACACACAATATTAGATACTGATCCGTTTCTGCACTGGCGATCTCGCAAATGCGCTCGACAGAATGGCCGGACAGGTCCCTGCGCTCCTTAAATTTTAGACCGTCTTTAAATAATATAATAGAACCGCCACCTGCCGCGGACACCCTGCAGAACGAGCTGGCCATTACATAATAGACAAACGTAGTGTGAGACTTTGCTTTATCCTACTATCCTACTAATATCATAAATGTGAAAGTTTGAGAGTATGTATGGATGTTTGTTACTCCTGCACGCAAAAACGAATGGACGGATTTTGGGATATATTTGGAATGGAGGCAGCTCATACCTTGGAACACATAGGTAGGTACTTATACGTTATTCTGAAAATTATTAATATATAAATCAAATATCAATTTCATAGAACCTTTAAATAGACGTAACACTATTGGCCTTTAGTAATTGTATACGCGTGATCGTCTAGTCTAAAAATGTAGGACCCTCTACGTTGTGTAATTTATTATTCCGCAAAATAAAACAAACACGAAAAACAAAATAATTAAAAGAGAAAACAAACAACCGAATTACATCGAGCAAAATAATATGAAATATAAACACTCACTCAGAACCGCGATCCCTCACCCTTTCGTTGCCTAACGACTTTATGCCGCTGCGCTCGTTCTCGCCTCGTGTTATTGTGAATTCGCCGAATACACGATGTGTCGTTTTTAATTAATATATATGCGCTAATGGTTAATATATAAATTCCCTATTAAATCCCCTGCCAGATTGGGCCGGTTACAAGCAAGAAAAGATTTGGTATGGAAAATGGTTATAGCATTCATTAAGCATGAAATTGAATCCAATTATTTCTTGCTTTAGGATGGGGTTAGGCCGATCAATAACGACTCTACAACCCATTTAACAACCACTTCCTAATCCACATTCCGTCTCTCAGACTACGGTCCATCCTTTATTCATATTCCTACATCTCAGACATTTACGAATTACCGCGCAAATCTTAATCTATTCTATTTATTTACGTGTACCCAATAAGCACTGCCGCAAAACGCACAACCAAATACATTGAGTTCATTCAACGCAAGGTAAAACGCTCAACAATGTAAATGTGTCCCGTGTAAGCGGTTATGCAAATTTCTCAACATAAATATTCCTAGCAGTTAGTAGAATTATTACTCGGAGAAAGAAATATTATAAAATTCAAATAGCATTACGTTGTATTAAATATCATTAACTGTTATAATCAACTGAGAAAAGTTAAGTTTTAAGTAGTAAAAGTTGCATCTGAATTCTGATGGTAAATTTGTGTCTCACACATGTCCTCACTTCAATAACCACACGCACTTATTGAATAAACGTTACTACACAAAAGCATTACATAAGAATCTACGAAACGAAAGAAGAGTCTACAAGAAACGACGAATTAAACGACATGCGACACTCCTTCACACGGGCGGTAGAATGCCTAGATTTTCTTAAACTTAAATTACGCCCGAACTTAAACATATCTGTTCCCGCTACCGCTCTCGAAATATCGGACCGCGTCGCGTGCTAAAGCCGAACTCGGACACGCGGGTGCAAAAATCGAACTGGGCATCCTATCCTCGAAATTCCTTTCTCAACCGACTAATAAAAAGATGACGCTTTCCTCAGCCAATCAGAATCTTTGCATCCATTATCAACGCCACAAACGTCTTGACATTTGTTAACAATTCAGAACTAAGCAAAAAATATTATGACCAGACGCATAAAAAAATAAAACCTTTCGTTTGTAATTTTAACAAAACACTTAGACAAAAGTATCGCTTTTAAAGAAACCGGACGCCTCCAAGACACATGTTAATATTTATTTTAGGGTTCCTTTGCATGTTACACAGCATTAAATGCAAATATTTACTAGAAATAATTTGGCCATATTTTTAATAAATAATTACGTATATAACGGATGTTACATAGGCCAGATAGATTGATTAAGAACATTATTAATTCAGGCTCTCTAAATTCTAAGACGTATGTATATCAAGTTTATATCAAACAGTCATATTCATTTCGTACTTCGATATTATATACATTCGACCAGTCGTGTTGTATGTATTTCGAACGTTATGAAAATGAAAATATTTATTTTGCAACACCCACATGGGCTCATTTACATGTCTGAATCTACCAGCGCTTCGAAAGGTGATATCTGCTAAGAAGAAACGCCGCAAGAAACTCAGCAGTAAGTCTTTTTTCAACTTTGTTTTATCTAAAAACTAACACAAAATGTGCAACATAAAAACCTAATGGGTACAAATTAATTCTAACAAATAATAAATAAGGGAGATTTATAGTCTCCGCGTCTGGACAAGTTAAGTGACTTAGAGATGTATAAAGTCTCTAAGGGTCATAATAATAAAAATAATAATTGAAACAAAGAAACATCTAAATCGATTAATCTAGGTTAAATGAAGGTGTAGACAGTCTCCACGGTCAAGTATAAGATGGAGATGTAAGGTCTCCAAATATCAAAAAGAAACAATTGAAATATAACATTTCATGTCCTTATAATACAAATATACGAATATGAAAAACTATGAAATATAGTATAGAGAACACTATGAAGTCAGGTTCAGATATCGCACAAAACTAATAAATTAAACACTAACCAATTTAAATGGTCCTTGCAAGCATGAACCGTCCGGACCCCACAGACAGCACCCGTTCACGAGTATGACCCGTATCTCAGCCATCGTCTCCCTCAACCATGTTTTAGGGAAGGTGGCGACCCGATCAACGACGCCGCCGTAAGCAAAGACCTTTAAGCGAGCATGACATGCTCACGCTGCCGGACAAGAATGAAATAAATCAACTCAGATACGAGTAGCCGTTCGACGAGAGATGTCACAGTGGGCTCACATGATAAAAAATTAGCATGTGCGATATAGGTACATATACAATAACCTTACTAACAAAACAATTATACATGATAATACACGGTATTTATTGATATAACTATACATTTTACTTAAAGGCATTGTCGTCATCTAAGAAATCATTTACAGTATAATATGCCTTGCTCAACAAGTAGCGCTTAATGTAAGATTTAAACTTGTTAAACGGCATATTGACAATATCAGTAGGTATCTTATTGTAGAAGCGTATACCGTTCCCCACGAACGACGTGCTCCTTACGGAGACGGTAACGCGGAACTAAAAGTTTATCTTTGTTCCTAGTGTTAAAATTGTGAATGTCGCTGTTTCGTTTGAACTCGTAAATTATTTTGAGGACATACATGATATTTTCAAGAATATATTGCGAAGCAACGGTGAGAATATTTATATCCTTAAATTTATCTTTGAGCGAGACACGAGACCCTAGTTGGTATATAGAACGTACAGCCCGCTTTTGTAGCACAAATATAGTCTGGATATCAGCCGCTTTTCCCCACAATCATATACCCATAACACTATGGAAATAACTATAATAAACCAGTCTGGCCGTCTCGACGTCAGTAAGCTGTCGGATGCGTTTCACCGCATAAGCCGCAGAACTAAGTTTGCCTGCAAGGTTCGATATATGCGCATTCCATTGCAGTTTTGTATCAAGAGTGACACCTAGAAACACTGTTTTATCGTCAAATTCTAGTATCTCGTTCTTAAGTTTATTCCTGGCACTGTTTGCTGGTGTAACATTCGACAGCGAAAACTTCAGGCACTTGGATTTTTTTGCATTTAATAGTAGATTGTTTACTGTAAACCAGTCGACAATGGTAGACAGGGCGTCATTAATGCTATCGTAGTTGTCCACTTTCCTGTCTACTTTAAATATAAGTGAAGTGTCGTCAGCAAATAACACTATTTCATGTTTATCATGCACAAGATATGGTAAGTCATTGACATAAACTAGAAACAAGAACGGACCCAAAAATGAGCCCTGGGGAACTCCCATAGCAACAGCTGACCCGGAGGACTGTGTTCTGTTGATGTCTACTCGCTGCGTTCTGTTATAGATTACGATCATTATTCATTTAGTCTTTCGCCATTCTAGACTTATGTGTATCAAGTTTATAACATTTGATTTTAGATGTTTTGCTACGTAAGTATTGTAGTTAAATGTGCTACAAAATAGTTCTGGCAATAGTTTGCTTTTGTTTTTATAAAAGAGCCTCAACTTTTAAAGGTCATGAATATGTTAAAACTCATCACAACACCAACTACTTCGGTACCTATCATAAAATGCTTTATCTACACCCATATCATAAAACCTCCATTGTTTAATCAAAAACCGTAGGAAATGACCACCATTTTGACAACCAATTAGGAAAAACCAGTGCTGCAATGTTATTTCTTTATCGTTTTTAGTAAAGAAATGAGATTAAATTTGGAACAGCTGTCAAAACTCAAGTGGGTCTCTATTCTAGTATCCATAGATATTAAACAGTTATTGATACGAAACGTCAATTCAGTATGTTTTTTAAATATAAACTGCACAACATTTGATCTCGAGTGACATGAGAATAGAGACTTCATTCGTTTGTCTATGATTTATCGAATTGGCGCCATTATGTTGGTGTTTTGCTGAACGAAAGTAGAATTGTTGTTGAATTGAATAGAAAAGTTGTTTGTAATTTACATTTTAGTTGAAAATATGAATAGTAGTCTTCTCGGAATGTGTGTGATGTGAAAATGCGCCGGATATCGGAAATATGCAGCCACGATTGCAAAGAATAACTTATTGCCAGAAAATATTGTTTCTGAACCCATCATGGAGGATTTATAATATGTGTGTAGATAAAGTTATGTAAGCAACTCTGCATAATTTGGCCTTAAAACACTCGTGCGATCTTATTATGAAACTCGCCTATCGGCTCGTTTCATGAAAACCGCACTACTGTTTTAAGGCCTATCATTATGCAACCGTTGCATAAACTACTATTGCAGGGCTGTGTTCCATGATTTTTTACAATACAATAACTGCCTGCTGAATTATCTATCTTACATCATGTATGAAAGGTGACGACAGGCTGCCGCTATCGGGTACAGATGGATGTTTCTGAAGCTGTACCTGCGTGCTATACTGTTGTTAATGGTGCTCTAGTTACTAATATGATATTTCCAAGATTAATTAAGGTTAATAGCCGAACGAAACGGTTAAATGTGTTACAGGCTCGGTGTGTCGCAGACGCAAGACGCCTGGCTAGAACAAAGACTGCGACCGGTTCCCTCTCCCACGCCCAGCGCTGGGCCGAAGGCGCCCCCACACGCTACTCGCTTGCATGTCACAATGAAGCACCGGTTTTAGCTATGGCTTCGATCTCGCTCACTTAAAAAATGGTTATACTTCTCATTTTAGTAAAGTTGTGAAGGCATGAAGCTTTTCTTATTGGAAGGAAACATCACTTTTGAAGGCTTAGTTCATACTACAAAAACGTGTGCTCGTCTGGTTAAATATTTTCGTCTTATATCAAAATATCTAGTTATTGCATTAACCTTAATGTACCAACGCTTTACAATAACCGCATGCTGCCTGCCGGCCCAAATACGACGTCATTATACGTATACAACCTTATGAGTACAAACAAGTATTGTAATAGTACACATAGTACAATAATTCTACTCATTATAAGGTTGTATAATGTAGAAATTTACCTGCTGTGATGATGAGTTTGTGAGCGTTAAGTATTAATACATATATTCAGTGTCCGTTGTAGGGCTTGCTGGACGTGTTGGTGAACGGAAGAACGGACGTTTATATTGTTCGCTATATTATTCTCGGGTATTGTAGGAGTCCATTCACTCGGCTCCGCTGTGACGTCGGAGCAAGCGTCTCGTGCTCTGCTCGCGGGGCATGTTGAATAACACATCGCTATCGAACGAACGGTATGAAGCGGACTTTCCAAAGCTGCGGATAATTTTTAGACCATTTGGGTAATCAACTATTTTTGTCCAAATTCATAATGCAAATGTATGTGGCATCCACTTAAAATGTGAATTTCTGTGAAAAATATAGGTTCCCAGGGCAGAAACCACTATTTTCGTATACATTCGGTGGACATTACGTCTCTTGGCAACCGGCATACTTTATATAATCTTTTAATGCAACTTCCATAGCGTTTCATAGATTTCACTAATAAAATACCACCCCAATCAACAGCACGAAAGGTCACCTTTTTGTAATTTTGTTCTTTACGCCGACTAGTAGTAGAATTAAGTATAAAGTTGAATGACCCATTTACACTTCCATCCTTTAAGGATTTATGGCCAAATATTTGAGCGTAAATGCACAAGCAAACCCTTCGTCAGCGTAAGTTCGGTGAACTCCGGCAGCAAATGTTAAAGGCTACATCCACCCGGATAAGTCCTAATTCGATGAGCTCATCCCTTTCATTATATACGGAAGCTCTTTTAATGGAGCATGTCCGGATTTCAGTACTGTGGTTTAAAAATAATTCTTCTATGCTGGTACCACACTCACTCCGTTTATTTGCCGCGCTAATGGTTATTAAATCAAGCCATATTTATTTTTATGACTGTGTGGCAGCATTAGGTTCACATTGGCAAGCAACAGCAATTGAGTATTTTCATGCCAAGTTCCTGTATGACGAGAACTAATATCAAAATATTCCGTTCTTCGAAATTAATCTGTGCACCCCCACGTACCTACGCTGATATTTGACTTCTGAAAATCCAGAAGCAATTTCCTCATAATACGACATCTTTAGCTTGTTAATTGTTAATCGATCTGACTTGTTAATAACTTACTTTGTAACTTGATATTGATCTTATAAATGGTAAATTAGACGACCCAAATCTGCTTTCGGAGATTTTCTTTAATGTGTCCATATTTCGCTCATGGCGGCCTGATTTGATTGCCAGTAAGTACCATTACCATGAGTTTGCGCTCTAAGATAAGGATCACTTGCGCACCGCGGGGGAGGCCTGTGTCCAGCAGTGGACAGGCCTCGGCTGATGTTGATAATAAGCCACTACAAAATATCTCGAACTCCAGTCACGGGTTCCTTTGCCTTCAATATATATATACATACATATATGAATATATTTTATATTAACACTGCCGAAGATCTTAGTACCACTGCACTGCTATGTTCATGCGTGTATTGTGCGCGGGCGCATGCTTCATCCGTATATTGGCACAGATCAGCTAATAGGGCGGCGCGATCAAAGAGCGGAACAATTGACCTCGGCGCAGAACATAATATAATAGTGCATGTATGTGCATGTGCGCGTGACCGCGGCCAATCAGCACGCGACCAGCACCACGTAAGTTGACGCTACAACATATTTTGTGGTTAAAACTAAAACTCCTTGTTTATAATATAGAAGAAAGCGGTGTGACATTGCCTGTCCTACCAATAAAAAACCGGACAAGTGCGAGTTAAACTCGCGTGGAGAGGGTTCCGTTCCGTACATGATTATCTAAAATTTCCTATGTTACTTTAAATATCATAGACTTCTTATAGGTTTTTCTGTTACGTATATAGGTAAACTACTAATTACTGTATTTATTTCAGAATTTTATGCCCAGTAATTTCGGATGGTCAATTTTCGCCTTTTTTAAATTAAATAACATCCAAACTATGTATCTCAAAATTCTAAAAAATATATATTTAAGATTCTCATATCAAGCCCGTACTATTGATATGTCACACGATATAGTTTGCAAAACTTTTTTTTTAATTACCTGAGTTGCCCCCTTAAAGTGGCCCCCATGTTTAATATTAATTTATTTACGTTGCTGTCCATCTACTACACAGTGGTAGCAGCACTCATCTGCGACCGGAATACGTGCAACACGAGCTGCAGATCGCTTAATTAAGCCTGATTTGGTTTTTTATCAAAACGACCCTAACCTGGCCATCTTTGCCTGGATATGTCTCGAGAATGATTCCTCGTGGTCATATATTTCTTGGACTACAATCAACATCATGTCGCCGACTCACAGATACGATACGATTTTGATGCCATTTCCCTCTTGGCAACAACAACCATGGCTGGGTACTAGCCCACTTCCAAATTGTGCTGCATCATATTGGGTGGTCTCTCTTTATTGTCAGAAGAATTATCAAGGCTTCGTCCTTTAAAGACAGGTATTCAGCTTACCTACATGAATTACAAATTAATTAATTCCCTTAACATTTTCAGATTGTTTTGAAACACTTCATGAAACTCTAGTGAAAAATAATATAAACAATAATCATATAATTTATAAAATAAAAAACCGATTTCAAATAGCCTTTGAAAAGTAAGTTTTTTTTTCACATTTTATTTATTATCCTGTGATTTAACGACACACATTTACTAAATCAAGCAGCAATAGCATAATGCCAATTGCTCATCACCATTTACAAACTGTAGCTATCCACGATGCAAGGATGTCAATCGTTGAGGAGTTCTCCTGGTTCTTCAATTTTACTACATGAATTTTCATGGACATGAGTTGCTTCAGAACTTTATACAGCAATTTAATCGCCAACCGTGAAATACTCAACACTTAGGAGTTCCGGTGATCATCTATGGTCTTCATCAACATTTCCACTTCACCAAATAATGCTTTTGGAACGTAACTGCTTGAGTTATTACAGAAAATACTAAAATTGCTCTATAATATTTGAAGAGTTCCATCGATTTTTCATAGATCCTCATAACTCGACTTTGACTACAACGGGACCAAACTGGAGGTATACCCTAACGATTAAAAAAAGAATTTTCAAAATCGGTTTATAAATGACGGAGTTCTGAAGTAACAAACATAAAAAAATAAAAAAAATACAACCGAATTGAGAACCTCCTCCTTTTTCTTAAGTCGGTTAAAAATACTCTATGTGTACACTTCGTGTAGTGAGGAGCCTGCTGACCTTAACGAGCTAGCCCAGTTGACATTTGTACGGGTTACAAAATTAATATAAGTAGTTTATCAATGAAAATGTCATAAAAATGCCCGTCATGGTCGTTGCGGGTATAGAATCGCCTTAAGAGGAGTGTGAACCTACGGCTTTTCATACAAAAGGTGATAACGGTTTCCACCCCTTAAATGTTAACCGATGTTGACCAATTTTTGATAGGTTGTGAATCAGAACAAAATCTAGGTCTATACGTTTTAGTTCTTTCACTATAATCAATAAGTTTTATTATAGTTTTTAGTATTCTCATACAAAACTAATTTCGGCGATTATTTGGCTTTGTTGATCCTTAATCAATGTTCAAAAAACGTATACTAGACCTAGATTTTGTTCTGACTGACAATCCATCAAAAATTGTTCAACATAATTTAAGGGGTGGAAATCGTTATCACTTTTTGTATTGAAAAGGTGATTTTTGCCGTCCTCTTAAAATAAACAAATACATTTTAAAAAAGAAGATAAATATGATAAGCTGGTATAATTTCAAACTGCACCCGTCGCTACCTCTTCAAGAAAAGTTTATAAGTTAATATGTTGTTCTTTAACACGTTGAACGGTTCATAAAGTTTTGGCTACATTTATTGTTACAAGTTTTGCCTCCTATTTATTCGTATTCGTTCGTTTGTGTATTTTTAAACATAACTTGTTTCATTATAACACTTGGAATAGTAAAAGTCAGACAAGTAACCTTGTCCAAGTCCTTGAAATAAAAATTATATTTACCTACATTGTGACGCGAAATAAAAGACAAAGTTTACTTAAGGCCAAGGCTGTAATGGTAGAGCCAAACAGTAATCCTCACTAGATGATTACTGTTCGAAGGGGCCGGCTCGACTGGGGTAGTACCACACTCTCACAGAATATCGGCGTAAAGTAATAGCTTGCTATTGCGTTTCGTACGGTGAGTGACGAGATCCGGAGGCCTATTCCCTCATCCCAATCCCATCCCCATTCCCCATCCTCCCTAGACTGGCAACGCATTGGCAGCACCTCTAGTGTTGCAGATGTCCATAGGCGGCGGTGACCACTTCCCATCAGGTGGGCCGTCAGCTCGTTTGTCAGTCAATTGACATTAAAAAAAAACCGGACAAGTGCGAATTAAACTCGCGTGGAGAGGGTTCCGTTCCGTACATGATGATTATCTGCAATTTACTAGGTTACTTTAAATACCATAGACTTCTTATACTTTGGTTTTCCTGTAATCTATAAGTAAAGAACTATTTTCTGTATTTTTTTCAAAATTTTAGCCTTAGTAGTTTCGGAAATAAGGGGGGGGATGGTCAGTTTTCGCCTATTTTCCTAAATAACTTCCAAACTATTTTACTTAAAATTCAGAAAAATATATATTTAAAGTCCTCACAATAAGCCCTTTCATTTGATATGTCACACAATATAGATTGCATAACTTTTTTTTTAATTTTCTGTTTTACCCCCAAAAGTAGCCCCCCATGTTTAAAATTCATATATTTACGTCACGCGTCCGTGTTGCGGTCACCGACTTACATCTAACCACCTATAATTTCAGCTCAATAGGTCCAGTAGTTTCGGAGCAAATTGGCTGTGACAGACGGACAGACAGACAGACGCACGAGTGATCCTATAAGGGTTTCGTTTTTTCCTTTTGAGGTACAGAACCCTAAAAAAGGTAAAACGTGCAGCCAATTAAAACTTTATTTGTATGCCTTGACATTACAATTGTACCTTCATTACTTTAATTATAAAATTAGATAACTACTCTATTATTCACATGTGGACCCAAGTTATGCCAACACTGTCTAAGTTTGTACAGCGAGCGTTTGCTCTCGCGCTGAGCGTGGCGAGTAAACACGGGCGGCAAACACGGCGTGTTGCCTCGGCGGTATTCATAGTCTTGGCCCAGGCATCGAACTCATATCGAGTAAGTTCAACACTCGTTCCGAACTCATTGCCGTAGCTTTTATTTATATCGACGAGGCCTTGCTGAAAGAGACACGTTTGCAGCTTCTAGACGTACGGCCGGTTTTTTTAATAATAACTGTTAAAGGCCCAGCCTAAATACGGTGGGCACACCAATTTTCTACAGGGGGGGAAATGGAGGCAATGCCCCCCGCGTGACTTGCGACCGAACCACCGTATTTTGACAATTTTTAACGAAATAAAACGAATTTTCTGGAAGAAAGGTAAAATCACATAAAAAATTGTAAATGTCACAATAATGTAAATACTAAAAATACTATTGAAGAGAAAAGTTGAAGACGATGATACGAAAAAGGTTTCATAAATATTTATAAGCTTCTTTAGTACGTCAAAAACTTCGGCCACACTTCCTAAATTGTACAATTCATACGGACTGATAACAAGCAAGGTCAATCTGCACATCAGCGCAAGAAAGTGTGGCGAGACAGGACTTCCTGCCTCGTAGGAAGCCATCGCTCAAAATTCGGGGCGGCTTTCACCACTCAACATCATAATATACTCCTTGATAGCGTTCAAATATGTCTGTGCGCACTTCTATTCATTATCTTGACTTAATGATTAAGACAATGCACGCCTTGTGTATTCAATTTATCTAGAGCGTGTTATAAAAACAAACCCTTTGTTTTCTATTGCTAGTTGTGTTAACATGATAATATTAACAACAGATTCTAGGAAACCTTTGGCTGGAATTAACCGTATTATTTGTGAGACGCTTCCATGTAATTATTCGAGTAATTTGTGCGGGTCTCTATGGGGAATCAGAAACTTTCCTTAGAAAAATACGATGTAATAAGTTTGTAATTATATTGGTATTAGATTAAGCGTCTGTGTGACGCGTCCCCGCGGCGGCGCGAGGCTACAACCAGCCAGCTTACTTGGTGGAATGCGCTGTGCAATATAATGCAGACGTGACGCGGTACACACTAAATTCTATATATTTTACCTATCGTGTAATTTAACACAAACTGAGAACGTCGACATGATGGCTTCCGGCAAAATTTATTAAAACCTTTCTACTTTTCTTATCTCTAAATCTCGAATTCATTAACTAATTATATACCTATTCGAAATCCGATAAAAACCTTTAATTGATGGCTCTTTGATTATGCCAATTACTAGTAATTATGTTTTGAGGTGTATATGTCGTACTGCGGAAGGTCGCCGAACCCGGTCGTGAATGCGGTGCGCGTGAGCTGCATGCACACCCGGACTTGTCCCGCGCATGCGCATGTCGCTCGGCGCGCCGTCTCCCGGCGCCCCTCGCTCGTGGCGATGCACGCAACACTTGATGCCGACACGCTATTACTACATACTGACAGATCTGTTGCTCACACTCAACGTTCTGTAATTTGAGGGTCGTAACGATGTGAGAACTTATAGATGAGTATTATTATACGCTGTAGCCATTTAGAAGGGTTCCACCTATAGCATCAAAGGGGACGTTCAGAGACCCGCAACAAATGCTTTCCAGCATGCTTGTTCGAGTTTTGTAATTCCTGGGATTTGTAATGGATGCTTTTTAGATGTAAATGCTTTGGACAGAAACCCTCTTCCATAGTCACAATGCCCTTCAAGGTAAGATCAAGAAAAAGGTGCAAAACAAAAAGCAAATCATGCAGGTGCTCCAATCAGCACCAGTGTGCGTCGCCGGGCACCCGGCGGCTGCCATCTCGCGCCGGCGACAACTGCAATCGTCACAAACTGTCGCCGCGCAAGACGTGTTGTGCGAGCACACGTCCCACGGCGAAGCAATGAGGAAAACGTAAGCCAACAATAATAAATATATCGTTGTCATTAAAACTAACATATTGGCACTGTCTTGCCAAGTTTTTTTGTAAATCGCTACTTGTTCATATTCACGGAAAATGATTTTTTTCTGGTTCTTTTTAATAAAACATATTTACGACACGCAAAAGATATTCATATATACTGACATTCAACGCTTGATATTTATCATAACAGGCACGGCCGCTTCAAGTCGAGATCATTTGACCGGATTAATTTCGCAAAAATGTGCGCAATTCGACATCGAAATAACCGGAATAGGTTTCCCGGAATTACCGTAATCGGATTCGCAGGAATCGTTAGCGCGCCGGAGCCTTCAATTTTCACAGGTCATTTAGCTCGCGGCCTGCGGCGTGCGAGTAAAGGCACGTGCGGAATATCAGCTCGTTCCTATTTTTCTAAACGATTTTGTATTTATTTACACTTTAGAAAATATCCATTAAGTACATTATTGCTCTGCTCGTTCCCGTCCTCATTTCTGATTAAGAGTTTGAATAAAAATACCTGCTGGAAATATATAAAACTGGTTGATTGCTTTTACTTGAGTATTTAACTGGCATCGCTCAGGAAACTTTCAATTCAAACTGCGTTCCATATGCTGAAAAAAGCATTCTCAAAATTAGTCGTTGGTCTTGTAGAATATAGGGCCCGCGTCATTCGACCTCTGAAATCAGTTTTCACGGTTGGCGCTTCGATGTATTTATTCTACAAAGGAAAAAAATATTTTCCTTTGGTGCTGGCCCATTGAAAGTACCTAAGTATTTCAACATTTTCTCTATAAAGCTTATTCTTAATCTCGTTGAGGTGAATGAAATAACATTTTTATATTAGAGAACTATTATTGCTTTTTCGGGTACTCTAAAACCATATGTATGTGGCAATGTTTTTGCTCAAAAACCTTTTGAAGAACCACTAAGTTGAATAACAATATATCGTAACATGTTCGTGTTCTGAACGAAGCAAAAACAACTTCTTTATAGGGTTCCGTACCTCAAAAGGAAAAAAACGAAACCCTTATAGGATCACTCGTGCGTCTGTCTGTCCGTCTGTCACAGCCAATTTGCTCCGAAACTACTGAACCGATTGAGCTGAAATTTGGTATACATAAGTCAGTAGTAAGTCGGTGACCGCAACACGGACGCGTGACGTAAATATATGAATTTAAAACATGGGGGCCACTTTTGGGGTGTAAATCAGAAAAAAAAAAAAAAGTTATGCAATCTATATTGTGTGACATATCAAATGAAAGGGCTTATTGTGAGGACTTTAAATATATTTTTTTCTGAATTTTAAGTAAAATAGTTTGGAAGTTATTTAGGAAAATAGGCGAAAATTGACCATTCCCCCTCTTATTTCCAAAACTACCGACTGGGGCTAAAATTTTGAAAAAAATACAGAAAATAGTTCTTTACCTATAGATTACAGGAAAACCTATAAGAAGTCTATGGTATTTAAAGTAACCTAGTAAATTGCAGATAATCATGTACGGAACGGAACCCTCTCCACGCGAGTTTAACTAGCACTTGTCCGGTTTTTTTTGTTTCAGTGTCATGTAAGAGAACATCACTTGTTTCATATTATAAGATTTTCTCTTAAAACATAATGTTCACTAATTACATTGTACTAAATTAAAACCTAACTATACATTAAATTATAAATCACTGTACAAATAAATCTAAACACTCAATATTCATTTAATAGATTTTCTGTAATATTTGGATATTTTCTCCGTCAAAAGAAGCAAGGTAAATCTATCACTAAACTGAAATTTAATTGACTGTAAAATTGATCATGGATTAACGCTCAAACGAAGGCGGAACTTTATTAACCTTATGGTTATTCAATTATGGTTTACCTTAAATTTGGGATAGCAAGGGTCAAAGTGGCCTATGAAAATACTTGAAAGGAAGACGAGAGGACCCTTCGGGGGTTCACAAGGTTAGTCAGCGAGTGTGGATGCTGCGACCTTCGATCATTATGGGTTGCGACACGGGTTATTTATTTTTATTTATTTATTTATTGAGACACACCAACAGCACATAAGACTTATACAATCGTAAGGAAAAAAAATACAAAGCAGACGCACTACCAGTCTATGCGCCTTTGACAGGTGTGCGACAGCAATGACAAATATGGTCACCGTGATTAATACAATATAATGATGAAAACAGTAAATTAAAATTAAATTAAATTAAATTAAAAAAAATACAAATAAAACAGACGGAAATGAAATAAATTAGATAAAAATTAAATTAAAATTGCCTATGTTTGAATGTATGACTAAAATTAAGAATTATTTATATAAAACTGGCTGACACAAAGATATGGCACAACAACCCGCGCGGATCACTCCCATCATCGCGCCGGCATCCGCGTTCAACAGTTCACGCTCCAGCTTGTCAGATTGTCGCTGTAGATGTCTAGGCTATAGGATTCCCGATAAGTGTTGTAGAGTGATTGAATCCTGGGCAAAGGTGAAAAGTTCCCTAGCCTGGCTCTTGCTAATTTAGGTTATCCGGCTTTACCTGTGTCATACGAAAAACTACATGAATTATTACTGAGAACTATATTTTAAACCGGTGAGTCGGAAGACTTTTCGATCTTCCGACTCACCGGTTTAAAATATAGTTCTGACGAACTTTTTTAGAGTTGCGTACCTCAGAAGGAAAAAACGTTATAAGTTCACTCGTGTGTCTGTCTGTCTGTCCGTCTGTCACAGCCAATTTGATGCGAAACTACTAGACAGATTGAGTTTAAATTTGCTATACATATGTAAGTCGGTGACCGCAACACGGACGTGTAACGTAAATAATCATATAATTTATAAATTCAAAAATCCGACTTCAAATAAAGCCTTTGAAAAGTAAGTTTTTCTTTCACATTTTAGTTATTATCCTGTGATTTAACTACACACATTTACTAAATCAAGTAACAATAGCATAATGCCAATTGCTCATCACCATTTACAAACTGTTGCTATCCACGGCGCAAGGATGTCAACCGTTGAGGAGTTCTCCTGGTTCTTCAATTTTACTACATGAGTTTTCATGGACATAAGTTGCTTCACAACTTTATACAGCAAATTAATCGCCAACCGTGAAATACTCAAGACTTAGGAGTTCCGGTGATCATCTATGGTCTTCATCAACAGTTCCACTTCGCCAAATAATGCTTTTGGAACATAACTGCTTGAGTTATTCCTTTCATGCTAAAATTGCTATATGCTTGCCTATAATATTTGAAGAGTTCCATCGATTCCTCATAGATCCTCTCATCCTAACTCGACTTTGACTACAACGGGACCAAACTGGAGATATACCCTAACGATTAAAAAACGAATTTTCAAAATCAGTTTATAAATGACGGAGTTCTGAAGTAACGAACATAAAAAAAATACAACCGAATTGAGAACCTCCTCCTTTGTTTTGAAGTCGGTTAATAAATGAATTTTAAACATGGGGACCACATGGGGGGGTAAATTAGAAATAAAAAAAAAGTTTTGTCAAACTACATATATCGTGGGAAATATCAAATGAAAGGGCTTGTTGTGAGAATCTTATATATATATATGTCGGAGTCAGTTGTCACTTCAAACGTATTGTAACGGATATCGGTTTGTTGTTTACTCAATGTGGATTACTAAATGCCTTAGTTTGGCTGATATTATTAAGGGTTAATTTCTGATAAATAGAAACATGATTTACTGGCTATAAACAAATCAGATTTGACAACTAGTTTCGATAACGGTTATTATGAGTTCTGTACAAAATGTGATGATTGTTTATTTCGTTTACCTTTATCTAGAAATAGCTGCTAATTTATTCTGATTTGTAAACAGTAATTGATATTGGAATATTTGATTATTTTTAATGTTAATTGTTATTAGATTTAAAGTCTTTTCCTATTTATCTTGAAGTAAACACATGACGTATTTCCTTGCGCCATTGGACAGAGTTGTTGAGGAGCGGGGTGCGAGCTCGGCTGGGTATATAAGCCCCGGCCGTTGTTTGTGCCGGCAGTCGATCTCACGATTCGACTCAAGAAAGAGCTCCTGCTCCCGACAAAACTGTCGGTTTACTCCAAGGCTTGCCTGCCTAGCTACTAGCTTAGCTACTTGCCTGTACTTAATTGTACGCTGTTACGCTGCCCTTCGGCAGGATTGCTTTGACGTTTGCCTTTCGGCACGTTACTATTCCTATCGCTATTATAAGCGTGCATTTATTTTATTGTGTACCTAATTGTTGAATGTGTGATTTCTTTTAATTGTTGTTAACCGTGTAAATAAAACTTCGTTATCAACTCATTATTGATTTTATTGTAATAAAATGGGTACCCGACCTCCTGACGATGCGTCTATTGCCGCCCACGCTCCTACATCAGAAGTGGGATCGGTTCGGACAGAATCGCAGCAAGAGGACCCATGGCGAGCATTACTCGATCTTCAGAGTCGTAATATGGCTCAATTAATTGATGCAATTAAAGGGCCCTCTTCTTCATCATCCGCGATTCATTTGCCCGAATTTAACCCAGATTTACCAGATTCAAATGCTCGTGCTTGGAGCACCACTGTTGATCTTTGTTTATCAGAACAACCGCTCCATGGTGGATCGCTCGTTATTGCTCTCAGTAAATCTTTAAAGGGTAGTGCGTCCACATGGCTCTCTCAAGTGTCGTACGCAGGTATGACATGGCTAGACTTTAAAGGTCTGTTTCTTTCTCGGTATGACGTCACGGAAACATGTACTGCCACCCTCATAAACCTTCATAACAGTCAACCAAAAGATGGGGAGTCTTTAGCTGCTTACGCTAGTCGTTTGGTTACGTCACTTACATCAAAATGGAACGTCCTTAGTGTAGAACAAATTGCTATCACGACAGCATTGGCTCACGTTTCCAAGTTCGATTCCCGTGCTCATCGTCTTGCATTTACTACTGATGTTCCTTCAAGAAGTAAGTTACAGCAAGAATTAAATGTTTTCTCTCATCTGAAACGAAAGTCGAACGTTTCGTCTGACCATTCTGAGTCATCTGAAGCTAAGCGTTTCAAACAAACAATAGTTTGTCACTTCTGCGGCGTGATAGGGCATAAATCGACAAACTGCCGCAAAAAGACAGAACAATTTAAACCAGTCTCTGCCTACAGCACCGCGCCATCTAGATCAACACCAAAGAAGATCGTCTGCTTCCGCTGCGGAGAGTCCGGTCACATCGCTCCTCGCTGCCCAAATACGGCAGGAAAGCAGCCGGCTGGTTCGAGTGGTGATGCTGGGAGCCAGGCATCGGGTACTTAAACGTGTTGATGTTTTCGCAGTACGACCTGTCATGGGTGTGCTGATGCAATCTGGTGAGAAACTTTCATTTTGTTATGACTCTGGTGCTGAATGTTCTCTCATTCGTGAAGCTTTACGCATAAATTATCTGGCAAACTCCTTTGCTCAGTAGTTACTATAACGGGAATGGGAATCCTTGGCTACAGTTAATGCCATTAAACACTTCTTTGAGATAATGTATAGAGAAGGCAAGTTAATGAATCATGTAGATTTCCTTTCAAGAAATCTTCCAACTGAACCCCTTTTAGAGAATACTTCAACTAAGAAAACTGAACAAAAACGTGTTGATATTACAACTCTGTCGAGCAATTGGCTTTTAGCTGAACAACAGCGTGATCCTGAAATTGAATCAATAATTACAAATCTTAAAAATGATTCTCTACCCCCTGATGTTGCCCAAACTTATGAATTACGATCAGGAGTTTTGTACCGTAAAATTCAGCGCAATGGACAATCTCGTTGCTTGCCTATTGTCCCTAGAGCGTTTAGATGGTCAGTCATAAACCATGTTCATGAGTCAATCATGCATTTAGGATGGGATAAGACCCTTGAAAAGGTTTACGAACATTACTGGTTTGATAAATTAGCTAAATATGTCCGAAAATTCGTAGATAACTGTATCACATGCAAAGTCTCTAAATCTAATTCTGGTAAGGTTCAAGCTGAATTACACCCCATTCCTAAAGTTAGTATACCTTGGCACACAGTGCATATTGACTGTTACTGGAAAGCTCAGTGGAAAAAGTGACCTGAAGGAATATGTCATTGTTTTAATTGATTCCTTCACAAAGTATGTGTTACTGTATCATACCCTACAAATAGATGCATCGAGTTGCATTAAAGCTCTGAAATCTAGTGTATCCTTATTTGGAGCACCTTTGCGAGTGATAGCTGATCAGGGTCGTTGTTTTGCTAGCAAACATTTTAAAGATATTTGTGATTCCCATAACATCGCCTTGCATTTGATAGCAACAGGCTCTTGTAGAGCCAATGGTCAGGTTGAACGCATAATGCGACCCTTGAAGAGCATGCTTACCGCTTCACCGTGTTATCAAAGCTAGCCCTTAGAGTTAATGATAGGACGTGTTGCTAGACCTCTAGATTTAATGATTATAGATCACGAGGAAATTCAGGTTAATCTACTTTGTGTGAGAGAACAAGCAGCTCTGAGTATAAAAGAAAATGCTGAATATAATAAATATCGCTTTGACAAATCAAAAGCCGTCTTAAATAAATTTAATGTTGGTGAATTTGTGCTTATTATGAATGAAGAGCGAAACCAAACTAAGTTAGATCCTAAATTTAAAGGACCTTTTAAGATCATAGAATTATTAGATGGTGACAGATATTTATTAAAATCATTAACTGGTAATAGAATTTACAAATATGCCCATGATCGTGTACGAAAAATGCCTGAATGCCCTGTTACTGTAAATTGACGATGACAGTGATGATGACTGTTCTATCGCTGACACACAATAGCAAATTTACAAGATGTCTATTTTGACTCTTGTTTAGGATGTCTATTTTGACTCCTTATCTGGATGTCTATTTTGACTCTTATGCGGGATGTCTATGTTGACTCTTATGCGAGATGTCTATTTGACTCCGATATCTGGATGTCTATTTTGATTCTTATGCGGGATGTCTATCTTGACTCTTATGCGAGATATCTATTTGACTCCGATACCTGGATGTCTATCTTGACTCCGATTAAATTGCTGAATCCCATGGTGTGATTTCAGCTGGGAGACTAAGTCTCTGCTTTATATGTGCTGTATTGTGTCTGTGATCAATCAGTTATTGATTGTGTTTTAAGCTACAGTTGGCTTCAGTTATTTTTCTTTTCAATGTAGTACTAAGATTTATTTTGTACCTTTGCAATTTTCTCGTATTTTTGGTCAGAAAGGCCGAACGATATTTTACTCGGTTATGTTTTGTTACAGAAACCCACGAGGACGTGTGAGACGTCAGTTCTGGCCGTGTCGGAGTCAGTTGTCACTTCAAACGTATTGTAACGGATATCGGTTTGTTGTTTACTCAATGTGGATTACTAAATGCCTTAGTTTGGCTGATATTATTAAGGGTTAATTTCTGATAAATAGAAACATGATTTACTGGCTATAAACAAATCAGATTTGACAACTAGTTTCGATAACGGTTATTATGAGTTCTGTACAAAATGTGATGATTGTTTATTTCGTTTACCTTTATCTAGAAATAGCTGCTAATTTATTCTGATTTGTAAACAGTAATTGATATTGGAATATTTGATTATTTTTAATGTTAATTGTTATTAGATTTAAAGTCTTTTCCTATTTATCTTGAAGTAAACACATGACGTATTTCCTTGCGCCATTGGACAGAGTTGTTGAGGAGCGGGGTGCGAGCTCGGCTGGGTATATAAGCCCCGGCCGTTGTTTGTGCCGGCAGTCGATCTCACGATTCGACTCAAGAAAGAGCTCCTGCTCCCGACAAAACTGTCGGTTTACTCCAAGGCTTGCCTGCCTAGCTACTAGCTTAGCTACTTGCCTGTACTTAATTGTACGCTGTTACGCTGCCCTTCGGCAGGATTGCTTTGACGTTTGCCTTTCGGCACGTTACTATTCCTATCGCTATTATAAGCGTGCATTTATTTTATTGTGTACCTAATTGTTGAATGTGTGATTTCTTTTAATTGTTGTTAACCGTGTAAATAAAACTTCGTTATCAACTCATTATTGATTTTATTGTAATAAAATGGGTACCCGACCTCCTGACGATGCGTCTATTGCCGCCCACGCTCCTACATATATATATATATTTTTAAAATTTTGAAATAAATAGTTTGGAAGTTATTTAGGAAAATAGGCAAAAGTTGACTATTCCCTATTGACCAATTTTGAAAAAAAGAATGCCAAAAATAGTTCTTTACCCTATACGAAAACCTAGGTATAAGAAGTAGGTATATGGTATTTAAAGTAACATAGGAAATTTCAGATAATCATGTACGGAACGGTACTTACGGAACCCTCTCCACACTCTTACTTACTTACCAGTCTGCTTAATTTCGTATTCAATCTTTAATGCAGCCTCCGTTGTAAAGATAATAGCAGCAGTAATCAGCAGCGGCCGGAAGCAGCGAGATCGGACCGCGAGTTCGACCAGAAACCAACCGATCCCAGTTGAAAACCGATTGTAACAATGGCTGACTAAACCTTCGTCGGACTAACCTTTTTTGGTGTTATTTTCCCATTTACGTAAGCAAGACACCATTCGGCGAGCCTGCCTGCGGGCACGCAGCACACGGCAGATAAGGTATGACCTATTTTTGGCCAAAAATAACTTGCTTTGTTTTCCTTCTTGCGCAGAATTTTGTAACAAAACATTATATCGACTTTTCTTCGGTCTTTGAGCGAAATGCTTCTATTATCTTCACATATTTTGGTGTTTATTTTTATTAACACTGAGAGGAAACATACCCAGCTTAAGTTCTGAGTACCGACCCAAGGCAACAAGGGTTGTTTTCATCAGAGTTCTGGTTGGCAAAACGTTTATCTTACTTATTATTATTATCAATAAAAAAAATACAAGCTGTGCCCTGCATGCTTTACAATGCGTTTTTTTTTGGGTCATAAACATCCCCTGGCTTGCGCACGACCACTCACCAAAGTTTCATCGTATCTGATGAATAGTATAAGAACGCATAGGAGACGAAAAACCAGACTAACTGACATTTTTATGTAGCAGATAAAGGGTTTTAAATGCAAAATTGCAAGAATTGAGTGAAATATATTAAGTACTTATTTCCTATACTAACTTCATTTACCCCTTTTAGTTATATTTCAGAACGTTTATATATAGCCTATTTCCTGCCTGAAGTTGTCCTTAAGATAATATCGTAAACGAAATTGAAATCCGTTCAGTAGTTTTAAAAGTTTATCGCGCACATACAATCAGACAAACAGACATGAAATTCAAAAACCATTGGGATGTGTTGTGTTGCGCCCTGTGTCTCGAGGGGCGTACCCACTGTGATAGATACTTATATTTGTAAAAAACTGTAGACATCAATGTAAACTTAGGTATATGTGTACTGTTTAAAAAAAAAAACCTCACCGAGTTTCTCGCCCGCTCTTCACAGTAGAGGTTTCTTCCGAACCGGTAGTATATTCATTCCTTAACCTTCATAAGAGCCTGTAAAAGCCTAAATTTAATACAGTAATTTTGACTTTGACTTTGCTCATTCCGAAGCCCCTCGTAGCATTTTTTTTTTGCTATCTTCAATGTACAGATCTTTTCCACTTTACGATTTTCTAATAATGTCTATAGATGATTATATTCGGCCCCTTAACAAAACAAATGTGATACTCAAATGATTGTGGAAAGTTTATCTCATTCAAGCCAGAACTGACATAGAGGATTTCTGTAAAATGGAACTCGACAAGAGCGCATTCACATCCCATTCATTCATGTTACAAGTGTAGGTGGGGGCCCGTGGAAATAGTGGACTGCGCCAACGCAAACAAAATGTAAACAGATCGGTTCCGCGCGCGCCTCGCCGTTGCTCTTGTTTATTATTGTGATTACACGTTCCAATTCGTATTCGGTTGGTTCAGCCGAATATCAAAGGTGCCTTTGAAGTCAATTTAACCTTGCTCGTCGGATAGCAATAACTCCGTATCCCTGGGTCTACGGTGAAGTGAAGTACCCGCGTTGTCGCGATCTACCGACGGGTAGATTCAACACTATCTGGCCCGGCGGACCTGCTCGACGGCTCCGCTTCCGCTCCGAGGGCAATTCCGATAGCTTGCCTCGATAACTGTCTCATGTCTTTATCGTTGGCTGCAAATACAAACAGGACAGCACTACGTTGAGAATCAGGTCAATCAACTCAGCACGGCTGCAGGATCGGCAGGGCCGGTGCAGGTAACGGGACTCCGTGGGAGCCAGCGTCGGTCGTCGGGTTGATTATAAAATTAATCGAAATAGGAACTGGTAGCGCAGCAATTCAAGGCCGACCACTATTATCGACGACGACGAACGCCCTTAGTGACAGTTTTTAACGGAATCCGACAACAGGTTGGCGTGCATCGTTTTGGAAACGACCTGAAATTAACCATATATCTTCATAAAAAGTAGGTCTTACGAACACTTAAAATATTAATTCTGGTTCCCAGCTTTACTTACTGAAAGTTGTTGCATGTGGCCCGTTTCACGAAGCTACAAGTTCTTTTACAGACGGAAACTGGCAACACTGCAAGGCCGATGTGGGATCTGTCATCGGTATTGCTAGTTTTTGCTTGTAACATTGTAACTTGAGGCTTCGTGAAACGGGCCCTAGTGGGCAGTAGCTGAAGTGAAGTGGGCGTTCATTAATTTTCTAGCTCCTATTAGGGATTGGTTGTCTTAAAAAAAACTAGCCTGTCCTTCCCCGTAGCTCAGAATATCTCCATACCAAATTTCATCAAAATCTGTTTAGCCGTAAATCGCACAGATATGTATATAAAAAGACATCAACTGGCTATAATCGGGCCGAACGAACTTCCGATAAATTAATTTTGCAGCCCCTATTTTACCTTTTAAGGGTTGATATTCTTAAAAAGAAAAGTAGCTTTGGTCCTTTCTCGGTGATCAAACTATCTCCATACCAAATTTTATCAAAATCGGTTCAGTGTTTAGCCATGAAAACAAGTAGAGTAACTTACGCATTTCGTACGGATGATATAAAACCATGTTTGTTGTATGTATGCAAAATTCGTATTATTATAAAGGTCACACGGGGTAAACTTAAAAAGTGAACTTATTCTTACACTTTATCAAACTCTATTTCAGGCTACGCTCTACACCTCTCTTGTTAGCCTAGTTGTTCGTAGTGATCCTGCCTACAAAGCTGGCGGTGTCGGGTTCGATGCGGATCGAGCCCGACACCGCCAGCTTTGTAGCCCCTTTGAGCCCTTACCGGGGGGTAAGGGCAAATATCGATACCTTGCGGCTCAAAGGGAGTAAAGGACATTTTGGCGTAAAGCCACTGATCATACTACCCTACTCAGTTTTTCATTCTCTAATCGATCTGTATAGTCCACGTAGCGGAATTTTCATAAAAAATATATTTACGCCCGACTGTCTTACGTCTCTAAACACAGTTTTTTGGTAAAATGAGGCGGTATATCTCAAAACATTTCCACGGAATTACTCCTTGGGTAGTAACTACTAACTGTACAAAGAAAAAGGGATGTATAACTCGCAGTTTTTACAAATTGTGCTTTATCTTAAACGTGAATGCAGTGCTACAAAAATATCCCTTAAAAAAGGGACGTAAAGCTCATAGTCCTCAAGAACTGTGCTTTATCACCTAACATTAGTATAGCACAAAAAACAAATTTCCTTAAAACACATCGTGTTCACGAACTGTCTTTCATTCCCAACTAAAAAAATAAAAAACAAAACTAGAAAACTAAAACTACAGAAACTAAAAAAAATCGTTTACATTTTCAAAAAATAATAGTATAAATCTATTTATTTTAACGTTTGATTTATGACCTAAGATAATTACACAGAGAGATTTTTCGTGGGCCGTAAAGGACATTTTCGCAAAAAATGTCGTAAAGGAAACTTATTTCAGAAAATTTGAGGCAGTGATCATTTATAAAGTAACAACGTGAAAATACTCAAAATTCTAAGTACTTTTGCCACAGATGACTTTAATCTATGTCTTTAAACAAAAAAACTACAGTCTAAATATTATAATTTTTGGCGTTTTTTGCTTCTCCTGAAAAGTCCTGTTTTGTCCTTTACGCCTTTTGAGCCGCAAGGGATCGATCTTTGTGTGATGAGCACGAATGTTCGTTCCTGAGCCTTGGATGTTTCCTATGTATTTAAGTACCTATTTATTTATCTATATAAGTATGTATGTCTTCGTCTTCTACTCATAACACCAGCCGCAGAGCTTACTTTGGAACTAGATCGAATTGTTTAAAGATTTGTCCCCTGTTTATTTTTTTCATCTACCTTCAAACGGCGACAGATTACCAGCAGCGGTCATGTGGATGTCTACCCTTGTATTTCAACTTGATTGCACATCAAAGAGTACAAATAGCGAGCGTCACGTTCTCTGTTGGCCATTAAATATGCACTTAAAAACAACTTGCCATCTTAGTCAACCTGTAAACATAATTAGCTTGTTCTTGCAATAATGAGTACTCGTCTATGTGGCTAGGTGCGTCGTGTGGCAGGTTACTGCTGACGAGTGGCGGAGCGCCCTCGAGTCGCCGCGCCGCCGCCGGTTCTGGTTTCAATGGACGACACTCCGGTGCCATTTACCTCCTCAGTAGGTTACTCCATTCAATTATAATAATAAAACAAGCCAGAAGCCATAAAACACCTATATTTCTTAAAGAATGTTGGAACTTAGTTTAGTCGTTGATGACTCGATTGAGGTCTGTGGCATTCTTTTGAACTTTGACTCCGTAGACCTTCTAAAACTAAGTCGAGAAAACTTAGAAGCTTTAAACATATTCATAAATTATGCAAATCATTTCAAAACCTTTTCATATTTAAGGTTGTTTTATTGAATTTACCTAAAAAATACACAGTTTTAGAGCTGGGATCACAGAATAAGTAATAGTTGCCTGTTGCCAGGCAGGTAGGGATCTTTAATCGGGCTATGTAGTAAATTAGTTAATAATAATAATAAAAAAATAATTCAGAAATTTGATAAAATACAATGACATACAATGAAAACAAATAAAATAAAATTACATTAAAATTACTTAATAATCAAAAATTCAACAAAAAATCTAAATTGAACTCAGGCTAATAAAAAACTGAAAAAAGATATATATTAACAAATTGGAAAATTACAAATTAAAAAGTTAAAATAATCGAATTTAAAATTAAATTACGCAGCGCATACAAATAAAAATGTGGGTACCACTTAAAACAAATAAAGCTGTGCAGACGATTGAAGAGTTATCTTACCACCACCGGGCAGCCAGCACGTTCAGGATGCCGTCAAGACACTTCTGACACAATTTTGAACTGATCGGACAACGATTTTTAGAAACTAAAACCCTTATTTAATTTATTTGAAGTGATCTATATTCCAAAGTAATAGTTAACCGAATATGAAATTTTGCATTTTCAAAACACCGAATACTGGCCTCACAGATACAGGTAACTGTAGTCTGGAGTTCTCATTATCACTTCTTCGAATAGGTTTTATTTCGCATTGTTGGGCGGGTGAATATTTCAACATAGGAAAAAACGTGTCTTCGTCATGTATGTTTAGATAAAGACGAAAACACTTGACTATTTGATGCAATTAGATTTCTTCTTAACTGATGCGAGGGGCGCACTCAATTAAAATTGTCTTTCTATTGTTATAAAAAAAATTATAGGCCTTAAACTGTGCTGAACGCGGTCATTTTTCGTGTCACAATACGACTAACGTCTACATTTGAGGATATAATTAAAAATTAAATAACAATAAAAAATCAAGGTAAGTTCCAGATTATACATAAATAAATAAGCTTCAATAGGGTGATGAACTGGTAATAATAGAAACACAAGATAACTAAATATATTGAGTTAAAAAAATGGTACGTGTTTTCGGTATAATGACGCTATGTTGCTTACGTCGAATGTCCTGTCTAAGTAATGTACGAAATTGAGAAGGACGCCTTGCCTAACCGCCCGTACACTACTCCTTTATTCATCAGTGAACTGCCAACGAGGATACACCGTCGAGCTGCTGAGTGAAATAAGTTTTGTTTCTACACTCTCCATTTTGTCACGAATAACGTCATTAAACCATTGCGACATTATTCCATAAGTTCGTATTATAATTATTATAAAAGTGTTTCAGTTTGTGACAAATTTGTTACGATTTACATTAGTTTGAGGTTAGTTTCAATTGGGTAGCATTTGAGCGAGTTACGACATATTTTTTCCTAATAGTCATTGTTCCGGACGTCATTATTCAGAACAACAAGCATTGGTATAATGACGCTTGTTCGGAATAATGACGTCTCACTGTTATCAATAATGATTGTTGTCTAGAATAATGATTTTTTAGGGTACCCATTAGATTAAACAGTCAGTTTATATGCAGTAGTGTCATAAGGGGAGCAGATCTTTGCTTATGCTATGGGTTTTTTCTACATGGAAGGGGTTGTGCGACGCCCGTGGAAGCACGAGGCCCCAATAGCTACCTCCTATGGCGTGAAATGAATGGCATGTATCTTTTCAAATTAAATATTACTTACTTAAATGATTAAGCAAAGCGTTAGATAATTAAAATTGTGCAACAATTATTTACAATTGGCTACTTGACTATAGTAACAAATATTAATAAATTTCTGTGGAACGGTAGCTAAACATAAATAAATGCATGTCAAAGAAACAAAAAGATCATTTTGACTGTTACTTTTTTTTCGATTAAGGGTCAAAAATTGTCAAAATAAGTGAAAAATAAATATTGCTTTTTAGTTCTGAATTACTAGTTTTTGACATTCTTATCAAATTTCTGTCATTTTTTTAATTCTACGATATTGGCCTAAAAACAGTATTTTCGGAAATAATTGCGAATTTCGTATATTTTGTATACCAAAACCAATGTAAAAAGAGCCGTGACGGCCATATAAAATGTATGACCGTCAGGGCTCTTTTTACATTGGTCTTTTATACACCCAACTGAAGTGTGACGTCATATTTCAGGGCCATTTTGTATGGAGCGTTTTTGTGAGTGGTATGAACTAGGACTTTTCAAAGCGTCGTATCTCGAAAAAAAAACAACGCAATAATGTTTTGCGAACACAGTTGGGTTTCTATGACTCAGTATTTTCCAAAATGAGATGAAATAAAAATCATGCAAGTAGCCAATTTATAATACTTAAAAGAAGTTGTTGCAATTATTTTTTGATGACTGGGTAGAAGTTGATTTCATGAATATTATTAGGCTTAGGTTAACTCATAACTCTCCTGTGTTAATAACTTAAATGATTAAACAAAGCGTTAAATCATAAAACAAGTGCAACATTTTTTTTTACTATTTATAAGACTTAAAGGAAGTTGTTGATATTATTTTTCATGACTATGTTAGATGTTGATCTCATAAATATTATTAGGCTGTTATCTCGTCACTCTCCTGTATTACTTACTTAAATGAATAAAGAAAGCGTTAGATAATAAAAAACGTGCAAAAATTATTTACAATTTATAATACTTAAAAGAAGTTGTTGTTATTATTTTTTGATGACTATGTTAGATGTTGATCTCATAAATATTATTATGCTTAGGTTAAATCGTAACTCTCCTGTGTTACTAATTGAAATGATTAAACAAATTATTAAACAATGAAAATTGTGCAACAAGTATTTACAAATTTATAATGCTTAAAAGAAGATGTTGCCATTACTTTTGATAACTGAGACATGACTGACTGTGTATTTATGTAGAGGTTGATCTCAATCAACCTCTACATAAATACACACTTACTTAGATGTTGATCTCATGAATATTATTAGTCTTATGTTATATCATTACTTTTCTGAACCTAACTTCAATGGTTAAACAAAGCACTGATTATTTAAAATTGTGTTGCCTTTTTTAGTTACTTATGTTACTTGAAATAAAATAAAAAACTATTTGATTTGTTGATAATGGCGTTAGTGAACGTAAGTTATATTGTTTTCTACAATAGGCATTAAGAAGCTTAAATTCTATTTAATACCATTATCATTAACTTCATTAACATGTAACTTTAAATAAAAATAAAACAAATAAATAACGATTGGCTGGCTGGAAATACGATTACGTATTTTCTGTGAAAGATTCATAGTGAACAAATAAAAAAAGAACTCCTTTCTGTATAAATTTGATTGACATTTAACTGAAAATGCAAATAAAAACATTTATTCTATAACTTTGTAGTTTTTTCTTTTCAATGCGCATATAAATAATTACAAAACGTCATTATTCCGAACAACGCGTCATTATAACGTCAACAAACGTCATTAACCTTATCTGAGCGTCATTATACACACACATTCCGCACACGCGTATACAAAAAAAAAATGTTTTCTTCGAAACTATGCTTCTGTGAGCCGTGCCTCCTATATAACTCGTTTTATAACTGCCTAAACCAGAGAATAAGACGAATTTATTTGCGATAGCACGACATTTATTACAAAGACAAACGTTACTAACAAAATAATTAATTCTCAAATATTCACCCGGGCGGTATGGGGAGCGAAGCCCCTCACAAGGGGGGCACAGCCTCCATCATAAAAACTGACAAGATAAAATAATACTCTTCAATTCAGGTAGATTAGATTGCTGATCGTTAGTTACCTTTTGTCCCTGGGTCAATTTACGGCGTTTCCACCGCATCGTTTTTTATCATTACCGTTCAAGCAAGTAGGTATTGTTGAGAAAGATGATTATGTTGGATTTTCATAAGAATGAAAGGCGGTCCCGAGAACGAGTCTGGTTTTATCAAAATTTGTCTCATAGGCCCTTGCGGCAATTTATTGACGGTAATGATATTGAATCCGAGCGCTCAAAACGATTTTAAATTCACAATCCATCAGAGCAGAAATAGGCTTCGTCGACTTTGTCACACGCAGACACAATACATAATAATTATTCAATAGTATTTTATAAAACCATACTTTACATTTTTAAAGTGAAGACATGAAGCATTTAGGAAGATGGAATATTGGAGAAATCTTGGTCCAAACCAACTTCAAGATAGGAGGAGAAGGGAGTTCGACCTGTTTATTTTATTATGTATTTAAGTTTGTTCACGTATACGTAAACCGAATTCAACGATTATTTTTTTTTGGAAAGGGCATACTTTTGAATTTTGTCTTAATCTGGGAACTCCTTCAATGGCAGAATTACAGCCTGCCATTGCCTTGCGATCGCACCGCATGCTGAGTCAGAACCTTATCATCCGCACACATTGCTGGGCTCTCATGCGGTGTGTGCATAAGAGCGCAGCAATGTGTGCATCGTTATAACGGCCTGTGCTTGTTTTCTTTTGTTTTCTATTGTTGTAAACCTGAAATTATTAAGTAGTAATGTGCGCAGAAAAGATGATAATTTCTTTCTGTCAACATTTTCAAAGATAACTGATATATTTGTACTAGTTACATCATTTGGTCAGGCGGGGTTATAATGTCCACGGATTACATGTATATGGAACTCTTCGATGATACATAATGATGACATTTGCTGACCAACTTATTCTCGTTAGAGCGTATGTAGCCCATCATACGGAACTGATGGTGGGGTGCGCAAAAGAACACGTTAACGGTCAGCCTTAAGTCCTTCCTGAAGGAATACCGTACGCATCGACACTCTTGTGGACACCGGGAGCTCGGCATGATTGCCGCCGTTCACCACCAACGACCAGCCGCAGCCAGGCACGTCCGCCGCCCCCGCGCCCGCACCCTCTGCACGGGCGCAGCGCGCTGCGCGGCGGGCAATGCGCGGGTTCCTTGGACCGCGACCGCACTCAAACCCTCAAGAAGGACTCCATTCGATTTCGAAACATGTCGGACTATTTCTTACAATAAATCGTGAGTAAAGCCGTGTATTTTTCAAGTATTTATGATATTTTAATGAAATTTATATATTAGTTTAGTCTTCAATGTCAGAATTATTACGAATATGAACACCGCATCTTTATTTACAATGATAACATTTTAAATAAAATGTTAAGACTTTAAAAGAAAAACATTGTAATTTAAAATTACATTATGGTCAAAGTATAAATAGTCCAAAATTTCAAATGAATAACATTGTATATCAAGTTGCAATGACTTTAACACATAGAAACTCTTGTAACCAAAACTTTTGTGTATTGTAACTTCAGCTACTACTTTAATTTAATCGAAATCTCGTACTTTTTCAATTACAATGAAACTATTCCATGTTATAAAAATAGTTCTTATTGTCATAAAAATACGGTTCAAAGAGAGCATACAAATCTTTTGTTTCTGAATTCATATAACATATCTGGGAACTTTCATCGAAAATGCTGCTTAATCCTTGCTTGAATTTTTCCGATGCTTCCAACAATTCTCGTTTTATTTCAACCAATACACAAAACCTTGACAAATTATATACCTAAACCTTTGTAATGAATCACTATATCTATTGGTGAAAACCACATGAAAATCTGTTGAGTAGTTTTTAAGTTTATCGGTAACAGACAGACGCGGCGGGCAACTTTGATTTATAATATGTAAGGATTTACAAATATATCTTGTGTTTCTCGGTAATTTAATTGACTAACGAAACGAGTTTTCCCGTCCTGTAAGTGTGCAATATAACATTATCAATACTTACCGAGCGAGCATAATATATATGCATTGAAAATTATATTTACAGTGCATGCACGCGTAATGAGTCCCGCTGTGACCCGCTGCATACTGCCACATATATAAATATCGATGTATGTGTAAATATAACACGTTTGCAATGCCGTAAAGCAATTGTCATAGGTTCTACAGGCCATTTTAATTGTAACAAATTTAATTGAATGGTTTAAATAATATTATGTTCTTCGATATACGAAATGCATGGGAGGTGGACGCAACTGCCAAAAAACGAGTGTATTGTTTCTAATTAAACTTGACGTTCCTGTCTCCAAATTATTATAAGTACTGTCATCATAAAGTGTTTTGGGATTCACTGACCCAAAGGGATGGTAAACCAATGTCTGTGCGATTAAGCTTAGTATCAATTTATATTCCAAGACAACAGTCTCGTGTAAGTGGTCGCCGTCTGAAGTGGCCAGTCTCTCTTCATTACCGAAAATCTTCCTCGCAGAGAGCGCCTGTAAACTTACAAACTTACGTATATCGCTTATAAAAACTATATATGCCGTTAAAGGTCGCGCGCGCGTCACAGGCAATCAGTGTGCGTCAATTGACGACCGAATCACGCAGAAAATGAGTTTTGCGGGGATATATGAAGAAATAATCCAATAAGGCTGACTAACCAGGGTGGTCGGGACCCTGTTTGCCGGCTGGCCCGGTGTAGTGAAGGTTCACGGTGATCTGGGCCTGCTGGTGACGCGTGGGAACCACAGGGCAGAAAGTATTCAGTAGGTAAGTATTTTGATTTGCGGTGGCCGATGATACTTATGTTTTCTTGGGGCTCTCTCCCCAATGAATAAATTATTGATCTTTTAGAAGTGACATTTTAGAAATATATTTCTTTCTGTACCTACGGTAAGTTCTTCGATTTAATTTGATTTTAAAATACTGACAACTGATGAGTTTATTTTTTCTGCTGGTCACTTATATAATTGTAAATGTAATGAATTTTAATTTAGAATGATTATGCTGAATGCTTTCAGTTAAAATATTTGTATGCTGTTTGGGGACAGCTAAAGAAGGAGAACTTAGATTGAAGATGACATCCGTAAATTTACCCTTGTCTCTTTAAATTTACTCTGTCTGTCCGTCTGTCCGTCTGTCCGTCTGTCCGTCTGTCCGTCTGTCCGTCTGTCCGTCTGTCCGTCTGTCCGTCTGTCCGTCTGTCCGTCTGTCCGTCTGTCCGTCTGTCCGTCTGTCCGTCTGTCCGTCTGTCCGTCTGTCCGTCTGTCCGTCTGTCCGTCTGTCCGTCTGTCCGTCTGTCCGTCCGTCCGTCTGTCCGTCTGTCCGTCCGTCCGTCCGTCCGTCCGTCCGTCCGTCCGTCCGTCCGTCCGTCCGTCCGTCCGTCCGTCCGTCCGTCCGTCCGTCTGTCTGTCTGTCTGTCTGTCTGTCTGTCTGTCTGTCTGTCTGTCTGTTGTTAGTTCAGTATCTAGTAACATTATTTACCAAAGTATTTTGGGATCAAATCATCAAATCACAGCCAATTTGCTCCGAAACTACTGGTCCGATTGTGTTGAAATTACATATGTAAGTCAGTGACCACAACATGGACGTGTAACGTAAATAAAAGAATTTTAAAAATTGTGTGGTCACTTTTGGGGTTAAATTAAAATATTCGAAAAAATAAGTTTTGCAAACTACCTACATCGTGTGACATATCAAATAAAAGGGCTCGTTGTGAGGACCTTAAAAATATACAGTTTTTTTTATAATTTTAAGTTAACTAGTTTCGAAGTTGCTTCGGACAATAGGCGAACATTGACCATTCACCCGTTATCTCCGAAACTACTGGGCCTAAAATTGTGGAAAAGTTTAGATTACAGGTAAACATATAGGAATGAATAGGTATAGGAAGTTTTTAAAATAACATAGAAAATTTCAGATAACTAGTACGGACCCCTCGGGCCCTCTCTACGCGAGTTTAGAGTAAGTATTATAAAACCTGACAACTGCGAGTATCCGGTTTTATAATACGTGTATTGGCCAAAAAATAAGATTACATGTGTAAATAATGCATGACGTTATCAAACAAAAACTTCAGTATCTTGAATGTGTGATGCGTACTTACATAACTACTATACATGTAGTCTTATTCGAACCTACCGAAACAAGCTTTATTATTATCAGGCAGGCAGAAACTTGTAAGCATCGTTTGGCTTTTGGCGAAATAATGGCTTTTCTGATCCTTTCTTATTCAGTCCGTTCCGTACATAATTGACGACATCATTCACTACGTTACAAACGACATGAAAGTGCCTGCGCCGGCGCGCGCGCAGACTCGCCATGGCGCCGATTACCATACATCACGCCAATCGCCGATCGAGGAATAAATTGATCGAATCACTTACGTGTTGCGACTCGTTGTCGATGGCGCTGTTCCTGATATTCGTATGACGAAGATTGCATTTATAGCGTTGCATTTGGATATCGCCTCGGACAAAGAAGCCGGAGCTTAGTCATTTGCTACGCAGGAAACTTTACGGCGTACATATACCTATATGTGCAATACGGCTGTAGCGCAGCCTGCCTAGAAAGCCACTTACTGACGGCTTTACCACGGTAGAAAACTACAGGTAGCTGTCAGTAAAGTCAATGTAACTCTAAAGGTCAGACTCTCACATGTACGATTCTAATTCTTCCGGCTTTCCCTTGTATTATAGAATAGAGTAAAAGATACGCTGCATATTAATTGAACCTACGACTGTAATTCTACTGCTTCCGCACACATCAGCGCCCTAATGAAAAAACAAGATGGCTGTATTTTATTAGTACTTCGATTTCAAACATTTTTCTTGACAAGTGACTGTACGACTAAATTAAGAAGATTGGAACTCTTCTTAATTTAGTGGTAATAATGCTGTCACAAATAAACACTAAATTGCCAATATTATTTAGTATCATAACCTTACAGTCCAAACAAATGTGCATGTGTTTTGTACTAATCCGTGTGGCCTGTAGTTGACTTTTTAGGCGGCATGGCTTGCGGTATCAACGTTTACTCTATTATTATTGTATACTCTAAGGGCTTTCCTTACGAAATATTTGACGCTCCGCCACTGCAATACGGTATTCCGTTTTTCAACAACACCTTGTTTTTTTTTCTATGAGTATGAGTGTGAAGACTAGGAATTTTCAGAGCTTTATGTTTATTAAAAAATAAACTACACAATGTATACAGTTTGATTTCTATCACTGTTTTCCAATGAAAAGAGGAAAAGAAACATGCATACATACATACATACACTCTATTCTATGAGTTTGTTGTAAGACAATAAGCACTATGCAATTCATTTTTTGCGTAATATGATGTTCATAACACATTAGATGGTAAAGTATTGAATGTGGGTACCGATAATGTCTTGTGTTAATTAAGTGGATTGTCTCGGTTGAAAAATGAGAAAAATTCACGGCAGCATTTAACTACCCACTCGCACCAACGTGGCGGAGATGACAATTGCAATCGATTAGACGTGACGGAGCCCTTGGGCGCGTGATGGATGGATCTATCCTGGAGGGTTCCGGTTCGTCATTGGGGATCTTTACCCTAATGACGTCATGATCGTCGATCAAAAGCGGAGGGTTCCTGGAAGAGTGTGTGACGCGCCGCCTCTGCGAGTTGCAAAGAACTTTTTAAAACTGAACATGAAAAATCGTTCTCACCTCATCATACGGGGAACAGGCTGATACCGTTATTTACACCAGTTTTGCACGTAGAAGTATAACTTGCACAATAAGTATAAAATTTTCATCTCAACCTGAAAGCAGGTTTTGATGAAACTGTCAAGTCATTAAATAGGTATCGGCACGAATTGATTGATTGAATTGTTCAAATGTAACAATGATAGCTAATTTAATGTAAAAAAAATATTTTCGCTCGATTTCACCAATCGTTACGACGTGAAATATGTATTCAATTCTAAGTTTGAATCACTTTTGTCCTTTTTAATCCGTGAATGCCGTGGATATCTGCAATATCGTAGTTTCAATAAACATTCCACAAACTCAGTTGTAGAGTTGTAGAAGTTCAAATAGCTCTGAAATGACATTCAAAATTTAAATAGCGTATATATTTTCTTTCAAATAATATTCTAAAGTGAAGCTAGGTTGCTGGGTATTTTTGAGACAGCTTCACAAAACAATCAGACTTTTCCCCATCTTAATTTAGGAACTATTATAGTCTGTTCCAATCATAATAAATCGAATGATCTCTGGATGTCAGTGGAGCTCGTTGCTCCTCGGATTCCTTCGTCTCGTGACCTTGAGCCTGTCTACCCAGCTCACATCTGTTGTCTCGACACTCTAACTCACAGCCTAAACAATGCTTGCTTTACAAGGAATGGAAGCTGCCCTTCGTGATACAAGCAAGCAGTCTAGGTTTAAGTATTTCGAGGTCAAGTTTGGGTAGGGTTGTGGTGTGGAGGGCAAACATTGCTCTAGTTATTAAAGGCCGCTGTGGCCTTAATGCGTCCATTTCGGCGCATTCGCAAATTGGATTTCGATTAGGCTACTTGTCAACATGGAAGTCCCGGGAATTGCTTATCTTATGACCACTATACAATCATCCATACTATGCATACAGCTATATTGGCAGATAGATATCAGGTGGTGAACAGTCAAAATAATGTCATCGGCTAATAACGCGTCCATGGGCTCGTTTCTCAACGGGCAGCATCGCTCTCTCTAATCGAAAATGACACAAAAATCTCTAGTCATCGCATTGATGTTAATAGCAAATTTGATTCATTTGAATTGCCAACTAGTAATTTAAATGATGGGCGTCGGGCTCGTCCCGCTACCCGCGCGAGGCGATTCACTACTTTCATTTGTCTACCTGCACTGAAAACTCATTATCACAATAATGCAAATAATTATTTGATTGGTAGAAATGTGTATATAATATATTCAGATTCCTTCTTTATTTAGTTAGATTTGTAAAATCCACAAATAATATATTTATTACTAGCTGTGCCCGCGACTTCGTCCGCGTGGAATAGTGTCTTTGGGTTCGTATGATAACGACAACATTGTCAAATCGACGAAATCGTCATAAGGTCCAGATCTCAGAAGGACCATCTCCGTAGAAAGCCTATATCTCCGAATTACTTGGTAGCAAAACGACTGGTTCTCGAAAAGACCACATCTTTAATTGACCATATCTCAGAAAGATCAGGTAACAAATTAACTTACTTACTGAATTTGTTTCTGTGCAAGTTCATAGGATTCTTTTGTTCTGTACACATTTATGCGAATGCGTGGGTAGAAGCTAGTACGTATAATATTTCGTCGCTTCTTTCTTCAGATATAATATATAATATATATGTTAATATATGTTATATATGTTGGTATATGTTAACAACGTAGTTTCCTAAACTTACAGGGCAACTTGCACGTTTTTTAAATTTATCTCAATAGTTTTAAATGAAATGTACGCTGTCTGTACCCGCCGCCGCCGCCGAGATATTTTATGGAATGAAAAATAATGTTACCTATTCTAATCATAGCTTTATAATATTTGAACTATTAATAATTTTAATTTTAATTTGTATTGTATTTCTAATTTATTGCTGACGATCTCAAACTAAATTCTTGTACCTTGACATGCGCAATTTATAATGTAATTCTATTTTGAGAAATAAATAACCTAACCTAACCTATGATACCAACCCGTGACTTTGGGTAGCACTTCGGTGCTTGGCAAGTTTCTTACTCGCGTTAACTTCAGTTTGACATTTTGTAATGACTCCGTAAATATTACATCAGAATAGCTCTAATATTTTGTCTCTTGTCGCAAACTTATAAAACATTCACATAAACCTTACATATTTCCATACAAACTTTCATCCCCTATTCCCTATTGTTATTTTACACGGTAACACTTTTACAAACTTTGAATGTCATATTTATTTATATCGAATCGACAGCCTACAAAATAAGTTTCAAGCTTCTAGCTCTAAAAATGACGATACTTCCTACAACTTTTCATCCCCCCCCCTTTCAAACACTTACAACCCTTTTTACGCATTAAAAAGTAACCTTTGTCATTTCTCGGACTCTAGACTATCTGTGTACTAAATTTAATTTAAATCGGTTCAGTAGTTTCGGCGTGAAAGTGCGACAGACAGACAGACAGACAGACAGATTTATTTTCGCATTTATAATATTAGTATGGATTGTAAAATCCCAGTAGCGCAGGAAAAAGTACGGCTTTCCATACCAAATTGGGGACATTGATGTCTACTGCGTTACCGAATTCATAAATGATTTCGAAGTTGTGATTTTTTATGTTAATTCTTAAATATTTTGAACTGAAATGGCGAAACAACTCCCATTTTGACCAATATTAGACGTTACATAGTAGTTTATGCAACGGTTGCATAATGATAGGCCTTAAAACACTAGTGCGGTTTTATGAAACGAGCTTTAAGCGAGTTTCATAATAAGATCGCACGTGTGTTTTAAGGCGAAATTATGCAGAGTTGCATACATAACTTTATCTACACACATATTATAAACGGCGACACGGCGACGATGGGGCCCCTCCGGCTGCGGTGACGATGGGGCCCCTACGGCTGCGGCGACGATGGGGCCCCTCCGGCTGCGGCGATGGCGGCACGCCGGCCTGTAGCTCATATCTGTATCGTTATGACTATAACGCTACAAAAATCGATACTGTAATAACATTACAGTACAGGTTGAAATAATGGTGGTTATTTCCTACGGTTTCGGATTACATTATGGAGGTTTTATGATATGGGTGTAGATAATAGTAGTTTATGCAACGGTTGCATAATGATAACACGTGCATATGAAAAAGTGGAAATACTTTGAAAATTAATTTACCCAATTACGTCTCTTTAATTTTGTAAATTTTGCATTTGTACTGTAATTGTATTTGTACAGTGAAGTGTTTTAACATCATACTAATTAAAAAGGCGTATTAAGTTTGTGACTGTGCATGTGTGCGAGTGTGTGTGTTTGTGTGTGAGTGTGTGTGTGTGTGTGTGTGTGTGTGTGTGTGTATGTGGCGTATTTAGATGGATTAGACAGGATACTTCTCATCCAAATCCCAACCGAATAAAATCGCGGGCACAGCTAGTTACATTATATCGCATAATAATAAATATGATTTTTAGTTTCGGTCACAAACCTAGGCCTGGGATTGTATAAACCTCGATAAACTCCTCCCATAAACAATAGCCAATACGTAATCCCACAAAGTACTGTGCTGTGTTTATAATCATAACTACTATTCTTACCTGTAATTGCTCCGTGTTTTGTTCCCAGATAATTGCTGTTTAGATAAGGAGTGTATTGAAGCGGGCTTGACATGCTGTCAGCTCAGATAGATAATGTATCAGTTACGATGCCAGACGTACCCGTTATTTATAGAGTTCACTTAGTCTCATATCACTACAAGGAGCCGGGGAAGCTCTTAAACGACATGCCAATAATTTCCTTCCTGGGAAGACAAAAATGAGACGACTTTTGTTTTAATATTAAACTTGTGGTATAATATATTTGAAAAGGTGTCTTCCCAGAATCACTGAACCAAGCTGTTATTATCCCTGTGTACAAGGATGGGAACAGAGGCAAAACCTATCCGACTATAGATATATCCATATCTGTTTTACCTTCAATCTCTACAATATTAGAAAAACGCATAAATATTATAGAAGAATGAATTACCTTAATAAATTTTAAATCAGTAGGTACTATCGAAAGTTCAACATGGTTGTAACTAAGGCCACTCCATTGAAGATGCAGTTATATCTAGCCCTTTTCTTTGTAATATTTCATAAAGTAGACATTCATTAAAAATGCCTTACAGCTTTTTGGATCTCAGAAAGGCCTTCGATGTCAGCTGTCGAGGGACTGTTCTCTGTTCCCGCCCTACCTACTACCACCTCGGAAGGCAAGGCATAAGAAGTACCTCTTTTTCACTACTAAGTAACTATCTTCATTATCTAAAACAAAAACTTTAAATAGAGAATCACATCAGTGATAGTGCTAAGAATGTCAGCTACGGGGTTCCACAAGGAAGTGTCCTAGGGTCAACCCTGTTTCTGATGTAATATGAATATTGCTGTTACTTTGACTGCGACCGCACTCAACCCCTGAAGAAGGACTCCATACGAGTCCGAAATATGTTGGACTATTTCTGACAATAATTCGTGAGTAAAGCCGTGTTTATTTCTAGTGTTAATAATGTCTCATGAAAGTTTTCATTTGTATATAGGTTTTATAATTGTTTTAAGGCTTGCGTGAATGTCCTTAGTAAGTTCACTAAATTATAAACCTAACTGTATGTAGTTACCTCATTATGGAATAGCGGTGTCCTTACCACAGGCACAGGTATCATGTTTACTTAAAGCGAGGCACCAGACTGTAATGAGTGATGTGATCACTAATGTACTAAATAAACATTGTTACATTTAAATTTTCATTTTACATATTATCATGTTATTAAATCCTAATATGTTACATGAGAAGTAATTTTAAATATTGTTGCGATCAAATAAGAAAACTTCTAGCGAGCTTTCTCGCATGATAAAGATAAAGCTCGCAAACTTTCGGTTCGACGTCGGGAAACTCAAGCACAAACTTTGAGATAAAGATTTTCAGCTAACTCCGCCGATTGCTACGATATCGGTAATTAGTCAGAATAACTACCTAATTATTTATAACAAGACAAAGCCGAGTAAACAAGTTAGATATTCAAAATTCAATGAAAGTTTTATGAAGTTCGCTCCAGGCGAGACGAGTAGTGTTAATAAATTTCTAATATGTATTATTCAAGTGTTTTGGTAGCCGTCGAGAAGATTTTTTTCTAATTAGAACGCAAACTCAAATATTTATTCAGCAAACTGGCCGCCTCTGGGCTTTATTAGGAACTTGTCACATGAGTAAATTAAAATGGGTGATCTACCAGCGCTCCTGACAGGACCAGCATTACTGAGAAGAAGCGCCGACTGAAAATCATCTTTTCAAGTCAAACATTTATTTCACATCGTATATAATAACTCAAATAAAGTTAAATAGAAACATTAAAAAGTAATAAATGATAATCATTATGACTTAATAAAAATAAAACTGGTTGTGTGTGTTATCGACTGTGTTCAAAATAACAAGTGCTGTGCAGGTGTTACGCTCTAGTTTATGCGAGTACTTGCGTCTCGTAAGTCAGCGGCGCGGATTAACATCTCCGCCGTAATCCTGTTGTGAACGTTTTATCGCCCGCGCGGAGATGGCGGCGAGTTCAATCGGCCGAAGCCAAGAGCGGCGCTGCTGAATTATACCCGGAACAACGGGATTGCGATCCTTTTCACTCCACACTAGTATACGGATAGGAGAATGAGACAGTACTGACGTAATCGAACTTCGCAATACACAGTAGAGGCCCTGGAGGCGCGCCAACTTGTTGCGTCGCACCAGGCACACTGGAGGAATAGTGATGGCTCTGACAATGCAGTACTCGTACCTAATCGTGGTGCTACATTCGCACCGCAACTTCCTGCAATTCATAAATGTCTGTCTGTCAGTCTAATTTTCACACCGTGAAAGTATATGAAATTAGGACTGGTACTGGTTACCTTTTACCTCATCCACGGTTGGCGGCAGGTGCAACGCGCGCACATTCCAAAAGAAAAGACTTTATTGAAAGATTTAACGCTTTCTTTTTTACGCATGCGTACAACGGTAAACAGGGTGGGTGGAGGGAGGTGGATGCGTGTACTGCTAGGTATAGTACACGTGTTTCACTTCGCAGTACATAAACACGCCACGCCTTTTCGTCTCCTAAATGATATTACTTTTAAGTTATTTTACTGTATAATATATGTATGTTAGTCTGTAAGGTATTTATGTATAGGCCACTGATGCCTGAAATAAATGGTTTATTATTATATTATAAACCGCAACGTGTTGCGCATACAGCGACCCTTGCAAGGTTGACACGACGATAAGTTATTCCCATCTTATCCCTCAGTGCGTCTCTCTCCTACTATAGTCGAAGAAAGAGATGCACTGAGAAATAAGATAGAGATAACTTATCCTCGTGTCAACCTAGTTAGGGCCGCAGTAGTATAGTAGGCGAGCAATTTGTGTCCCTGTGGTCCATACAAGGATGACGAGAATTAGCTGTCCCCATCCCATCCCACAGTACGTCTCTCACATTATAGTATCGAAAAAAGAGAAACACTACGAGATAAGATGGGGATAACTTATTCTTGTGTCAACACAGAGATGATTCACCACACTACCTATAATGTTTTCTATCCTCTTCTTCTTGACTGCAACACGAAATTCATTCATTATGATTGTTTATCTTGTCTTGTATGATTAATTTCTGATTGCAAAGCTGGAAGTAATAAATTCTGTAGCATATTAATTTAAATACACCATGTTCACATGTAACAGCACGTGACGTAACTCATCAAGCGCATGAAGACGCCTTTTCTTTTGTTTTCTTGAAAATTTATACGTATGCGACTTCCCGTCGCAATGAGTCGTAACGATTAATTAACAACCTTCAAATTCCATAGTTCAGATGACATATAGGTAGGTAAGAAATATTGTTTCAGAGCTAACTGAATATGTGGAATGCTTATTTTACATTAATGTTTGCATGAAGTAATCTGGCTAAGGGAGATATCGCTCATATTTAAAGACTTTTAATTTAGACTTAGAAAATTATTTTGACGAAGTAATTCCTACCTACTAATAATTATCGAATTTTTTGGCTGGCTGAATTTACAAACGCCACTTAAGCATTTGATTAGAGATTAATTAGTTAAATGTCCCTCAACTAGTTGTCAACCTATAAATAAACGTTATTTTAATTAAAGATCAATTTGAGTGGCCTTTGTGAGTTTAGCCAGATTGGTATCTTGCTTTGTTAAGCATCTTGCTTTGTAGGCAACTCGCTCATAACCGAAAATGACGGCGTCGGTTATATCTGCGAATGTAACGTGAATGGAATGACACAGATATAAAATAATACCAGACGCAATAACCTGTGGTAATAAAAAAAACCGGTCAAGTGCGAGTCTGACTCGCGCGCCGAGGGTCCCGTACTTACCTATGAATGAACTATGACAATCCCAATAATGAAAGAATTATCGAAATCGGTTCACGGGCTTAAAAGTTATGTAGGAACATACATAAAAAATATATATATACGGGTCGAATAGATAACCTCCTCCTTTTTTTAAAGCCGGTTAAAAACAGACAGTACCTTGTAGGAACGGAACCCTAAAAACGAAAAAAGTAGTTTTTAACAACTGAATAACCAACCTACGACCTACCTATGAAATAACACTAAACATAGCTTTCGCAAACTTCGATCTCCGTGCAACCGTCGAGTGTGATACGACTTTGCAAAGGTTAAACTATTTTTTTTTAATGATATAACTACAAATTTATAATTTTCGGAATTTTTCCTTTAATTGTGCTATAAGACATTGCTTCTTGCCAAATTTCATGATTCTAGGTCAACGGGAAGTACCCTATAAGTTTTGATTCCCTTGCGAGTATCAAAATATGTGACATAAACGGCCGTATCTTTTGATTGCGGTGGCTTAGAAAGTTGATTTTGTCACAGCTCCTGGAGATTACAGACTTGAGTATTTGATATTAATTTCAACTTGATACTTTCACGCGTTCTCCTTCACACACAGACAGACAGACAGACAAACAGACAGACAGACAAAGTCACTTCTTTAAGGAGTGAACCCTAAAAATAAAGAAAACACAACAAGCAAAAATTAGGAGAATATAACAAAATGAACCGCTTGTGGCGTAGTTAATATGAGCACGTTCAGCGGCGCAAAACGAAACAATATATTTAATCGAACGCGAAGGCAACGCAAATACCAACTGATGTTCCTTATGTAAATACCATCTGATTAAAAATCAACAAAGACTCACTTTGTCCAAATAGTACAGCATTTGGAATAAATTGTTTTGATTTTGATCATGCAAAATAGCCGATCGGTTGAACTTATGCTGAAAAAACAAATCTGTAAAGGTTGCTTTTCGTAAACAGAGCGCGTCTGTGAAGAGTTCCACCCGAGCCGGGCGCTTGTGTATTACTTGTTACCGTCGAGCCAATATGGTTGAATCGAATAAATCAAGTTTACTTAATATTATTAAAAGTGGTTCTTTCTACTTGTAGGAATATTTACAATCGCAGCCAAATATAAAATGTATGCCTCCAACTAAACTAGCAAACGATGTGTAAACTACAATGGTTATATCTATGTGCGGAGCTCTATCCGAGTCGGCTCCACGAGAGCTTATTATTTAGGCAAAGATACGACATCAAAGAGGATACGAGGCACATTGCAACTCGGAAGTAATACCATGCTAAAACATCTAGGTGGATAGTATCAGCTAAGTGCGTCGTATAAACCTGCCCACAGACGAGCGGATTCCGGCGGGAATGGGTAATGTTCTCAAAACTAACCGAACTGTATCAAAATATTATGAAATCAAGTTCGCTAAATACAGCGTGTTCCGGTGCGATGGCGGTCACTGTTACACTCCAGATATTCCGAGTCCGGGGAGGGGCGCGGGCGCGGCGCCGGTTGTTATGTGCCAAACGACAAACAGTTAAAACTGGAATTGATCGAGGTTCACGCTGTGTGTGCATGTTGAAATATTGGCATCCAATACGTTTACGTCCAATACATCCCGGCATCAGGTTTAAGAGATGTTCATTCATAAATAGTTGAAATGCATTCTTGTTGGTGGAGAACGTAGGCAACTGGGTAACTTCAGAGATACGGTAATTTTAATTAGAGAACTTACTTGAAATGCACCTTTTTAAGACCCTCATTCATTTGAAATTAAATTTGACAGCCATTTGACGAAATATAAAATAAATCATGTTCATTGCATTTTGTTCTTTATTTCTCTCAAGGATTGAATTTGAACGCAAATGTTCGCGTTCGAATCGTTTGCGAGAGCTTTTTTTTGATCATGACAATTTATCACCGCACAAAGCTAGATTTAGGTACTCAAGAGTTTTTGAAGAGCACAGAAAGTTCACCAAATGAGCCACCCGTCTTATAGCCCTAATGTAGCTCCAAACGACAGCCCTGAAGACGCTCGGAGCCACGGAATAGTCGAAATATCTACATTGAATTCACCCCATATGTAGTTAAGGTCAACTCCTGCTGGACAAATTTATCTAGTTTCATTTTAACTTTAACAGACAGCTTCCACAGATTGAAGCAATCAATGACAGCGACATCAACATTTATGTCGGGAGAAAATTTCATAAAAGTTAAATTATAAACTTATCTTTAAATGCATTCAGTCACTAGCATCAACGTCGCTTATAGCTTTTTTAGGTTTGTGTTGGTTTATTTTAATGTGTTTCGGCTTTTTGAGTGAATCCGCAGTGCGGTTCGTGGTGAAGTGTTTAATGGATACGGATCAGAAGGGGACAGATTCGTTGATTTCGCTAGATCCTCTCACTAGATCTCATCGTTGAATACAACGGAACCAACTTGGAGGTATACCTTATCAATTAAAAAATAATTACCCAAATCGGTACAGCCGATATCCGAAGAATCGAGAATTTCCACCTTTTTTGAAGTGGGAGAAGTCGTTTCATAGCAGCAGTTGAGGACCGCGAAGAAAGAATTTCGCCAGTGCTTTAATTCTTGGTATAGACGAATAAATCATTGTATACATTTCTCTCTTCTCTCCGCCAAAGATTTGAGTTCCTATTATGACGTGTTCATAAATGTTTGTTTGACCGAGTGGACAACGACATTCTGCTTTTTAAACTGGGTGCGATGGGATTTACACCCAGGCTCCTAAAACTGTTTCCTAGTTACCTCTCTGATCGAAAGCAGTACGTAAAGTATGGCCCCGATGTGTCCGAATGTTACCAAACACGCTCCGGTATTAGCCAGGGATCCAACCTCGGACCACTTCTTTTCGTGCTGCTCATTAATGACTTGCCGGTCGTCGTGCGCAACTCCACATTGCTGTTGTTCGCGGACGATGTGAAATTGATAAAGCCGGTTCAGAGCCAAGGGCATTGTGAGGAGTTGCAAAGGGACGTAGACGCAGTGAACCGCTGGAGCCTCTCGAATAAACTACATTTCAATGCCAGTAAGTGCGAAATGATGAGCTTCACGAGGTCACACGCCCCTCACGAGTTTTATTACACGATTGGCGGAGTTCCCATAACTTGTTCAGGACAGGTTCGCGATTTAGGTGTGCTTTTCGACCCTGGACTCACGTTTTGCGATCACGTTCAGGCTGTAGCCGACGCCGCATATCGAAGGCTAGGGCTTCGTCCTGCGTAACTCCGCACCCTTGACTGTGAGCGCCTCTCGGGTCCTATACGCGGCCCTAGTGCGCAGCATACTTGAAACGAATGCAGCGGTTTGGAGTCCGCATGAGAGTAAATATATTCTCATGTTGGAACAAATCCAAAAGAAATTTCTAAGGGCTTTGTATCAAAGGATGCACTTGTATTACCCCTATATGTCTCCAACCTTATTTCTACAGGGGCACTTAGGATACGATTCTTTGCAATTGCGTAGGTCACTCTCTTTGGTCAAGTTTGCCTTAGGCATAATTAGGAATACAATAGATGCTGTAGGCCTTGTTGAGGCGTTTGTAAATATATTTGTGCCTGATCGGTACATTCGGGCCCGAGAGCACCCGCTACTAGCGGTGCCGGCGGCGCGCACGCGTGCGCACGCGCCGGCACCCATCGCGCGCGCGCTCGCGCTGCTCAACTCCGTGCTCGCGGCGGCGCCGCAGTGTGATCTGTTTGCGAATCCGGTTGGCCGTCTGATGATAGAGTGCAAGAGAGTGGTAGAAATGGACATGCCTGAAAGCACGATAGAGTGAAAGTACTTGTTATAATTATAGAATTGTTAAGTAGTTGTAGTTTGTGCCGTTTTGGCCTTAGCTGCTACGGCACAAATTTGTTTAAATATATAAATAAATAAATATTAAATATTGGCAATAACAGACCATAAACAAAGCAGTCAAAAAGTTTTTCCCTAAAACGGTCACAGTCGCTTCTTTCGACATTTCCGAGTAGCGTGCGAGGACCATGTCACCCTTGTCGTGTAAATAACGCAGCTAGTATTATACGGTAATGATTATGTTATAAAAGATCAAAAGTCAATGAACCCTTCACCCCCTGCCGCGTGCGATGTAATGCGAAACTGGCGCGAGGCTCTGTAACTACTCTCGGCATTCGGCACTCGACGCTCGGCGCTGCGGCCGTCAAGAGGCCTTGCCATAAATCACCACTTATTTCAGTCGAAGTCGGCCCAACGACGCCAAAGAGTTATTCTCAGCCAAATATTTATTTCAATAACTTTTATTTCGGGCAGACGGTGAATTAATCAAACGCTCGCGTGACGCAGGCGAGCACATATTAAATCGTTGTTCTGAAAGAAAACACCTATACGAAAACATGAAATATGTAGGGTTCATTGAAATATATAGTAAGGAACTGCTCAAAGCAATTTTCGCAATGCTTACTTTTGAGGTGTCAGACAGAACGCGAATCTGACACCATCGCACGTTTAGTCGCATGGCAACCACGATCGATGACACCCGTTTAAGTGACACTGTTATAATTGAAACATTGCCCTCCCGCATCGTGCGGAGTGAGACCGCAGCACCACCGACCCCACTGCGCACAATGATATCATAGGGTGTGAATCAAGCAATATTAGACTTTTGTATGTATGTCGTAAGAACTAAGACTTCAGCAATAGGTTGTGCTTAAGCCATGGCACTGGCATTTGACAACCTTCTATGAGACTTGTTACACGAAATTGTACTGATAGGCATATCCTTCTTTTGAGATCTTTGGTAGGGTTCAAAAAAATTGATAAAGGAATTATTGTTACATTATTCCAACCTGAGCTTTTTTACTTTGGCCCATGAAAACAATTAACCGTTAATAAAAATTGGTTGGTTAATTATTTAATAATATCTTTAATAATCTTTATTTCATTTGGAACAATACAAGGTACAGTATAAAGTGGAAACGATGCTACCTGCAGAGGTATAAAACTGTGTCGCAGATAGCAACGCCCACCTCCGTAACACAGAGTTCTAAAGTTTATTATTAAATTGTTATATTAAGACAAATAAAGACCAGTGGGAGCGTATATGCGTGAGTGCGCGCAAGTGCGTGTGTGTGTGTGTGTGTGTGTGTGTGTGTGTGTGTGTGTGTATGTGTGTGTGTGTGTGTGTGTGTGTGTGTGTGTGTTTATGTGTGAGTGTGTGTGTGTGTAAGCGTTGTGTGTTTGTGTGTATGTGTGTGTGTGTGTGTGTGTGTGTGTGTGTGTGTGTGTGTGTGTGTGTGTGTGTGTGTGTGTGTGTGTGTGTGTGTGTGTGTGTGTGTGTGTGTATGTGCGTGATTGGGTGTGTGTGATGGGTATGCAATGTAGTTAACGTAATCATACAATTATTTCATAATACGAAGAAGATCCTCGGTATCTTCATATGACAGGGTTAGTAGCCATTCGAGACATTTTAACTTGCATTTGTAATGAGGTAGAGGGTATATGTTTAGTTCTTTGTTAAGTCGGTTGTACAAAATGTAGCTGATATAGTAAAAGTGGCGTCGCGCAGTTGCGATACGGCGGGGTTCGATTTTATATACTCTGTCCCATCTACGTTTAGAGTTAATAAGATTAGGGTCATAATATAATTGTGAGTGTTTACGAAGGACATAGAGAAGTATAAAAAGTTGGCGAACAGTAGGAACTTGGCAGTGCGAGAAGAGATCAAAGGTAGGAAAAGTAAAGGGCTTATTAGTCATGACTTTAAGAACGGCTGGCGGACGAGACAACAGCAGGAAGCTCAATCGAACGGCGCTTACAGGTAAGCTAGTTTGATAGTTCAATTATACCTGTTGTTGTCTCGTCCTCTATGACGAAGACATTAACTAAGGTAGATGTTTAAAGCTAAGTTGTACAATCAGATATTTATTCCTGTTTAGTTTGACTTAACTCATTTGACATGAATAAAAAAATATAGGTAGGTCAACGAAAAATAATTTCTGCAGCAAAAAGCCTACACTATGCATAGGACATCTCTAAACTTAGCAAAAACAAGCTGAACTATCAGTCCAGCAAGCCGTGTTTCTTATCTCGTCAATCGAGGCAGCACGCTGCAGCGCCGCGGACGCGGAGGCGCTACTCATGAAGAACTGATTAATTGAGCTGACAGTGATTACCCTGTACGGTTTTTTGTATGATAAAAAAATAAGGACATTCCATGTCTAATCATGTTTTGGTTGATTTATCCTTAACTTAAAGAATCCCTCACACAGTCTTTTTATGTTGCAGTTGATTCCACAATGAGAACCTAACGACAGTGAAAAGGTCTAATCTTAAAGAATTTAAGCTGCTGTATGAGAAAAAACCTTCAGACATTCTTGTAATATTTTATTACCCCTACTAGTCTTCAAACTATAAATCACTATAAAATGTGACAGTATTGAATCTAACCAGTAATACAAGGTGAATATTCTCTGAGTGTGTTGTCGGACACAGAGCAAAGCATAATGTCTACTGCAGCTTCACTTATTCCTGTTGCGAGGAAGCCCCGCCAAAAAATAAATAAATAAATCAATATTATGGTCCTATGTAGAGGTTATAATTTTTCTGTATTACTTAGGGCAAGTAACTTTTATAGGGTTTAAATATTAACGGTTCTATTATTACATTTTTTTTTATTTATGCAGTAGCTATGGCTGTGGTGGCCAATCTGGTATGACTAAGTGCCTTTGCTTTTGTGTATAATAATAATTTTTGATATAATATTTAGTAGTGATAACACTGAAAATGGGAGAAAAAAGTATAAATGGAACCAGCAGAATGTGAATACGTCACAGTCAGGATACCATGAGCCATATTTTCATATTTAGCATGTGTATGATGCAAACAAAAATATTTTATTTTTTTACCGTATTATTATTATATTTTTTTCACTTTATTCATATTATTTTTGTTATGTTTTAAAATTATTATTATACTTTAGTGATAATTACTAAGTTTCCATTATGTGTGGCCTTTCATGATTGAAAAAACTGCAATCACCTTATGTTTGTTATTTATGTAATCAGCAGCAATCCATATGTGACATTGTCCACCACCACCTCCATTTAGTTTTGCTACATTATGTAAATATTGATTATGGATAATACCTTAGTAATTATCGTATAAGATGGCAGTAGAATACTACTGCTGAATCGACAATCATCGATTTTTAATAATATCTTGCTATCATATAAATATTTTGCAAAACATCTTTAAAACTAAGAAATAAAATAAAAATTAAAAGCTGCTCAAAACTTTAACATGTAGATATAGATATGGAGTTTCCATTGTGAAAAAATAACACACCAAAAATCAACCATCTTGTATACCACCAGTTTATATCCTGTTGAAAACTATAATGTAATTGGTATGAAAATCTAGAAAATAAAATGTTATTACACTTTAAGTGAGATAAACTACACTCTTTTTAAATGTTACCATATTTAATGGCTAGACATACTTAGGTACTGACTACTAGAATCTTTAATTAAGACTTGTGCTAAAATGAATTAAGTTTCATGATTTCATTTTGAAAGTATATCCAACTAACTCATTCCTTCTGACTTGATCTTGATCTATTGAATTATATTCATGCTCTTACTATTGAAAATAAAAAAACTTGAAAATTTACATTTTTGTTTAGGTTACACCTATACAAAAAAATATTGCATTTTATATGATTGACAAGAAAAAACCCGTTTGCAAGGATTTAAAAACATGATTTACGCTGTCTATACATTCTGAGTATGTGTCTGCTATCTATTGTTACAATCCATTACTAATCAAATCATAATTATCATATTTGTTATATTATAAATAATACTATAAACCTGTAAGCACGCGCACGTTGCACGTGCAAAACTCCGATTATTAGAACAGGTATTAAAATTATTATGCCAAGCCAAACATAAATACAATCTAAAAAAATGTGCATTTTTAAAAGAGAATGTTGGCTATCTGGGTTATGAAATTTCAAAAGGAACCGTCAGACAGGGACAAAAGAAAATAGAACATGTGACAAAGTATAAAGAACCTCGTAATGTTCACGAAATTCGACAATTTATCGGTTTAACATCTTACTTTCAGAAATATATTCGCAGTTTCGCTGAAATTGCCCGTTCACTACAAACTTAACAAAAAAAAAATGGCGTTACTTGGGTTTGGGGACAAAATCAGCAGGTAGCGTTCCGACACACTTAAAAGAAAGCGGACAGAACGCCCAATCTTAGCTATTTATGACCCGAACGCGTTAACAGAATTGCACATAGATGCAAGCAAGATGGGACTCGGTGGTATTTTGATGCATTACCAGGACAATAGGGTGGTGCCTACTTATAATAGGGACTTTGTGAATAATTACGAGATAGCCGATATTCTTTTTTGTTTACTGATCGCGGCAAGGCATTTACTAGCAGGCAGTTTAAAGAGTTCTCCACCCAACAACAATTCAGGGCGGTACCTACTTATAATAGGGACTTTGTGAATAATTACGAGATAACCGATATTCTTTTTTGTTTACTGATCGCGGCAAGGCATTTACTAGCAGGCAGTTTAAAGAGTTCTCCACCCAACAACAATTCAGGGCGGTACCTACTTATAATAGGGACTTTGTGAATAATTACGAGATAGCCGATATTCTTTTTTGTTTACTGATCGCGGCAAGGCATTTACTAGCAGGCATTTTAAAGAGTTCTCCACTCAACAACAGTTCAAACATAAAAACTGCAGTAGCATGGCCACATGTTAATGGTCAAATCGCACAATATTCAAGGGATTGAACACAATGGCCGAAAGCGAATGTTTGGGACAAAAAAAAACTAGTTGTCATAATTTGGGGTATAAACAATACTCCTCATGGCATTACCGGGTTTAGTCCATTTTAGCTTATGTCTTTACATGATAACTCAAGGCTGAAAGCTTATCTAGTGAAGGATGCGTCCAACGAGAACATTCCAGAACGTAGAGACAAAGCTAAGTTACGGATTGATAGATCGATGACGGAAATAAAGAACAACTTCGTGAAAAAAATAAAAAATAAAATACCGCATGTATAATCTAGGTGAACTAGTGCTTTGGAAAGGAGGTAACTTGAATATCCAGGCTACAAAGTTAACAAGAAAGCTATGTGCGCGATATACCGGCCCGTATAAGATTCTGAAATCTAACATCGCAATCAATGGGGCATGAAGTGATATCGGAGGTTCACGGCTGAGGTTGCCGGTGAAACGTAACGCCCCTATAAATTTGCAATAACAGATGATAGATAGTTCTTCAGAAAGCGACCACGAAATAGAGAGAGACGATTTGATAGATTTATTTGAGAGTTAGGCTAAAATATTCCAATATAATATTAAATTACCTAGTTTAAAAATATACTCTTCTGTACACTTAGTATTCATTACGTTGTGTTTAAAAATATAATATAATTTCTAGGTTATTGCTAGTAGACCATTATAAGGAACACCTGTGTGTAATTCGTAATTTATGATGATAAATCAACTTAAAACAATTCTGGCTAATATGTAATTTTCCTTTATTTCTCATAAAACCCCACGATTTTTTTTTGTGTCATCTGTACTTTAATATTACATCATAATATGTTGCTTAAGGAAAGATTAGTAACTTGACTTTATCTGTGTGAATTCAAATATACATAAGTATAGCTAGTCTGATTAGCCAATCTAATATGTGTGATCATAACTGTGTGACTTCAATATAGGTACAGATATATTACAAAACTCATCCTACATTTTTATCGTTGATAACATAAAATGCTGCCAATAACTCAAGGAAAGATTAGTAACTAGACTTTACTGTGTGAATTCAAAAAGATATAAGTAGGTACACCTAGGCTGATAAGCCAAGCTAATACCACTGTGTGATCATAACTGTGTGTGACCCCACATATATAGTTCGTATCTATGTGAATTCAAAAAGATATAGATACAGCTAGGCTGATAAGCCAAGCTAATACCACTGTGTGATCATAACTGTGTGTGACTCCACATATATAGTTCGTATCTATGTGAATTCAAAAATATATAGGTTATGTACAGCTAGGCTGATAAGCCAAGCTAATACCACTGTGTGGTCATAACTGTCTCTGTGTGACTCCAATATACTAGGTACAGATATAGTTCGTCTGATATTACTGTTTGTAAACAACTGTGTGACTCTAAAATAAGTATAGTAAAGCCAAGATTTATTTAGTATGTGTGACTGATAAGACAAGAAATCGTAAGACAACTCGTAAATAATAGTTAAATGTGAATATCAATGTTAACAAGTAATTTAGCAAACAGCATCCAAATTTAGGTACAAACTAAAACAAAAAAACCTGCTGACACCGGCAGTCACTTATATAATCGACAATAAGTACAAGTGCGACGACTACAAGAAGAAATATTATAGTTGAGTTTCGAGGAAACACTGCTGATAAAGAGGTCACAAAAAAATAAGGGTCCCCTGTCCTACATGGGGATACTTTAAAATGAACAATTTATTGCCGCATTTTTTTTTCTTATTTCCAGATAAACCAAGTGGCAGACACAAGGGCTTGATGGCGCCGCGTGGGCGCGTCGCTTATAGGATGGCCGAATGTTACAATCCATTACTAATCAAATTATAATTATCATATTTGTTATATTATAAATAATACTATAAACCTGTAAGCACGCGCACGTTGCATTGTATAAGAGGCGTGAGGCCTACCCCTTTATTTTTTTCGGGCATTTGTGCGCACTTGTCAAAAGGTCGCCTCCTCGCTACTGAGCAGACCTAACATTAAACGTAATTTGGTGAACCACGTGTTTTAACTACGATCCACGTACCTTTTACTCCTGCACTGACCTGTCACAGATTAGCCGTCACACTATGATGCAAGAATCATTACAGTATTATGCAATTTTAAAACCTCTTTGTCTACGTGTTCCAAAATTTTTGTGAAAGAAAAAAGAATGTACACAAGCCAAAAAGGTAAAAATTGGGACATGAAAGTGAATTGACAAATTACTTATAATTTGTCCATAAAATAAAAATCAAGATATTTTCTAGAACAATTGGATATCTTCATTACGTAATAAGCCTTTATCAAAAACTATGGGGGCCAAGTCTGTTTGAAATAAATTACAGAATGTGGTAATACTCTTAACTTATAATGTTTTGGTAACATGTTAAGATTTTTTAGGTTCAGGATGAGATAGTAATCTCTATTAGGTTTCTGGACTAAAAAACTGTACACAGATGGACAAAAAAAACTGTCCTTTTGTTGGCTTGGCATACAATTTTCAATAGCCTGTATACTTAATAGATGAAACTTCATTCCTTATGGGTAGAATCTCTGAGTGAGAAAAAAGATCATTATGAGGAACCCCTTTCTGCAAAGATTTGTCAGTAAATTCTATTGCATAGCCTGAGAACCTTGATAAAGTCAATGGATCATTGGTTAACTTTTCATTCTTTAAGAGAAAAAGTCAAAATGCCCACCTGGATGATTACTTCCTGTATCTGCATTGACGATACGGCTGATGCTGGAAATGCTCTTTCTTGTATTCATGTGAGTTCAATTTCTTCTGACCTTTTCCGCTACATTCCTTGTTGTCACTTTCCTGCCTGTAGAGGTAACCCTGTTGACCGTTGAGTAGTAACCCACCAGTTGAAAGATTTCATTGTTTTGTGATTATTATTATTATTTATTATTATCAGGCAAGCAGTTGTAGCAACTGATAAATGCCTGTATCCAGCTATTCTTTAATCAGGTGCTTCTTTTATGAATTTTGTAGTTTTCAAGTCTATTCTTGTACTGATTGACATTCAGCGCTGAGCGCTGATTAGTTTGATAAAAGATTTTATTAACCAGTGTTAAGAGAGGTGCTTAGCATATCTCTGTAAGGCTACTACCTTTATTCTGAATGAAGACTCTGCAACTTCCCATTTCTCAGTGGAATATGACACATGACTTCAGCGGCTTGATAGAAGTTATGATTCCGTCTACTTTGTTCTCCTTTGTAAAGAAACATTGTAGGCCGCTGCCTAAAGCTTCTTGTACAATAGATATTTGTCTTTATTATCCATACTCAAACCCCTTGTTCTTAACAGGGCCACTGACAGCTGCTTCTTGTGACCTTGCTCAGCAGCGCTGAGCAATTTTCGTATGAATAGGAGTCCATTAACAGTTTGCTTCCAAATTATGCAATTTTGGAGGAGTGGTAACCAATCGTTGTATGGCATAATATTTATTTATTGGTATTTGAGTGCTATGCTACATCTTCGTGTAGGAAAAAAAAGGTTCCATTGCCCTTTACTTGTTTACCCGGTGCTCTCAAAGCACAACGACAAGATACATGATTTTTATGCATTTGGTTTATATGTCCGGCATTCTTAAAATACAAGTACATATACATGATTTTTATGCAGTATTATGCATTTGGTTAAGTCGCTCGGCACTCTTATAAATTATTATTATTATAAAGTACAGCAGCGACTTACATGATTTTTATGCATCTGGTTTAGTTATTATCGATACTCCAACCAAGAACACCAACCCAGTCGGTTTTAACCGGCTCGCGGCCGTTTGGCGGCGTAGATGATCAGAAATCTGTTTAAAGTTGTTCGATACTCGTAATCAGCATAGCAACAACTATTTTAATTGTTTAAATATGTAAGTGTTCATAAACAAAACATATTATCATTATTTTATTGTTGAAAAACACAAAATCTTAAGCGATTAGGTTCGTTCAACATCGATTCGTTGCAATCCCCAAATATTATTTATCTACGCCCATATCATAAAACCTCCATTGGTTAATCAAAAACCGTATGAAATAACCACCATTTTGACAACCAATTAGGAAAAACCAGTGCTGCGATAAAGAAATAACATGACTTCTTTATCGTTTTTAGTAAAGAAATGAGATTAAATTTGGAACAGCTGTCAAAACTCAAGTGGGTCTCTATTCTAGTATCCATAGATATTAAAACAGTTATTGATACGAAACGTCAATTCAGTATGTTTTTTTAATATAAACTGCACAATATTTGATCTCGAGTGACGTGAGAATAGAGACTTCATCCGTTTGTCTATGATTTTTAAAAAAATAGTCTTGACGGAACTGCCGCCATGTTGACGTTTTGCTGAACGAAAGTAGAATTGTTGTTGAATTGAATAGAAAAAGTTGTTTGTAATTTACATTTTAGTTGAAAATATGAATAGTAAGTAGTCTTCTCGGAGTGTGTGTGATGTGAAAATGCGCCGGATATCGGAAATATGCAGCCACGATTGCAACAAATAACTTGTTGCCAGAAAATATTGTTTCTGAACCCATCATGGAGGATTTATAATATGTGTGTAGATAAAGTTATGTATGCAACTCTGCATAATTTGGGCTTAAAACACACGTGCGATCTTATTATGAAACTCGCCTGTCGGCTCGTTTCATGAAAACCGCACTAGTGTTTTAAGGCCTATCATTATGCAACCGTTTCATAAACTACTATTTCCCTTTCATTTTTCCATGATAATACACTGCTTTTGTTAGTTTTTATCACTTTAAATTAGATTTTTATCGGGAGCAATATGACACCTCAAGCGACATAAAAAACGAATGGCAGTCATAGATAACCACAGAGTATGCTGAGTTGGGAGCGTTCGGGATCGATTTATTTTTACTTATCTAGATTTAAACTTATGTGGCGCCCTCAAGTAGCCGGGAAACGCACTACCTTAGTTAATTTCTTCATCATAGAGGACGAGACAACAACAGGTATAATAAAACATGGCTTACCTACGCTCAAGCAACCCTTGATATAATAATCATGGTTCCCACCAACCCCTCACATAAATAAATCAATTTAATAATGATGCCAAGAACGCCTTTATGTCGCTTTAAGCACAGAACAGATAATAGTACTAACGTACAGAAGAATCTCCCTCCCTAACAAAAACGGCGTTTGGGTACAAAAATATGCCTACTCATGCCTTCTCTCTCCGTCGCATAAAACGTGCTCTTTCGTGTACGCTAGGGTTGTCAGTTTTTATCCGCGTCATTCAACAACAACAACGCGCGAATCGCCCAGCGCGTGAGCGAGCGGTAACCTACCGCAATTTACACTTCCGAGCAACGCGACGGCCGAGCGTACCTAAAGTGCGGAGTGAAACCCGCCTGCTTTAGGTGAGGCTTATTTATGACGATAGTAGACGGTTCAACTTATTTGAACTTTGGTTGATAGCCACAAAAATTATTTGGCATTAAGGTAGGGCTTTAACGACAGGTTTACCGTTCGCAGGCAATTTTATTTAAAATTAAGAAGCGATTCAGCTGGCTCGCGGCAGGTGTGAGCGGCGGCAGCGTGACAGCCGGCCAGCGGCCAGCCGGAGCGCGGCGGCGCGGGCGCTCCAACTGTGACTGCATCAGAGGAATCGAACCCTGCCAAACTATTAGCCTTAGCAATTAATCGCGTGTCTTGTCTAACGCCTATTCAATTTGGGTAAAGCTTGAAACAACCGACCATGCGATGCTTTTGGAAAATTAACACAGCTGGATAACACTAATAAAATTCATTAATTAAATCAATGAAATTGCAAATGCATCCACCATTAGTAATTTAAATAATTAAATAACCGTGTATAAGTAAATAAACTTTCGAATTCCATATATTTTAGATTTCATCATCTATTTTACATAAAAAAATAATTACATTAAAACACTTCAATGCAACATATTGTAAAGTCGTCGGTCCGACAGCCAGTTCCCGGGTGAAAACGAAACTTTTGGAAGATGGCATGTCTCAAAGTTTCGAGAGATACAATTTCGTAAATGTAGAAATGGAAACCTTGTCTGTGAGGTGTCACAGTTCGTGTGGATGCGCTCAGGCTACAATTGGGCTGCAATTGAGTCGGCAGAGTCAACAGGCAAACGTTATAAAGTAACCAAGTACCTATTATGAGCATTGGACAAGTTCAAAATTAATTCAACTTACTGCTGCTTTCAACATTAGAATCGTGTGTTCAGTTCACATTGCGTGTGTAGTATTCTTACCTCGTAACACTCCAGGATTTCGTTATTTTGCATCATTTTTATCATGTCGCCGCATTTTCTTCTGTAGTTTTTCACAACAAATACTAATACTTATATGTTGTTTTAAAGCACCTTTTCTGCCGCTGACTCCTTCACTACACTTGATTAAAAATATTTAGTAAATACTTCTTTAGAAAGACTTATACGAAAATTTGACATTTGTGACTGCTACGCTCGATCGCCGCCTGATCTCGGAGAAGACCGGCCTGACTGATTGCTGTTGACCATTGAGAAGACCAAAGTCCTAGCTGATACTTGCTCATAGCCGTGCCGTTCTTCACGTTTTCTGGCATCCGAGGGCTCCAACACGCCAGCCTGCGGCCGTGCTGCTGCACGACCTAGACGCCAGGAACTCCAATTTCACCATCGTCTCCACTCCGGGACCCCGTAGTCCGCCCGTCCAGTGGTGTCGGACTACATTCGGAAACGCCGCTGACCCACTTGACCCGTCACTTCAAATATATCCTATTAAATTCCATCTCTCTTTCTTTTGAACTGCCGCTTCACGACACGTGAGAGTTAGAATATAGTTACTTGACCACGGCGCAGCCACCATTCACGCAAAGGGATTGACGGCTAGAGTTCACGAAATGGTGAGTTTCACTTGAAACCACGTTTGTTCTAACTTCTCACGTACGTAAATAATGAATCGTTCAAACATTTAGCATTGGATTTTCAAACAACACACAGTTTAAGCAGAAAAATCAACGTTAGTTAAGGTCAATAGATAGATACATTGGAATAGTTTAGTTCCGTTTACGTAATTATTCACAAGTGGATAGTTGTGAGAAGTAGCATCTGGTCGGAGTCAAGGCCGGCAGGAGCGAGGACGCGCTGGCAGCGAACATCTCGATCGATTGATTCCGCTTCGATTGCTTATCGCCTCTGAGACATCGCGCGGACTTGAACCCGCAGCCCGCTCCTGATGCGTCAAGGTCGAAATAATTCGGCGTCGCTAGTAGATTAGAATCAAGCTACATCTCCAACAAAATATCAGCATTAAATCATTCGTTTAAAGTTTCCATTAAATTCCTCGGGAGATAATGAAGCTTTGAGTCACGTACCTTTAACTTTTTTGTGTTCATTTTTCATCTGATGGTCTTATACAAATTTGAACATAAGTGTTAAGCCGATTACATCTTTCTTTAGGCGACATAAGACCTCCGGCGGGTAATTTGACACGGCTCTCGTTGTCGCGTCGGGCTCGTTCCGAGATCTCCGCCGACATTATCGCTCGCATGTCGGCCAGGGAACATTAAGCACGTTATTTATTCGTTATCTCTAGGCTCTAGAATAACTTCTTTGACAGTAATTTAAATGCATCCATTAGAGTCGATGCACTATAGCGCGATAAGAAAGACGTGGCGACTCGTTTACTGTAGCCGCAAAACGATAAGTGGAAACAGAAAGTCCGTTTAAAATTAACTACTATCGCCTTACTGCAAAAAGCATTTTTTTTGTGTATTGTTTATTTCAAATCAAATTTCAAATTACCTAATTTATTTATTTACCGGAACAAGGTTATACGCTTGTTATAGAGATACAGTTTTTTCTTCCTTATTGTGTGTTCTATGGATACTTATTTACTGTGTGTTACAGGTAAAAATACAGATTTTCTATGGTGATTCGTCAATTAGTAGGTAATCACTCTTACTGCAAGAAATCTCTTGCAGTAAGAGTGAGCCGACGAATATTGAAAATCGGTCACTTTATGCTAGATAAAACACTACACATCTAATTGAACTGCAGCAAAACCAGGCAAAATAAAGATTCTCACTTCGAGGCCCAACACAAGAAGCCACGAGCGTGGTTGAAAGTCGTCGAAAGCCGGTGGTCACAGTCACAGGAGGCGCGCGGTCGTTGTGTTGGTTGCAGAAGTGTTTGGGGGAGACCTAACTCCAGCAGTGGTTGATCTCAGGTGGAAATGAAAATGTATTTTTTAAGTAATGGGAATCAAAACATTGCTATTTCTAAATATTTGCGATTACTACACATGTTTAACAGTTTGGTTAGGGTCTCAACGCGATGGCTGAAACCTCGGGCAGCATAATAACAAGGTATTTTTACCTACCTTTTGTTAGTTTCCATTCCATTAAAACCTCAACAAACCTTATAAAAAACCAGTTGCGTAAAAAATTGGTTAAAAATTATGTATAAATTAATGAAAGTACAAAATCTGCATTACATATAAAATCAGAATAACAATAAAAACAAATTTGAAAATTAAAAGTTTCTTACAAACTGAGGCACAGGAGCGTGTAAGTCGTGTAACGCCATCCAGTGCCCCGTGAGGGGGCAACCAAGCCTGCCGGCCACTGCCTGCAGGAGGCCGCTGCTGCTGTCCCGCTAGCTAATTGTTAGATCTTTGCAACATGCATATATAATAGTGTTAGTATTATACGGTAATTCAATTCAAATTGTTCATTTACTTCGTTATAAATATAAGATTTTTAGAACTTACAGTTTTGGCCGTGGGAGGTTGGGACACGTAACTCCTACAAAAATGACACCTTAAGAGCTCAATATTTCCTAAACGGTTCGCTGAATCTTAAAATTGATCTAACGACACCTCACTCAAGGTCGTATATGAAAATAAAAAGACATCTAGGTGTATGGAAGATACACAAAAAATCAAAATTTCCGCATTGTAACTGTAATAGCCTTCGAGAAAAAGTGGCTGAGACATAGGTACTTACTGATGGACAGACAGATAGTATGGTCATGGGGAAAACTATAAGGGTTCCTAGTTTGATTACGAAACACTAAAACGAGTTTAATAATAAACGTGTTGGGCTACAGCCGCGATGCACATCTCATAACAAGTTGTTGACGTGTCAAGCATTTTGATGAGCACATACTTAATGCTTTGCTTTGCATATGCATACAGTATTACAATATAACGGTATTTTCCAGCATCATACGTTTTTGTAATCGCAATCATACATTTGATACAGAGCTACAATATTCATAAGCTCAATCGTCAACGTTTTTAGGGTTCCGTAGCCAAATGGCAAAAAACGGAACCCTTATAGATTCGTCATGTCTTTAAATAGTTAATAGATTCAGGCGTTACCTTGCGGAAATCCATATTACACTAGAAATATTGAATTACTTTGCTATTCCGCGAACACAGTGGAGTTGAATCGTGCAAATAGCGGCGCTTGTGTTGAATATTTATATTTTTGTTCATGCAATATTCCCACCCTCCCTCCGCATGTAATAAAATAAGCAACACAAACGCAACTTCAACCACCACCACCGACAAAAATACCGCTCGACACGTACTTCGCCTCTCTACGAGGCATCCTCGGGAGAAGTTGATAGTCCGACGCTCGGTCGAAGAATGAGGTTGGCTCAATTTATACCCTCGCTACTCTACCCCCCATTATGAGAATTTGAATTTGAAAATACCCGTAATAACGGTGATGACGCAACATTTAACTGTTCATTGATAATTGAGCCCTTGTTATTGTGCCTTATTATTTCCAATTATTCGAGAACACCCAGACGCAATCCTTTGTCGCAAACATGTAACTACTGGACCGATTGAGCTGAAATTTGGTATACATATGTAAGTCGGTGACCGCAACACGGACGCGTGACGTAAATATATGGATTTTAAACATGGGGGCCACCTTTGGGGGGTAAATCAGAAAATTAAAAAAAAAAGTTATGCCATCTATATTGTGTGACATATCAAATGAAAGCGCTTATTGTGAGGACTTTAAATATATTTTCTTCTGAATTTTAAGTAAAATAGTTTGGCAGTTATTTAGGAAAATAGGCGAAAATTTACCATTTCCCCCTCCTTATTTTCGAAACTACTGTGGCTAAAATTTTGAAAAAAATACAGAAAATAGTTCTTTACCTATAAATTACAGGAAAACCTATAAGTCTATGGTATTTAAAGTAACCTAGTAAATTGCAGATAATCATGTACGGAACGGAACCCTCTCCATGCGAGTTTAACTCGCACTTGTCCGGTTTTTTTAATACGTCATAAATCGTAAACCGTAATTTACCTCTCATTCAATCAACTCAAATATAGAAATAAAAATAAACATTTGATTTCATAAACATAAACCTTATGCATAAACCGTGACCCATTATTTTCTAATAATAAATCTGTAATGGTACGGAACCCTTCGTTCGCGAGTCCGACTCGCACTTGGCCTTTTTTTTATTTAACGCACAGTGGGAAGTTATTTTATGTGTTTCCTTTCTTGTTTTACCCGAATGCAGCGAAGCAAAACGGAGGATTATGTTTTTCGCGAGTAGGTATGTATTTACAGTGCATCTATTTTCTTAATGTCTCTCGGCAATCATCGCATATCCGAATAAAAACGAATGCAACTGATAGAAATCCGACGACTGACGAAACACGAAGTTTGCCGAGAGACATTAACAAAATAGATGCACTTGTGTTGGTATGTAATGTATGTATGAATGTACAACCACATTAGCCGCCACCCAGAGCCAGAGCCGACACTACAGAACTGATTTTAACAAATGGGGTTGTTGCAAACTGCTTGCTGTTTTTAGAATATTTTTCTATGTTTATGTCAATGGTTTTTTAAATGAATTGATATTCTTTTGCTTTTGGCTGTCAGGTGGTTTGGTCGTAATTTTGTGTCCTGTTATAAATATTTTTTCACATTTTCCATAGTTTCATTCAATACAGTCCATTTAAATCACGTACAGGGGTGTTAAACGGTTCAGGCGAAATGTTCGGGTGACATATCTACGTAACGTAGGCATATGACATCATTTTCGATATTTATCCACCCATGCATTATTGGTTTCCAATGAAAGGACTTGACGAGAGAGTATTATGTAATCTGTGACGAGAGCATCCCAAAAAATATATAACATATTGGTACCTATTTATAAGTACTTTCCATATAAGTACAAATAATTATGAATTACCTTTATTTGGAATCATTTTTCGCTACTCGAACTGTCCCTATAGAGCATAACCGAACTTAAACTAAAAAGATCAACATAAAAATTATTAATTATAAACAAAAAATACAAAAAGCCCGACGCATAACCCGAAAAAGAAAGAAACAAGAAATCGTTTTTGCCGGCTCGTGGGGTCGATATGGAATCCTTGGGGTAATAATCTGATGCTTTAAGCGCCGCACTCCGCGAGGGAGCGCAACCAGGGCGGCGCCGGCGCCGGCGTCACCGCCTCACATGTCGTCATCAAAGTGAAGCTATTTCGGATAAATTATCGCTCTGTTTACGCCGCTCGCTCTCGCTATGATTTACAGGAGAGTAATCGACACTTAATGCGCGTACACTGTGTAAACACTAAAATGATCGCTGACATAATATTATGCAGTGTTTTGCAATCGTCTTTACTTTCATTATCCGCATAGCCTCAAAAAGTCCAATGAGGACTTCCAGGAAAGTGGGTCGGTGCCGAAAATCAAAAACAACTTTCCCTTTCGCGAGATCACCCAGTTGCGGCTGCGGCGGCGTGCGACCGGCGCGGGCGCCGACAATCGACGTCCTTGCGCGGCTGACTCAGCGCCGCTGGTCAGCGGGTCAGCGACAAAAGACACGCGAATTAAGTGTAACCCACGTGTCCGCCGGACGAGGCAGGTTCGCGCCGCGCGTGTTCCACATTGCGCTCGATGTCGCAACTTGATGTACACACGACCTTCTATGACATTCGGCGAAAAAACCGGACATGTGCGAGTTAAACTCGCGTGAAGAGGGTTCCATGATTATATGAAATTTCCTATGTTACTTAAAATAGTATAGCTGTTTTCCTGTAATCTATAGGTAAATAACTATTTTCTGTATTTTTTTCGAAATTTTAGGTCCAGTACTTTTGGAGATAAATAATAATACAATAATTATCATGTTGTTAGAATAAGCATTAAACGGACAAATTTTTACAACATATTAAGGTCAACTTTCGATTGTGTAATTTTACTTCATGAGAATTTTTACAAAATCGTTTAAAGATTTTGTTAGATAGAAGTCTTTGTAGGAAACCATTTATTTTTCTGTCACAATGCTCGTTTCTTCAGATGAAAGTACCATTTTAAAATAGTTAAATTATCCAGCAACCTGTCGCAAAAAAAAATAAGCCGATAGCGTTACAGTTATTTTTTTTACAATTTTGTTGTTCGGCGAGGTAGCGAATGACGTCACGCCCCCGACACATGCTTTGTTGGCCGCGCGGCGCGAATCGCCGGTGACACCGATTGTTCAATGATTGACACGGTTACTTTTCCGGAACCTACAATAAATGTTCTGATTTTATTTTAGGGACACATCATTCAACAAGGTGTTTCAAAGTAATGCAATATGCCGATTTGTTACCCATCATCAGCTGATACGTTCTACTGCTCGCTACTGCCTCCTCTCATTATGAGAGGGAGTAGGCAGTAGTCTCCACGCGGGCCCAGTGTTGTTTGGGGTTTCGCACATCTTTGAATCACTTCGCATATGTTTGCACGTTTCCTGACGATGTTTTTCCTTCACAGAAAATACTCGTAGGTACTATCAAATTTAATTCCTTATATGAAATCCTAAAATCTCATATTTACGGGCTGGGATTTGGACCGGCGGCCCCCTACTCGAGAGGCCGCACGTCAGACCACTGTACAACTTAGATGCATCGCACCCACCACTCCGCCGCATCACTCATGGCTTACATTGAATCATAAAAGGAGCCATCCCATCCTTACTCGTTGATTATTGATCTCAATTTCCTTCTGTCATAAACCAGTTGTGTTCATATCGAAAGCAGTTCAGCAATCAATAACATTTACTTCGCCTCCTGCACTAAATAAAGCCATCGATATTTGTTTGGATATAGTAACGAGTGGCAGTAAAAGTGCGCTTCGCTGCGGCTGCTGTGAGTGGCTGCACCGGCCGCGCTACGGCTCCGAGCGGCCGCGGCGCGGCGCCGGCAATTTTACCGCTCGTTAATCTCTGGCAGTTTTCCCAGTAGCGGTCTGATTGAAACCAATAAAATATTTCGAGGTTTATTTGCCAAGCTATAAGATCTTATTAAGTAGCAGTTCGCTAAATAGAGCTCACTGACCTGATTTTGCAATGTTTATACTGATATCCCCTTTGAAATCCATATGTAATTTTTTATCGTCTCTGCGGCGTTTTATGACTTGTTTGTAAATATGTTTTTACGGTACACATCCGTGTTTGTGTGGCGAGTGGCGAGTGGCGAGGCGCTTGTTCACCCGCCGGGAAGTGGTCCCGCCAGCAACAGCTCGTTACACCAGCTAATAATAATGTTGCGGCGAACCGCTTCAAAATACACTCGATTCCACGAAACTTTTATTTTACGGACAAATTGTACGTTGATAAATGGGGTGCGTAACGGTCGGTATAAAAACTTTTGATATATTATTGGTCGATATAACGATTAAGGGATATAATGAATTGAATGAATTGAATTTGAATTTGAATTTGAATTTGAATGCACTTTTGGTATAACAATATTTGGCATATTCTAATATGATCTAACTATCATCAGGTATAATGAACTCTTAATATAACAACTATTAATCTAACACTTATATGGTATATCACATATAAGTGATATAACTGTGTTCGATATAACGCTCAGTGGGTATAATGTAGTACTGGTATAATCAGGTATACATATACTACTATTATAATAACTTACCTATTCTACCTATTAAGGCAGGTCTCTGTTAGGTACGACGACGAGCGAAGCGAGGAGGAGTGTTAGGAAGAATTGCGACCCTACAGCGCGCGAGCCGAGCGAGCGAAGCGAGCGTGCCACGGCAGCGGCCGGCGAAGCGCCAGAACAGACTTTTTTAATAATAATACTATACTACTATTATAATAACCTACCTATTCTACCTTAAGGCAGGTCCCTGTCAGGTACGACGACGCGCGAGAGACGAAAAAATCAAAAATAAGTGCAGATATTTTACATTTATTGAAGTATACATACAAAGGAAAACACTTATTTCAATTGTAAATTAGAAGCAAATGCTCGTAAAAAGCGGCATTCGGTATATTCATTTTTTTTTAAATATAGTATCAATTCTTTTTTTTGGCTTACAAACATTTTCTTTTTTTTGATTACTGGATTATAACACATTATATCACTAATACTTACATCATACGTTTATTATATTAGGTATATCAAACATCTTACTTATTGAACATTATACATCATGAAAATGTATGTACTTTGTAGTTATATCAAAAATGTATTATGCCCCTTGAGTGATTATATTCTATGGAACTATATCAAATGTTGTAATATCTAGTGTTTTTTTTTATGTCAATTGTTCAATTGTCAATATATCAAAAGTTGTTATATCAAAAGTTTATTATGTCCCTTGAGTGATTATATACTATGAAATTATATCAAATGTTGTTATATCTAGTGAAAATATATCAAAAGTTTTTATACCGATCATTACGGGAGCCTGCCGTTTCATCAAAAAACTTTTGACAAATTATCACTTCCCAAACAAATTTTAGCAACCGTTTTTTTTTGCCAATACAATCTTTGGAATAATTTTAGTACGCACATTTTCATTTGGTCAAATTTTCACTCAGCAGAATATTACTTACTTACTACGGAAAACGACATTAAGTCATTTGGTCTTTTATCAAATGATTTATTAAAGCAAAAAATCATTATACAATAATCATTAAGTCAAATGGATTGTTGTGATAAAAAGTATATGTATATAAACACAAGAACAGCAAATACGAAATAATAATATGTTGCGGCGAGCGAGCGAAACGAGCGAGCAATACAGGTCGGAGCAGAACCGAGTCGGATAAACTTAGGTTAGGTTACGTTCGAGGTATTTTTTTCATCCCTTAATAAAACATGCTTTTGCCTTATTTTGTTTGCATAAAATATGTTTTTCAACTGAAACGTTTGACTTCATGAAATCTGGTATAAGTACCAGTTGGCAAGTCAGTCATTGTTGGAACGTTCACTTGCCAAACATTAGGTTTGAGATACAATTATTTGTGAAGAGTTCATTTGACAAATTATTATTTGGCAAATGAAATTATACGAAAAATTGTTTGGGAAGTGATAATTTGTCATTTTTTTTTGATGCAACAAAGGTAACCCGATCATTACAGACCCTGAAAAATGATAGTCCATATTTATTTACGAACGGCGCATTTCGTATGTTTGTAGTACATTTCTGTCAGACAAGTATTAAACATATTTTATTAAGGTTTTGTTTTCTGTCTGAAAATCCAAGTCATGACGTGTTCAAGAAATTACAGAAGAGAGAACAGTGTGACGGGCGAGTGCCGAGACACGCGCGCGGGCGCACCGTTACTGTCTCACATTACCGCCGCAGGGGGAGCGCAGCGAGCGAGGCAGATCCACGTAGCGCAATACTATCAACTACATCGTGAAATCAAACCACTGTACTTGCATTAATAACGTTATATTTTTCACTTCCAAAATGGCGATTGCTCGTAACTAAAACTTTTTCACTTGACAGATCTTCTTTTTTTTTAAATAGGTGTATTTTCTTGGCAGTAGTTTGATAGCCAAACAGCCAGATCGAATAATGATTCAAATGGGTGAGTAAACCGACCCCCGAAAATACACCTATCGAATTATAATTAAACATAAACATCATATTTCTTACAATCGTACAAAACTAAAAACTCATTATTGAAATAGGTACCTACCTATGCCCGAGGTAACGAACTGGAAAGATAAGGCTCAAATGAAATTGTTCGTTTGACTACAGAAATGGAATTAGATTGAACGGGTTTCCGGAACTTATTCAACGTTCGAAACGTTCAACGGTCTCGTACGTGTATAGTACCTACATCTATTTTCTTAATGTATCTCGGCAATCATCGCATTTCCGAATGCAACTAAGAGAAATTCGACGACTGACGAAACACGAAGTTTGCCGAGAGATTCACTTTTATGCTTAAGTTTATTTCATTTGTTTATTTTGCTTTCGTGGTTCTGCTATTTTCATGAGTTGAGCATACATTTTCGACTGCGCCAAAGAAATGAAAACTGCGAACCTATTTACGTATACCAAAATGGGTTTGTGTTGTTTGGCCCAGAAGCAGACATTTATAAATACTCTTCGAATTTTGCGTTGTTTTACAGACGAAACTCATGATGCTGGCGACGATGTAGGCTGATAACTTTAAATTTAATTTAATATGTCAGTTTTACATACGATCCAACCCGAGTGGTATTAAAATAAACTGGCGACGTGTAACCAGTACCATTACCATGAGTTTATGCAAACCGTTCTCGTAATAGAAAACTAATCGCTCGGTCCCTTATAGGTACTTGTATCGGCAGTAAGCAGTATTTCGCTTTACTCATGGTAATAGTACTTATAGCACAAGATGCGTCAGGGAAGCTGATACTACGCATACACATGTCTGTTAACGGTCGACTCTATTCATTAGCACCGTCGATCGACTAGCGATGTAGCCATTTATATTTAACTCGCTACTTGTACCTGCAAATGATGAATGATATAAATACCGTCACATATTTGGCACTCCGTCGCACAGTTTCAGTTGCTCAAACAGCCGGCGACAGCTTATATATAAACGCTCAGTCTTTATATATATATATATGTATACCTATATATATAGAGAGTACGTTTTCTTCTCTTGTTTTACAAAAGTCGGAAAATGCAGCACTTATGTAGTCACCAAAACACGCAATTGTGATGCCACGGTCGTGGGTCATGGTGCTATCACATAATGTTAAAGCGCTGGCCACTGATCCTCGAAGTACCCATGTGAGGCGATCTCCTTGTTGTCATGCTTGTTTTGTTCTTTTTATTTCTTTGCCTCCTGAAGGTGTTTCGGGGACAGTTAACCGAATGGCCCGTCGCTGCTTTACAACGCAGTATCTAATGAGTACGGCCATATTTGACGAACGCCGAAAACTAGGTTAAACACTGGGCAGCAGCTCTCTATTAGAACACGAGTAAAATTTTAAAAACAATCAAAAAAGACTAACGACACGACGATAGAAACTAATAATAACATAATACATACCTCTTCCTAAATTTTTCCCAACTACAATACAATAAAATTATAGTAAAACATTTTATATTAACATACATACATACATACATACATAGCATCACGCCCGAAATCCCTAATGGGGTGGGCAGAGCCACAAGACTACTTGTGGCCACGTTCGATTAATTAGTCCTAAGATGGTATTTTATATTAACGATAACAAAAAATATAAATTTAAGTAATAAATACTTATTCTATTGAAACAACCCTAGTACCCGAATTATTATCCCTACATATAATAAAGAAAACCGGTCAAGTGCGAGTGAAACCCGCGTGGAGAGGGTTCCGTTCCATACATGATAAACTGAAATTTCCTATGTTACTTTAAATACCATAGACTTCTTATAGATTTTCCTGTAATCTATAGGCAAAGAACTATTTTCTGTATTTTCTTCAAAATTTTAGGCCCGGTAGTTTCGGAGATAAGGGGGGAATGCTCAATTTTCACCTATTTTCCTAAATAACTTCTAAACTATTTCACTTAAAATTCAAAAAAAAAACACTTAAGATCCTCACAATAAACCCTTTCATTTGATATGTCACACGATTTCAGTTGCACAACTTTTTTTTAAAATTTTCTAATTTATCCCCCAAAAGTGGGCCCCATGTTCAAAATTAATTAATTTACATTACGCATCCTTGTTGCAGTCACCAATTTACATATGTATACCAAATTTCAAATCAATCGGTCCAGTAGTTTCGGAGCAAATCGGCTGTGACAGACGGACAGACAGACAGACAGACAGACACACGAGTGATCCTATAAGGGTTCCTTTTTTCCTTTTGAGGTACGGAACCCTAAAAAGAAAGAAAGAAAACATTTATAAACTTCACAAGACACACAATAATAAAAACAACAAAATAATAAAGAAAAACGAGGGATGTTTGTCATCGCAGCAGTGAATCGGTCACTGGCTCAGCGTAATGCTGAGGTGTCAGACATCCGCAGCCCTGATTTTCAGCCAGCACCGTCTGTAGTAATCGGAGCGCTATACACACTAAACACAAACAATTACACAAAAATACTTGGATAAATAAGTGGTATATATAAGAAAAAATATTGTTATTGTGGTTTATGAAAGAAAAAACTAAAATGTACTACACGCAAATCACTGACATGACCATGCTTACGAGGGGTGATCCAAAAGTAATGATAACTGAATACTTATTGAATCGGATTAAAATAAATAGGTATGCAGTTACTGGCCATAAAGACTCCTTATTAAATAAAAAAAATAAAAATTAAAAAATATGTATCTGTCAGAGAGTTGCAGTTGTTTCTTCACGAGCAGTCGGAACAATAACGCAAAAATGGAGAAAACTGAGGTGAGAGCGGTTATTAAATACTTCTGTTTGAAAAAAATGTGTACTAAAGATATATACGCTGAATTAGTGGGCACACTGGGCGAGTCCGCTCCGCCGTATTCCACAGTGGCACGGTGGTCAAAGGAGTTTAACTTGGGAAGGACATCCACTCAAGATGAACATCGCGAAGGCCGTCCATCTGTCGCCATTACTGGAGAAAACGTCAAAAAAATTCATGATCTCGTTTTAACAGATAGAAGGATGACTATCAGGCATCTAGTTGAGCTCACAGGCATCTCGTATGGCAGCATTCGAAGAATCTTAACTGATGAACTACACATGAAAAAAGTCTCCGCTCGTTGGGTGCCTAGAATGTTAACGGCTGAACAAAAGAAAATACGATGTGAGATTTCGAAGTCCAATCTTGACAAATATCAAACTGATCCCGAAACATTTTTGCGTCGGTTTGTAACCATGGACGAGTCTTGGATCCACCATTTCGATCCTGAGACCAAACAGCAATCCATGACCTGGAAGCGAGCGTCTTCCCCTACAACGAAGACATTCAAGGTAGCAAGCTCCGCTGGTAAGGTCATGGCTTCAGTGTTTTGGGATGCTGAGGGAGTCATAATGATTGAATACCTGGAAAAGGGTACCACTATTACGGGCTCCTACTACGCTGACCAAATACGCAGATTGAGACAGGCAATCAAAGAGAAGCGGCGGGGTAAACTTCGAGCTGGCATCCTGTTTCACCAGGACAACGCACCGCCCCACAAGGCCGGCGTTGCGATGGCTGCCATTCGTGATTCAGGGTTCGAATTGCTGGAACACCCCCCATATTCGCCAGACCTAGCCCCCAGCGACTTTTATCTCTTTCCACGGCTGAAGGAAGATCTTAGAGGCAACAAATTTTTGAATAATGGCGAGGTAATGGCCGCTGTGGAAGCATTTTTGGAGGGTCAAGAAAAAGATTTTTTTTTAAAAGGAATTCGTGGTCTGGAGAAACGATGGTCTAAGTGTGTAGACTTGGAAGGAGATTACGTAGAAAAATAAATTATTTTATTAAACATTTTATGTATCTTTCATACTGATTATCATCACTTTTGGATCACCCCTCGTACTATACATAATATACTTATGTTGTATACATCATACAGTAATGAAAAAAAAAAGCGAAACTGGTTGCTTAAGGTAGTTTGTTGTCCTTCTTTCACGCATTAACGGAGCAACAAATTGACGGTAATGGGGCGGTGAAATCGGCTCGTTTTAATCCCGGAAAATGCAAGGTTCACGAGAGTACAGCTATATTGGATTTCGGTTAGGTATCACCGAAATCCACGCGGTCGAAGTCGGGGCAAACCTACGCACGACTAGTTGAGAGTAGTACAATTCTATACATCATGTAATGTAATTCGCATGAAAGATAAATTGAAATTTGTCCATCACTTAGTCGCACAACAAGTCTACATTGCTGGAACACCCGGCTCCTCAGTACAAGCTCAGTGTTTAGTCTCTACTCGTACCGCAATAATTGCTTCAAACAAATATTTACTAGCTTTCCGAGAACTGAGCTAAACCTAGAAAACTTGTTTAATTTGGCATCAGTACGGTAAATATCAAAGATTGGCTTCCTGTTTCGGATCGATACCTAGGTACTTGCTATTGTGTGGTTCTTATATATTTAAGTATTTATTTATCTATATAAGTACTTGTATGTATATCGTCGTCTACTACCCATAACACAAGCCTTTAGAGCTAACTATGGGGTTCAAATTGATTTGTGTAAAGATTGTCCCTTGCTTTATTTATTTATTTATACCGCCTCGCTTTTGACTACTTTCATTTCGACGTTTTAACATTAAATCTCGTTCAAAGAGTTTTTTTATCACATACTCGTACAAACAACGATTACATTTTTTTGTAGCTATCATTTATTAATTCAAAAAATATTTGGATATCAGTCACAAATCATAATGAATACATTATTTTATGAAAACAAGTATAGTGCCTATTTGTTCGAGTAAATACATTCTCATGAGGTTCTCTTGAATTTGGGAGGGTAGGAATATTCTGTTGTTTTGCAAGTGAAACCGAGCTGAGCAAGGGTAACGGTGTTTGGTCTGGTGCAGCGCGCTGGCGCAGCGCGTGGCGGGCTAGCGGGCCGGTGTTGCCTCGTCGCACCGCGCCGCGTCGTGTCGTCACGCCCGGCGGCCCCGCGCCCGCGCGCTCCACACACGAGTGACAATTCCGTTACACTCCCATTCCTAAATAGATTTGAAACGTAGCATTTACTGAAAAGTTAATGTTACATTTCAAATCTATTTTCACATAGTTTTGGGGCACTTAAATCTGCAATAAAGGGGCTGTAACGAACGCACCGCGGCAACCAGCCGGCGGTTTATCAAATTATAACCGAACGTTCAATGGCCGCGCCAAGTTTTTTACATTAAATGCCCGCTTTGTTAAAGTTAGCCTTACTACTTAGTGAGGAGCAGTGAAAGGTCCACTTAAGTCTTTGTTCGGTGGTGCAGCCTGGAGCGACGTCTAGCCTTTGAGTTAAACTTGAGTTTTACATATTACTATCTGCTAGTGACCGATTATATAATATTATAGGTTTCGAATAGATCTTTCGTCTGAAATATTCAATTTATAATTACCTAAACGAGTACGCCGTGACTTTCCGTTTGTTCTGATCTAGATATTCTCTGCATGTCGTTAAGAGGTCTTAATGTACTTTAACAAGTACGTTCAACGAAAATGGACTTTGTTGAATAGTTATAGTTAAACGGTGCCAAGAGACCGTCGCGATTCCTTTAGATGTGGGAGATAAATGAGTTAGGGAATGATATAGCGATGCTTCCGCATGCGCGCCAACCGGCCGCCCGCGCCCGACCGGCCCACTGCGGCATCTGGGAATTATTTGATACCTATGTTTAAATGTAGGCACACATTTCAGTAAATTCTCGACCTGAAATTTATAGAAAAGTTCAAAACCACCGAATACAAAAATAATTTATCTCGAAAAGGGCCTATTCCCGAAAAGGCACGTCACACGAAACAGTGTAACTTTGTACTCAGCCCGATGAGTGCGCAGCTGCGCCGCCGCCGCCATCCATCACGCGACACTTCACTCGCCGCCACTCTTCATTCACTTCACTAATCAAGTTGCCTCCTCATTTCTAATAATAGAATAAACGAAATATTCCCCGAAAAAAGCGTAAAATTGCAGGAGCTTAATTGGGTGATGTCTTAAAACAGAAAAAGATCTCCAATAAGCCGACAGAAACCTTACCGAGAAGTATTATCGGAACATCGTCTCGCCATTTGGATTGTAAGCGACAAGTGGAGCATCTCTGTGGTCGGACCATAAAAAAAACCTGTTAAGTATTTTGATGTTTAGCCGCCGAAGGGTTTCAATTCAAGTCCTACCGCCCTCCATTTGTTGAATATTCGTAATCATTAGTTACTAAGTTCAGCACTGAAAGTTACTTAAAGATATTATAATATAGGGCTTAACTCAAATTATTCGTACAATTTTCCCTAAATTAAAATAAATTTTCCTTTTAAATTTGTTTCAAAAGCTCCTAATGAAATTGAGTCATCGGCACCCTGAGCGCAAAGGTCAAGCCAGCTGTTATTGTAGGAGGTTTACTCAGCGGGCCTGCTCTATGTGTATGATTGAAAAATAACATATTCTTAATTCTAGTTTCATATCTCATCTACTAACAAACCTAGGTTTAGTGATCAGCGGGTATTCATAGAAGCAGAACCAAGATGTACGAGTTATACGAAGAGAAGACCTACAACCAAGATGCCAACTTCACCGAATATGTCAAAAATTATTCAAAGGTATTTAAAAAGGTATGTGCCGTCGCCAAGTCAATATATCTTAGCAATAAAGTTAAGACAGCAGATAATAAGGTGAAGGCAGTCTGGAATGTTATCAAAACAAAAACAGGTAAATCAAAACCCCGTGAATGCCAGTTTAAACTGAGAGTGGAAGATCAAATTTTGACGTCTGATTCGGATGTGGCAGGCGCTTTTGAGGAGTTCTTCGCGAATATAGCAGTAAGTACCACTCGTGAACTCAACTCCTCTACTGCGATTGCATGTTCTTATCTAGACTATGCTGCGACAGGAGGTAAGTTGGATTTTGAATTTCAATACACAGACCCTCATGAGATTGTACAAACTTTTAATTCCCTGAAATTAAAGAGCACTGAGGATCTTTGGGGTACATCCGTAAAAGTTATGCAATTCGTGTTTAATTCTTGTGTTAATCGGTGTGTGTTCCCAGACCTGATGAAACATATTAAAGTAATTCCTTTGTTCAAAGCTGGAAGTAAATCCGACCCTGGTAATTTCTATTCTTCCAGTGTTAAGTAAAGTATTTGAAAAAATTGTTCTTAACCAAATGCTTCAATATTTTAATGCTAATCATTTGCTTCGCGATCAGCAATTTGGTTTTACAAAGGGTCGCTCGACAACAGATGCTGCCTCAGTGCTTATTAAGCATATCTATGATGCATGGGAACATTCGCAAGACGCGATAGGTATTTTCTGCGACCTCTCCAAAGCATTCGATTATGTTGAGCATGAGACACTCTTATGCAAGCTTAAGCACTATGGACTATCAGTTAAAGCACTAAACCTTATAAAATCCTATCTTAGCCAAAGGATTCAGAAAGTAGTAGTTAACAGAGTGCAGTCTTCTGGTTTACCTGTGAAGCTCGGAGTGCCCCAAGGATCTATTTTGGGCCCCTTCCTTTTCCTTGTTTATATAAACGATCTATCTAGCCTTATAAATAACAAATGTGACATAGTTTTATTTGCTGATGATACTTCGTTAATTTTTAAAGTAAATCGACAGCAGGAAGACTATCGTCATATAAACGACACCCTGAAAGAAGTGCTTAAATGGTTTATAGCAAACAATTTGCTTCTTAATGCGAAGAAAACTAAATGTGTTAAATTTTCATTACCTAATGTAAGGCAAGTAGACGCAGCCCTTACATTAAATGGAGAAAAACTATGTCTTGTTGATCAGATAGTATTTCTTGGGCTAACTCTTGACCGCAATTTACAATGGGGTCCTCATATATCCGTTCTTACAGACAAACTGAGCTCTGCTGCATATGCTGTAAGACGAATCCGTCAATTTACCAATGTGGAAACAGCGCGACTTATTTATTTTAGTTATTTCCATAGTATCATGTCTTATGGCATCCTAGTCTGGGGTAAGGCGGCTGACATTGAAGCGGTCTTTATTCTACAGAGGAGAGCAGTCCGGTCCATTTACAACCTGGGCTCCCGTGATTCGTTAAAAGATCGCTTCAAACAAATCGATATCCTTACAGTAGCTTCACAATATATCTATGAGGTGATCTTGTATACGCACAAGAATATAGAAGGTTTTAAGAAAGTGTCTGATGTCCATAATTTTAATACACGCAGTAAGCATAAGCCCTTGGTTCCTAAGTTTCGCCTTAAGAATTGAATTGAATTGAATTAATTTATTGGTAACAGTCGTTACATGTCATTTTAAATCTAGTTATATTAATCATTTTGTAACAACTATTTCTAAATAGATTAAGTAATGACTTAATATAAAAATAAACTATAATCATAAAAATATCTTAAACATTTTTATAGTGGCAAGGAGCTAAAGGGCTATCGGTCGATCAAAATATTCATCATAGTCGTAGAAGACGTTGTCAAGAAGCCACTTTTTGAGTTGATATTTGAACCTTGCAATGGAAGCTGCATTTCTAATCTTTTCTGGCAAACGATTGTAAACGTGAGGGCCAAGGCAATATGTGGACTTTTTCGCTTTATCGAGTTTATGCGGTTCTGGGACCAGCCTGCTCTCGTGCTTGTTGCTGCGTAGGAGGTATCTGGAGTTCGAACCCCTGCGCTTGAATACGTCCAGGTTTTCGTGCGTGAACACTGAAACCTGATAAAGCAGTATGCATGGCAGAGGCAGAATTCGGAACTCCATAAAGAGCTCCCTCGCCGGAACATCCTTCGGCTTGCCGGCCATAGCGCGAATGGCTCTTTTCTGCATTGAAAAGGCGCGACGCCAGTCCACAGCCCGGGCCCATAACTCCGCGCCGTATGTCAGCACTGAGTGCACCGTCGCGAAGTAGCATTCGCGCACTGCGGCCCTCTCAGCGGTGCGCGCTAGCCGGCGGAGCTTGAAACACGCACGACCAAGGCGTCCGCACACCTCGTCTATATGTGTCTGCCACGTCAATGCGCTGTCGAGGTGGAACCCGAGCAGGCGTGCGCTGGGCACATGCTGTATAGAGGCACCGCCTGCGCACACCCGCAGGGGCTCACTCGGGTGGCCGTTTAGTTTAAAAGTTATAAAGCACGTTTTTTCTTTATTCAGTGCTAGTCCATTGGATTGAAACCACTCGTGCAGTTGTTGAATGACGTGGTTAAGGGCTTGTTCCAATTGCCACTTCGCAGCCGTGCTGATGACCGCCGTGACGTCGTCGTCGTACATAACTATGTCTGCGCCATAAAGACTGACCCTAAGAAAGTAAGTAAATTTTTTTTGGGGATCTGCATAAGATTCTACAATAAAGTTCCCCTGGAAGCATGGGAATGGTCTTTTAATCCATTTAAACGGTACATTACATGGTGTCGTATCGAATTGAATTGAATCTTGTGTAATTTATTTTGTAAATTTGTAATTTTTAATTTATTCAGTTTGTATTTTTAGACTAATACTTAAATTATAAGGACCCTAATGTACTACTAACAATTTTATATGGACTTAGTCTGAAATAAATCATCATTATTATTATTAAAGATTCACTTCTTAAGAAAGGGTATTATAAAGTTGAAGATTATTTAAATGATGAACAAGCTTGGCCAGCTCTGAGGCCATTCAACGCAGCCGTGTAGCCTCGTAGGATCCGAGAATGTGTGTGTCGTTTCCTGGCGCTTGCGCCGTTGCCTGTTGTCACCTTAATTAACGATTTTCGACTTTATTTTTGGCTTAATAGCCAATATTATTTGTATTATTAAGACATGAAATGTTATATTTCAAATTGTTTTGATATTTTTTAAGCGTACCCCCTAGCCCCTGTCTGTGGGGTCCGGACGGTTCATGCTCGCAAGGACCTTTTAAAATTTATTCGTTTGTGCGTTATCTGAACCTGACTAGAGAGACTTCCTAGTGTTCTCTATACTATATTCTATAGGGTTTCATATTCGATATTTCAAATTATTAGGACATGAAATATTTTTATTTCAAATTACTATTATTATTATGATATTTGGAGACCTTACACCTCCTTCTTTATACTTGACCGTGGAGACTGTCTACATCTTCATTTAACCTAGATTAGGTAATCAATTTAGATGTTTCTTTATTTTAATTATTATTATGATGACCCTTAGAGGCTTTATACATCTCTAAGTAGCTTAACTTGTCCAGACGCGGAGACTATACATCTCCCTTATTAGTTATTTATTAGAATTATTTTTTACCTATTAGGATTGTTTGCTGCCCTTTTCATGTGTTAGTTTTAGTTAAAACTCTAATGTAAAAGTTGGAAAAAAAAAGACTTACTGCTGAGTTTCTTGCGGCGTTTCTTCTCAGCAGATGTCACCTTTCGAAGCGCTGGTAGCTTCAGACATGTAAAAGAGCCCATGTGGCCTACTTGCAAAATAAATATTTTCATTTTCATTTTCATTTTCATCAATTCATAGAGTCAATTTGTGCAACGGTGAGTATTTGATGCTATCACGGAACATTTTTAAATAATTATAAAATAATTACAATTTAATTGGAATGCGCTGCGATCCATAACGACTCTATGATTGCGCGCTGACGTCAACGCATACTTGTCAATATTTGAACGGGCAAACTGCCGTCGTGGATGGATGGCCAATCATTAGCTAAGTACTTTTAAAGACTTTTTTAATGATTCTGAGTGTTGCAAATCATCAAATATCTATAAACTGCATTTTTGTAAGTCAGTTTACCAAAGGGGAACAGAAGACATATGCTTTTACTTTTGAGGACTCCCAATGAAACATGAACAGTTATTCGCACACTGTGCTGTCCGGCTGCAGTGTGCTACGCCAGTAATCACGTCAGGAACACCAGAGACATACCTACTCGTTCATTCTAAGGCCGTAGTTTGAATTAAACAAAGGGTCATTTTAATCAAACAACTTTATGCAGGCAGTAATAGTGGTAGAGCCGAACAGTAATCCTCACTAGATGATAACTGTTCGAATGGGCCGGCTCGACCGGGGTAGTACCACACTTTCACGGCATATCGGTGTTAAGTAATAGCTTGCTATTGCGTTTCGTACGGTGAGTGACGAGATCCGGAGGCTTATTCCCTCGTCTCAATCCAATTCCCTTTCCCCATCCTTCCTAGACAGGCAACACATTGGCAGCACCTCTGGTGTTGCAGATGTCCATAGGCGGCGGTAACCACTTTCCATCAGGTGGGCCGTCTACCTGTTTCTCAGCCTACTCCTTTCTCAAAGGGCCGGCAACCCATCCGTGATTCCCCTGGTGTTGCGGGTGTCCATGGGCGGCGGTGATTGCTTACCATCAGGTAACCCACCTGCTGGTTTGCCACCCTTTTAACATTAAAAAAAGGCAGAGTGTCGACGCGACGCGACGCGCCCGGTTTCCTCTGACCCGTGGATTAATTATTTAACCACCCACACAACACGCCACGACAATGAATCAACTCGCGTTGTTTGACATACCTACCACTTGGGAGTATCGGGACTGATCTTTAGTGCACTAAGTCAAGTGCGGCTCTAGTGCGTGCGAGTGCAGCAGCTGTGACGGAGTGCGCTGGCGCGGCGGCGGCAGAAAATTGCTGCAAAAATACTCACTATTACCATGTATTACTGCAACTGCATTCACCCTTCCATACGCCGGCGATGCAGCCGGCGGCGCAGGCGCAGGCGCAACGCACTCTGGCTAGCGGGACAACCACGACTACACCACTGCAAATAACTTACAACTACATAAACACAAGCGATTACATTGCGTGCTTTCTTTATCCTAGCCAAATAGTTTTCACAACGAAGAATCGTTGGTTACCATTATGATTATTTGTCTCGCACCCGTTTTTCTGGTAGGGGGAAGGAATGAAACATCTAATTGTGCATGCGATTAAAGCGCTAAGTACGGTATCGATAACGGTCGCTGGTCAAGGATCCCGACTTCCTGCTCCCGCGCATATGGCGACGTACCTATAGGGTTATGTCGACTAGCTCTGCCAAGTTAAGTTTTTCTCATTAACTCAGCTTGATTAACATTTTTCAGTTGAATAAGACATTCCGTTTTCACTCCACCTATTTAGAAAAGATTATTTTGATCCCCGAAAAGAGGGATCATAGTTATCGATATTTGCCTTTTCCTCATAGGCAATCAGCATGTGTCACTCGGTAGCAAAAATATTTTTGTCTTAAGCGATAATGCTTGAATCCCTCGCTACACTCAGGAGTCACTTTACTACTACTTCGCTCTGTATCACCTTCGCCGTAAATACATGACTTTGCTTTGCTCCCTTGTGACACAATTTATTATTTGCTAACACCCTATACAGTTGAATTACATGTACATAATTGAATTAAATAGAATATAAATATATATGGCAAAAAATAATGCTGGAATTAAAAAAATCTGCGGACTATGGCTTCCTTTGACCTAATAATGCCTTCGAGTACTTTGTGGTTGAGTGGCGATCGGCGAACCTACTGGTTGAATAAAATAACTGCTCATTAGCCCTCGTATACATTCGAGATCCGGAGGCCTATTCAATTTTTTTAGAAACTAAGGTTTCCAGAATTTATAACTATCGATCAATTATGTTTCCTTATTTTAGGTTTCATTAATATATTTCCTGAAAAATACTACATCACAGCCAAAATGCGAACAAGTGAAATAATATAAGTCATTTAGTAACAAGTTATACGCCACGACTTGCTAGTAAGTATTACCGGCTTCGCAACACGACGAAGCCGGTCAAGCAGTCAGCGATGGTTTTCGCTTGGGGCACTTGTGAGTGTAAAATATCTACATTTTGTATAAGTACTCGTAGTTATTTGCGCAAATTCATTAATGTTAAAGTGGTTTTCCGCGCCGGTGTCGCCGCGGGAGCGCCCTCAGCCTTGGCTCTAGCTCTGAGAGTCGAAGCTCTATAATCACCGACGTTGCACTCAATTCCCAGTCCCTACTATACGAAAGCTATTTGGAACCATTCCATTTCATCGCAGACACTTTGAACCGTTCAACCCGAGAGTTACATTCACAACATGTCGTAAATTGTGAGACATCGCTCCGAAATGCAAGGTTAAAAGAAAATAAATTGGTCCATTCTATAAATATTCGACCTTTTGACCTTTTACACTGTACCGTTTACAATCTTTTAAAATAAAAATAAATACATATGTAGCTCCACGTACCTGTGGACGATTATTTAGAAATATGAATGTCAAAAATATGTATCTCTGAAGACGTCCTAATATGTAGTAGCGGGATGATGAGGCCGCGCGGGTGAATTTTTATTAGCGCGGCCGCGCGGGCATCTGGCAGCGCGGGTGCCCGGTGAAAATGATGACAGATATCTTGGAATTATTTGCAATATAATCAGACTGGTGCTACTATCGCACCCAGGCTCGTCCGAGCAGCAGGTCTAATAAAGAGAAGAAATATTTTATTTAACTAAAATACACCCACCATTTCATAAAACTAATGAACAGAAATGACATAAGGAGGCATGAGTATACCTTATGCATGCATCTCCCTGTGCGGCAATTCATTGTAAATATTTACTAAGCACACGAAACTCATCCTGGAGGTGAAGTGAATTATAAAATATGAGTACTAGGATTACGCCGGCGAGCTTAGCAACTTGTATACAGAGCTTAGTACGTTGTTAACTGCCGGTGAATGATAACGCCAGCCTATCGTGTGATAACGCGGTTGCCCCCCAAAGAGAGGAGCGAGTCTAGATTGTTAGCATGCGCCGCCGGCGCCGCAGCGCACTGCGTCTTCATTGCTATCGGCGCAGATAGCTGAGAGGGATGGGGTCAGGGGTCGTGCTGGAGCTGCATAATAATAGACGAGCAGCGCTGCAGCGATGAGCTCTTCACTTCAAACAACTAGCTCGAGGAGCGGAGCAAACCACACGCTAATTGGTCTCCACTTAACCTCGACGCCACGTTATACAAGTATGATCCATGCGCACGTTACTTAATTTGTCAAAATATCAGTCTTCAATAAGACGGATATTATGGGTAGCCAAGAATCTAGGCCTAAAAAAAAACCGTTGAACCGGCCGTCTCTCAGTAGACGCCGCTGGCACGCTGGCTCATGGCGGGTGACGCGCGGTGCGACGCGACCTTTCTTCTCGTTAATGGCATGTTTTCCGTTGTACTCGAACAGGCGGAATGACCAAAAAAACCAGCTTAACCTATACTACATGACAGTTGACTGTCCACGTTCAGAGCTTTTGCGTTTTGCTATCAGCTTCAAAGTGCCGGTCTATTGAAACTGTGATCCCAAAACAAAATACAGCTGGCATAAAATTACAAAACATTGAGATTAATTTATTTATAATTTTACGTCCTACGCAAAAGAAGATGAATTAAATGTTGTTTGCATGTGCATCGTCCCACGCTTTGAACTTGTTTGCGGCGTGTATTTAGATTTATTTCCCTTTATTTTCCGGCGTGGTGATTACGATATATTATATAATGTTCACTGATATTTTTACTAAGGACACAGGCCCTATATGTATGATGTTCGTAATAATAAATTTGGTTTAATAATAATAATAATAATAATAATAATAATAATAAAGGCATTTATTTAACACACATTAGACACAGACAAATAACAAGAAAAGCACATAACAAAGAAACAATGAACATAAAAAGCTGTGCCGAACGGTGCCAAAGAGGGTGCCACTCAGCGTTATGCCGTGGCGAGCCTCGGCGCTGATTTTCAGTGGCCCCTGGGTGACAATACGAGCGACAGAGAACAACACGTTTGTATGGCAACACTTGAGCAACTCAACCACTGAATATTAAATTGTAACAGGCCACTGCCAAAATTAATTGATAATTTCTGATATAGGCGCATATTAATATAATTAATAAGTTTAAAGCATAATAAACAGCCGTATCACTATTTAAAATAAAAAGTAGTAGTTCGACTGCTGTCAGAGTTATACCGGCGGTTGCGCGACCATGGCGCCAACCTAATAACGACTTCCGTAAAAAACTGACAACAGCCAAGAACTATAAAATAATTATCCTAATCTTGCTGTATTAACCTAATCATATACAGTTTTAAAAATAAAATAAAATAAAATATAAATTTCGACACTTTAAGTTATACAAAACGATAGACAGCAATATAGGAATGGTTTTGACCAAACACGCTAAGGATTCCATACAATATGAGGAGAGGAAATTATACAGTACAGTTGGGTCGCGTTAACTAACGATACAATTTCAATCAAATTGAAGTTTAAACTAAACGGTGACGGTTTGGTCGCATGTTTGTGCTGGAGATCCAGAAAATGAGAATGGGTGCATTACAGAAAGGTAAGGTAACTCTCTGTGTTATAAATACCTATCCTAAATGTATTCATTTCTAAATTACGTACTAAATTATGTACTTTCCCTGCTCCTGGTACAAAAAGATTCAAGTTTTTTTTTTTTTTAATTAAATTTAAATTTCAGCACGCAGGTGAAGGTGATGATAAAAGTGAAAGACGATTAAAGATGATTAAACCAGCATCAGAACCGTGTTGCAACGTATCGATAGCTGCCGGGGAGCGCCGGTGTATAGTGCTTGCGGGTTCAAAAAGAGTCAACTCGTAGGCGCTTAACCAGGAGGTAAGTAAATTCAGTTTTAATTTAATTATGTAGCCTTTGTTGTTCCCGAAATAAAAAAGCCTTGCATTTCCACTTAAAATTTTGTTTTGTTTTCAGAGCGCGGATGGGTGGCGGAAGGTTGTCCCAGCACTTTGTAGCCGCGTAACGGAAGCTGCCACGGAACGCGGCCGAGTGGTGCGGAGGACATACCAGTTGGAGGTACCTGACGGATCTTATCTCCGAAGACCGAGCGTTGCGCGCCCAAGTCAGTTTATTATAAAGATACGAGCGTACTTGATATTTCACTATATCAAACATGAGGGCCGCTAAGTGTAGTTTACGTCGGGTTGACATATTTAGGACACGGTTTGAGTTCAAGAATGGAGACACGTGTGCACGGGGAGGGATATTGAAACAAAATATTATTTGTCTGTCTTTCCAATGTCCATTAATGACACAATCACCAGCCCGCAGCGACGCGCACACCGCCATGTGCCCACGTGATTGGAAAATTAATTGGCCACGATTATTTTTAAAAAGTCTTACAATTAAATTCAATGATGGCACTACACAAAATATTTTAATAAGCGACGAAGACATATTTAATCTTAAATATCTGGTATACATATACGAGTATAAGTATAGAATCGTGTGTTGGAACGTTATACCTGATGTACAACCAACTTACTGTTTATCAGTACACATTAATGTTATCCAGCGTAACTATCCGATGAATGGCTCATAGATGAATAGTTACAGTTCGCCTCGATTGCAGCCTGGGGGGCTAGCACGACATGCCCGCGAGTCGTTTGTCACTCGGTGCGTCTCTGTCAAACTAGTCAAGTATGTAAGGGATGCACTGAGCGACAAACGACTCGCAGGCAGGTCGTGCTAGACGTGCTGATCGGGGTCAGCGGAGCGCGTCCCGTGCGCCGGCGCAGCGTGGTGGAGGAGTTACAGCGCGGCCATTTACACTAACTTTATAATGTTTTCATTTAATTTTATTTGTTTTACATACTGTACGTCCTTTGTAGGATTCTTAAAGGTAGGTAGGTAGGTAGGTAGTCATTTATTTCTTATTGAAAGAACATTACAATTTACATGTCAAAAAAAATAATGCTTTCACAAAAAGATCGTCACTTAAAATAGAATTATATAAAAATAAACTAGAAATAATTCTAGAAATAATCAAAATGTCACAAAGTACATAAAATAAAAAATAGAAAAAATATGTCAGAAAATAAAAAGTATAAACAGAAAAAATAACAAAGGTCAAAATAATAACAAAATATGAAATGGCAATAAAATAATAATGTGAAATGCCTTCACTATATTCTTTGACGGAATACAGTGATCGCGTCAGTAATATTTCTTTGAGTCGACAACCAAACCTTTCGTCGGAACACTCGTTGTTTAGGTCGGCGGGTAGCTTCTCATAGAAAGCGGGTCCTATAACGCGCGGGTTTTTGTCGAGCGGCGCTAATATATATACCAGACGAGGAGGATCGTGCATTCTTGTTAACTATGAACATGAGTTTAGTGTCTTAAGTTATATACAAAAACAGTCTATTGGTAACATTGTTGAATGCCGTGGAATTGAGCTCATTGCACACAAACTTATTATTATATGTATATATCGGTCACTAAAAGCAAAGTATATTAATTTATTTTTTGAGCAACTAGACAAGTTTTTGAAAAATGTATGTAGTATTCCGAATAAGAAAGTAGTTGTTTGTGGAGATTTTAATATCAACCTTTTATGTAAAAATTATCTGATGTCTAGATGTGTAAATTTTTTGCTAAGTTATAATATGAAAGTAGCAATAGTTGTTCCAACTAGGTTAAGTAGTCAAACTTGTATAGATAATATTCTACAAAATACTCACGGGGGACGTAGTGAAGTAATAGAAACTGCTCTGTCAGATCATACTGCACAAATTTTTATGTGTAGAGTTAAGAGAACTTGTACACTTAAATTCTGGAAAGTAAATGAACGGGATTTTTGTACTAATAATATGAATAACTTTAAAGAATGTTTACTGGCTCTAACGTTTAGTGATGTGTATAAAAATAACAATTCAAATGATGCTTATGATTGTTTTTTGGATATATTTAAAACATTTTATGATATCTGTTTTCCAATGCGAACCAATATTATAAAAACACATAAAAAGCAAAAATGGATAAGCAGGGGAATTAAGATATGTAGTAAGAGGAAGAGAGATCTTCTATGGAAGTATCGTTCCAAACCAACTTACGCTAACAAGAGTAAACCCTTATCATATTCTAAAAGATACAAACAAATCATAAGATTAACAAAATTGGCACAAAATAATAATTACATAAGATCGGTAGAAAATAAATCAAAGGCTACTTGGCAGGTTATTAATTATAGTAAATGTATCGGTCCTAAACCATCACTATCGAAAATAAGAGATACTCGTAAAAATAACATTGTGACTCATCCAAGAAACATTAATAATAATAATAATAATAATAATACCATTTATTTCAGGCAACAAGGCCCATAACATAAATACCTTAAAGACTAACATACATAAGTAACAATAAAACTCTTAAATAACTAGGTGACACGTTTGGTCTGCGACGTGTGACACGGTTTCTCGGTGTCCAATAACCGTCCACGAAAACATTGCAAATACCCTTAACGATTTTTTTGCTGATCAGGGCAAATTAAATAGTTCTAATAAAATTAAGTCTCATATAGCTCTAAATAACGATGTTTATGTCGCCAACTACACCAATTGTCATCAATAAAGCTATTAAAATACTTAAAAATGAAAACAGCGTTGGAAATGACGGCGTAAGAACAAAAATTGTAAAGTTTGTGGCTGATGTAATATCTAGCCCACTTAGTTATGTTTTTAACCTGTGTATTGAACAAGGCATCTTTCCAAACAAATTAAAAATTTCAATAGTCAAGCCATTATATAAGAAAGCAGATAAAAATTTAGCTACAAATTATCGGCCAATCTCATTGTTACCAATAGTTTCAAAAGTATTTGAAAAGATCATTTACGAGTGTCTGTATGGCTATTTTGAAAAAATGCAGTTGTTTGTTAAAGAGCAAAATGGATTTCGCAGAAATAAAACAATTAATATAGCCATTTTCAACTTTCTACAAGAAATGATGCAGTGTATTGATAAAAGAACGCCTGTTTGTGCGCTGTACATAGACATGACCAAGGCTTTTGACCACGTTGACCATGATACACTGCTCTCTAAGTTAGAATCTTATGGTGTAAGAGGAAACGTTCTTAGCCTATTAAATTCGTACTTGCGGGATAGAATTCAGTATACGGAAATAACAAACTTAGATATTCGTTCAAAAAAAGAATGCAAATACATCTCAAAACCGCGTAATATAAACCTTGGAGTCCCTCAGGGGAGTATTTTGGGCCCTTTATTGTTCATTATTTACATCAATGATCTCCCAAGGAACATACCATATCCGATGGACTTATTTGCTGCTGATAGCACGCTTATTATAAAACAGATAGATTCCTGTAACTATGAAGCAGAAATCAATATAACTTTAAACTCAGTTATTCAGTGGCTTGTATCGAATAATCTTTTGATACATGTAGTTAAAACAAACATTATGCATTTTTGTCAAAGGCCAAAAAATACTTTAGACGTACATGTAACTCATGCTGGGACAAAAATAGCTGAAACCGAGTCCACAAGATTTCTAGGCATCAATATTGATAATAAATTAACATGGAAGCAGCAGGTGGACGAAGTGTGTTATAATAGGGTCAATAGTTTCGCTTACGCCCTGAAGCAATTATCCAAAGTAGCAAGTCTGCAAACAGTACTGGTCGCCTATCATGGTTTTGCAGTTTCTACCTTAAGATATGGTATAATCTTTTGGGGAAATTCGAGTAATAGAGATTCAGTTTTTCTCGCACAAAAGAGGTGTATCAGGGCAATATGCAACTTGCACTCGATGGATAGCTGTAAGCCGCATTTTAAGTCACTGAATTTATTAACCGTGCTATGTATCTATATATATGAAGTAGCAGTTTTTATAAGAACCAACAGAAATTTGTTCAAAAAACAAACAAAACTGGAAGAGGAAGGGACGACGAAAAAATCTACGCAATGCCCTTCAAGACTGCATTTAAACCATATTGTATGGCTTGCTTCATTTACAACAAATTACCAAACATATTAAAGAAGTTGAAACTAATCAGTTTTAAAAGAAAAATAAGTTGTTTGTTAATTGAAAAATGTTATTACAGTGTAAATAAATTCTTGTTGGAGAATTTTAATTAGTATTTGTATGAAATAATAATAATCAAATATTCTTAGCCTAATTTTACCATGTTTTTTTAATTACTGTGATTATTCATTAATTTGTCAATTGATTTATTTTAATATTTTAATTTTTTATCATGTGACATTTGCGAATGTAACGTTTGGCATTATTTTATTTAGAGTAGGACACACTTGCACAGCATGTTTATATTTTTGTACACCTGCGGGTAGTTTATAGTGAAACTAATTATAATTTATTAACAACCAATAGTAAAAAAAATACCTATGAACACAAATAAATGATTTGATTGATTGATTGATTAAAGATGACTTCCTGCTGAGTTTGTTGCAGCGCTCTTTTCAGTTATGTGATGGCCCGGTCTGAAGCGCTGGTGGATCCCTGTTATTCCATTAATGTGGCGAGTAAAAGAGCCCACAGGTGGTCAATTTGCTGAATAAACGATTTGAATTTGAATACAAGTGATCGCGGGAGCTACCATTCATTCATTGAACATCAAAAATCAAGCTACATATATAGCTTGCTTTGCGACGTTAAGCTACTATGCATGCTCATTCAAAACGTCAAGAAGATTTATTTCGGTATGTGCCGATGTAGAATGTGGCGTCCTCGACCGACGGCAAGCGAAGCCTTGACGGGTTTTACAGAGTCACACTGTTTCGTGAACTTCGATCTTTGTTTGATGGATCATTGTAACCCCAGTGATCTATGCCGACCGTAAGATAACCGAGCTGAGCTGGTAGTAGCGTGCGCGCGCGCCATAACCGGGGCATTGTGCGGCGCGCGGGGTCAAGTTCGCCTCCGCCGCACGCCAGCTCCGTGGGCCGCCGCGCGCGCCGCGGGCTGCACGCCCAGTGCCATTACTTCATGTGAATTGCCTTTGTTAAGAAAGCGGTGTGCGCAGTAGATTATTCTGGTTTTCAGAGACTGGTAAACAAACAAACGACCCACCTGACGGAAACTGGTCACCGCCGCCTATGCATGTAGGTTAGGCACCTGTTTCAACAATTCCTCAAAACACTCCCTATTTTGTAAGAAATTCGGCGCCTTCCGGTTTCCGTTCCCGACGCAAAACTTATTTAACTTCATAGTATCGCTAATATTACAGCTACCAATAGAGATTCCTGGGACTTGCAAGATCCCGAACGCTTTCGCTACTATCTAAAGAAAATGGTTAAACTATATTTTTTTCCGTGTCAAAACTAGTTGTCTTTTACCCCGCAACGTGTGCGAGCTGCCTTATATACCTCTCGGCTAGAGCTCGTCGCGCGCACCGCGCCGCGGCACAGCGCCGTGGCATCGACAGCGACCCACTTCTCGCGCAATCATCTTCGCCATCTCCCTCCAACAGGCCAGCGGTATCGCTCACACCTCACACCGTGGACACCATCGCGATATCAAGTGAACTCTCTCTTATCTTAGAAACGTATGGGATATGACGGCTAACATACTACATACTTACATACCACGCTCACGTTAACGAAACCTTATATCAAAATAACAGGTTCTCTTACAATCGCTTTTCTAAATGGTGTCTTTTTAGGGTTCCGTAGTCCAACTTGGAAACCTTATAGTTTCACCATATCCGTCTGTCTGTCTGTCCGTCTGTCTGTAAGTCACAGACATTTTTTGTACGATTATGAATGTTGGTCTCGCGCACAAAGATAAACAATAATACACGTAAAACAAGAGTAAAAAACGTTTCTTTTTTTCTACAACCTCAAGTTTTAGGAATTATTGAACTCTAAAGGTGTCATTGTTGTCGGAGTGACGTGTTACCAATCTGAAAGATATTTTAAATGAAAGCCTTTATAACGAAGTGAAGAGGAAAACTCTTGCGACTAAGAAGGCTTCATGAATTTTAAGCGACTAACTTTTTAATACCCACTATACATACATACAGGGTGTCCCTAAAACCAACGATAAAACGAAAGGAGGTGGTAGGGTGGCTCAAGAGCTACTAGATTAATTAATTTTAACTTTAATAAAAATATCATAGCTTTCGAGATAACGGCACTTTTATAAAACTCGTGGTTTTGGATACCCTGATTCATTTATTTTGAGTTCTACGAGTGCAAATTTTTATATTTTGTAAATCTGTTTTTTGCATGATGTTTCTGGAAAAATATGCTATCGAATGTAATACATTTTTTTATATCATGATGCAGTAGCCGTAAAAAAAAGTAATCAAACAAATTTTAGATTTTTCAAAATTCGACCCTTTAGTTTGATCGAGTTTTATTAAAAAAAAGGTACTACACTAACCTTGCACATGATTAAAAAAATATATAAATTTAGTGTACTTCTTGAAATGGTACAACATTATATATATAAAATAATTTACGCCGCAATTTTAGAGACAAGGCTAATTTACTCGAAGTATAATACATTATGACATAAAAAGTTATGAATATAGTTTTTATGACTTTCGACAAATATGACCAGTGAAAATCGGAACTCCGAAATTAATCCTATTAATATATGACTTTCAACATTATGACTAGTAATAATTATGACCAAAAACGTTATGGATTGTGAAAATCGGAACTTTAATTTTATGGGAGTCAATATAGACCCTTACTTTTCGACCGAAAATAACATTATTACCATTTAACATTTATTTTTCACAATTTTGAAAACTACACTAAATTTCGGTTTTTTAAACGTTATGTGACATTTTAGTGTAGTTTGGTGTTGTAATATTGTATTCCAATTTCAAATTATCCTCCAACATCTACTTTTATGTTCAAAATTCAAATTTTGGTTCCAAATCAATAACCGCAATATGAGGTCCTTTTGTAGTAAATTAGCCTGGTCTCTAAAACTGCCACGTAAATTAGTACATGTTGTACCATTTTAAAAAGTACACTAAATTTATATTTTTTTATAGTTATGTGCAAGGTTAGTGTAGTAACTCTTTTTTTAATAAAACTCGATCAAACTAACAAGTCGAATTTTGAAAAATCAAAAATTTGTTTGATTTCTTTTTTTTACCGCTACTGCATCATGATGTAAAAAAATGTTTATGACATTTGATAGCATAGTTCTTCAGAAACATCATGCACAAAACAGATTTACAAAATATTAAAATTTGCACTCGTAAAACTCAAAATAATGAATCAGGGTATCCAAAACCACGAGTTTTATAAAAGTGCCGTTATCTCGAAAACTATGATATTTTTATTGAAATCAAAATTACTTAATCTAGTATCTTTTGGGCCGCCCTATCAGCTCCTTTCGTTTTATCGTTGATTTTAGGGACAGCCTGTATATATATATGTATATTCTGTAAAACATCTAAAACGAACCGTCCCACGTCCACAGCATACATTATAGCATAATACATTGTTCAAAAAACAGCTTTGGGCGCTTGGGGGCCTGTCGCAGACATGACTACGGAACCCTACATTGTGCATGGTCTGACATGAACTTGGCCGGTTTTTATTGGTGTAACGTGTTAAAATTACATATGTAAGCGTTCAACATAAAACTGCGAGCCTTTGCAAATTTTTCTCGTTTGTTGTTTATAAAACTGTATGACCAAATACCGCGCGATGCAGAAGGAAGGTCAAAGACCCCCGCGTAAATACTCAGTTATTATCGCCGTTAATCCGCGTTAGCGTGCAAGATGGGGTTAGACAGTGGTCGGCGCGGAGTCGGCGCCCGGGGCCCGGGGCCCGGGGCACGGGGTGGGACGGGGGCCGCTCACGTCACGCGCCTGTCGCCCTGCAGGGCTGCACCAGTGCAGACAAAGGGCCTAGCTAGCTACCCTGTCAGGTTTAGTAATATCACTCTTATTAGAAATGACTACCCATTCGGAAAGACCGCTGTCTTAGGATGGTCTCTGTTTAAGTTTTAAAGTTTATTAATAAAACAACACTCATCAATATCACCGGAATCCGTATATTATCAATAAACATCTTAATTTTATTCACTTTCCGCTTGTTATTCGTAATTTGACAGCGCAAAATCAATTATAGCTTCAATTATCACCCTTCAGACACACGTTTAGTGCAAACAATTAAATACAGTTTGATAAAAAGTTAGTAGGTATCTTTAAGTCACGGTTTCCTGGAAAAAATATTAAATCCGGAAAGCTAACAGCTTTTTTGGAAAATAATTAGATGTTGATATAGACAGAATTTCAAATGTCTATTATCTCCGGCCATACCTTGCCTTCATTAAGTACTTAGCACTCAGGCTGAGCCGTAAAACGGAGGAGCCACTTGACGGCCCACATATAAAATATTGGAATGACAAGCTTTGGTTTCCTGTACCTCGTTATTTTGTTCCATTCAGGGTAAGAGTTGAGATCACCATATGCCATTCCTAATCTGGCGCATGAGCCGGGTCGGGCGTAGGCGCGGATTTATCCGAAGCCCATCGACGCTTCTGTCGCCCTACATAGCGCCACGCTCGTTGAAGTCGACCGGCCTTGCTAAATAAATCAGCAGATTTATTTTCACATTTAGGAAGATGAATATCTTTGCGGGCACCGTTACGTCCGGCAGAGACACAGACAAATGATTATTCAGTCGGAGAAGAATAATTCGTTTCCGCTTGATCAAAGTCCCCGTGGGCCGAGTGCTTCATCGGCATTTTAGCGCAGCAAATTCCCGCGAGTGCGCCACTCTCGCAGACCGATTGTGGATTCTTGTTTATTTCTACTGATTCTTCTGCCTGGCTGACCTTTTGACGTCACGCGACAGTCCAAGGGCGTAGCCAGGATTCTGTTAAGGGGCGAATAAACACGAATAATTTACCTAAGGTACATGCTACACGAGCAATGGGACAGGTTACGTTAAAAATGAAAAACAAATCAGTGACCAACTGCATCTCCTAGGGTGAGAGCCGCTGCCTCACCCGGTCCGTAGCTCGCTGCGCCCCTGCGCGACACGGCGACCTCATCCCCAGTTAATAGGTGCTAAGTTGCTAAAAGTAGGCCACTCCAGCCCGGGGGAGCTAAATCTCCTCATAGCGTGATTAAACGAAGCTTTCACGCACGTTAATGCTCTTCTGCGGCAAATGTTACGGTTCAAGTAAACAGCTTAAAACTTTTCAATTCCTTTCAAAGTGTCCGGTTGACTGTGATTTGAGATTGCGCCTAAATGATGGCACTTAGCGGAGTGGACGAGGGTCCGGCTTAGCGCGGAGGCTGCGGGAGCGCCGACATCGGCCCACGCAGCTGGCCAGTGAGGGCTCGAATGTATTTTTAGGGTTCTCTCAAAAGGAAAAAACTGGAGCCTTATAGGATCACTCGTGTGTCTGTCCGTCTGTCCGTCTGTCTGTCTGTCTGTCCGTCTGTCACAGCCAATTTGCTCCGAAACTACTGGGTGGATTGAGTTGAAATTTGGTATACATATGTAAGTCGGTGACCGCAACACGGACGCATGACGTAAATATATGAATTTTAAACATGGGGGCCACTTTTTGGGGGTCTAGAAAATTAAAAAAAAGTTCTGCATCCTATATTGTGTGACATATCAAATGAAAGGGCTTATTGTATGGATCCTGAATATATTTTCTTGTGAATTTTAAGTAAAATAGGATAGAAGTTATTTAGGAAAATAGGCGAAAATTTACCATTCCCCCCGCCCCTTATTTCCGAAACTACTGGGGCAAAAAAAAAAAAAAAAAACAGAAAATACTTTTTTACCTATAGATTACAGGAAAACCTATAAGAAGTCTATGGTATTTAAAGTAACGTAGTAAATTTCAGATAATCATGTACGGAACGGAATCCTCTCCACGCGAGTTTAACTTGCACTTGTTTTTTTTTTTTTAATTTTGCCTGTAAATGTATCATTGGCTGAATGGTATTTTCTTTTGCCGTTAACTTATTTAAAACTACTCAGTTATTTGCCGCGTTTTTCACACAAATAAATAATTACCAATTCATTCCACCAATAATGTTTCAATAATAATAAAGTTTCTTTCTTTCAATAATCACATCACACAAGCGAGCGTTTCGATTTTAAAATATAACAATGGATATGACCAATTGACCAAGACCAACCCATCCAATGCAGCGTACACAGTATTTGTTGACAAGGTGTCAAAGCTTTATTTTATGTAGTTGGGTGATCTATAACTGCACCGATTTCATTTATTAAATCTTCGACATTTTTCCTTGAACGCAAAGGCAGTGACGTCAAAGGAGAAATTTGTTCGTTCTTTATATATTCTCCTCTATGCGAACTCATCTAAATCGCTCTCATAGTCACTACTACTGCTTTCGCGGAGAGCCATTTTGTAACTAACAACACTACAATTGTAACGCTCGGCTGACACAGCCTCGATCTCATGTCAACAATTACCGACAAATCTACAAATATGTCGAGTTGGAAAAATGATCCTTGTTTCACAACATAATTGTCAATTGATTAAGATTAGGACAATTGTAACAAAATGCTTGTCATGTTATAAGCATTTCTATACGAAATAATTTACAAAATTGTCAGTTGTCACCTGTCACTTGACAATTGTCAGAGACATATGTCGTATTGTCCGCAGACATACCTATGTCATTGACAATTGTAACTTGGTGAAATAGGGGTCTGGAGTGCCAGCGAACCGCGGGCCGATCCCACCGAAGCATCTTGTTCATAGTGAGCGGCCACGTCTCGGCTAGGTGCCGTAAGTTATCCCTGGCAACACACACTGGTCAAAGATTGTCGTCTTGACACGCTTCGGTATATTTGACGACAAGATATGACGCAGCTTCTCGAACGCTCCTGAAACGAGGAATTATCGACACCATCGGCCATCTGTTCTGCGTGCTATGTGCCCTGCCCATTGCCACTTCAACTTACTAACCCGGTGGGCTATGTCGGTAACTTTCTGATTCGATCTCGCAGATAAACCCCGAGTATAGCCCTCTCCATAGCTCGTTGTGTGACTTTGAGCTTGCTAATGAGGCCCATAGTGAGAGACCATGTTTCAGTGCCGTATGTCATCACTGGCAACACACACTGGTTGAAGACTTTCGTCTTAAGGCACTGAGGTATTTTGGACGGGAAGAAGTTGCGAACTTTACCGAACGCTGCCCAGCGGAGTTGGATGGGATCCCCTTGTTACCCATAAACTTATTGTTTCAAATTTTAAAAGTCAGAAATTGATTCCCATATTATGTACGCACATAATTATCGAAAGTCATAAACTTGATATCTATAACATACAAAGGCATATTCATTATTAATCAGAAATATTTTAAGCTATATATTTAAAAGTGCTAATTATTTTTACCCATAACGTTTAATTGTCTAAAGTAATAATCGTATTTTTCAATATATCGAAAGTATAGTAGGGTGTCCCTTATTTTTCGATGTTTTCTTTTTGTAGCGCATACCCTCTTATTATATTTATTACGTGTTTATATACTCCCAGTAAAAAAATCAGGTCATTCTATGAACGGGAACCCGTGCCGACTTGCATCTTTATCATGTTCATACAAGTTGCGCGTGACAAGTGGCGCGTGCCTTGCAATTAGTTATTTTAGTGACTGTTTTCATTCAAATAACGAGTATTAAATTACTGTTCTAAGATGGCAGTCGAGTTACGAAGTGCTAAAAAAGATATTTAGGTATTTAGTTGGTGTTGGGTTACAAAATTACCTCCAAAGCGACAAGTCCTAGCTGTTTTGTTTTACAATATACGGGAAGTCAAATAACAGTGAGTGAAAGTGCAAATCTTCTGATCCGTGAATGTCTAACTTCTGGGAAAAAACTCGAATACCAACCCGAGCAGTACCTAACTGTGTTAAAAAGTTAGTAAATCTTTATACGGTGTGGCGTGATTTACAAAAAAAAATGCAAAAAATCCCATGAAGTTTACACTAAACGCGAACAAGATTTTCAAAATAAGTTGGTTAATTTATTTAATATCGCACATGCCGATGTTTTAAATAAAATTAAAATAGAAGAGGATAAATTATTTTTACAACAATAGAGAGAACCAGGGCGACCAGGATGTCTGGCTGGTGTAGGGAAAAAGATTAACGAAAAAAGAAGACAGACTGCGACAGAGAAAGTTAGAAGAAGAGAAGAAAAGATTAAAACACTTGTCTACTGCTGAATACAGTGGGTTCGCAATATCATTCACCAGCTCAACCTGATACGTCTGCTGCCTGTAGTTTATCATCTAGTAGTTCTTCTGAAAGCTTGGACAATCCTATTTCTACTGCACCTATGGCGACAACGTCTCAAACTAGTACCGCGAAAAGGGGCAAAAAATATATTTTTACACCCAAGCTAGTAGCGACTTTAGATAGATGTCAGTTAAGAATAAGAGACTCTGTTTACATATTTCAGGCTGTAATCGAAGCATTGGTTCTTAATATTCATTAATTTACGATAGCTAAATCTTCAATACAACGCATTCGAACGCAGATACGAAAGGACAGAGCAGAAATGATAAAAACCGACTTTCAGAACAATATTCCAGAAATGTATTTATGATTTCAGGCAGTTCTTTGGAAGACTTTGTGACAAACAAGAGCAAAACCTTATTTTCACACCTAAAGATCGACGACAGTTTTCTGCAAGAAAGCGTTTCTTCGTGGAAAGAAAATTAAGTCTATATGAAAGCTAAAAGTCGAGCTGTATGCTTAAAAGCTGTAAATGACATAGCAGAGAGAGCAGTAAAGCTTCGGCAAGATTTTCACGGTTTGGTAACCGCCGATGAAGAGCAAAAACAATTTTTCTGCGTTGCGTACAAGAGCACAGAAATCTCTCCGCTGATTGTAAAAAAAACTACTTGAAAAAAGAAATATACGTTTTTTTTTGTAATGATTTTATTAAATATGATTACTAATTAACATTATTGCTTTTGTTTCTATCATTTATTTCAATTAATTATACTCTATACCTACCCAATTTTACAAGTAAAACTAAAAACAAAACTTTGAAGTCAAGTCGGCGCGGGTTCTAATGCTTATAAAAAGCTGAAATTTCACATAATAGTATATTTTAGGAATACTAACATATTTAAGGGGTATGCGTTTCAAAACCGTAAAAATTTTTTCTTTCCTTCATATAAGGGACACCCTGTGACATATCAAATGAAAGGGCTCGTTATAAGGATCTTAAATAATTTTTTTTTATAATTTTAACATAAACGGTGTTGAAGTTATTTAGGAAAATAGGCAAAAAATTACCATTCCCCCCTCCCCCTCCTTATCACCGAAACAACTGGACCTAAAATTTTGAAAAATATACAAAAAAATAGTTCTTTACCTAAAGATTACCGGAAAACCTTCAAAAAGTGTATGGTATTTAAAGTAACATAGTAAATTTCATATAATCACGGAACCCTCTCCACTGGAGTTTAACTTGCACTTTTCCGTTTTTTTTGGAAAAGGTTTATCACAATAACCACGTTGCTTTCCTGTGAAACGGTCCATCGTAGTCAAAAATATACAAAATGGCGTTTAATTTCCCATAATCCTTTGTACAGCACAATTAATAGTTTAGAAAAAAATCTGTGTTGCTATTTGCAAAAACTTCTGGCCCAGCCTGTATGAAATTTCAGATTTTTATAAGTATTAGACCCTGTGCCGACTTGAGTTCAAAGTTTTGTTTTGAGTTTTACTTGTAAAATTGGGTAGGGATAGAGTATAATAACCAAAAATCGAATAAATTTGTGAAATAAATGATAGAAACTAAAGCAATAATGTTAATTAGTAATCATATTTAATAAAATCATTAGAAAAATACAAAGTTATGACGTATATTTCTTTTTTAAGAGGCCACATATGCTAAGTTTGCGATGTTTGGCGATCTAAATTTCAATACTGATACATTAACTGACATATTAAACTTGAACATTTGTTCTTGAAATGCTTAAACGTGAAAACACGATTAGTAATAAAAACCTCGATACTTTTATTTTTCAAACATAACGCGTTTTTAACATATTTTTGGTTGAATCTTCGAAACCCTATGGTCTTTAACGATGATTTTTGGTTAAATAGTTGAGTAACAACAGCTTCTCAATTCGCTAAAAAGGATTTTTTAATAGATGTTATGGTTCTCTAATAAACAGCAAAAAACTCAGATTTTCGTGAATGCGTGCGCGCGCGGTGGTTGTAACAGCCACGGCTGAGAGCGAGCTATTTTAAAATGAAACCCAACGTCATAGAGTTCAGTTCTGATTGATGCAAAATGAGTGGCTTTTTTACAAGCAGGGTAGAGAGAGACATTTCGGTGCTCTTGCTCGCAACGCAGAAGAAATTGTTTTGCTCTTCATTGGCGGTTACCAAATCGTTAAAATCTTGCATAAGCTTTACTGCTCTTTCTGCTATGTCATTTACAGCTTTTAAGGATACAGCTTAACTTTTAGCTTTCATATAGACTTCATTTTCTTTCCACGAAGAAACGATTTCTTGCAGGAAATTGTTTTCGATCTTTAGGCGTGAAAATAAGGTTTGGTTCTTGTTTGTCACAATTTTTTCTAAAGATCTGCCTGAAATCATAAATAAATTTCTGGAATATTGTTCTGCAAGATCGGTTTTTATCATCTCTGCCCTGTCTTTTCGTATCTGCGTTCGAAAGTGTTGTATTGAAGATTTATTTATAGTAAATTCATCAATATTAAGAAGTAATGCTTCAATTACAGCCTGAATTAGTATAAAACAAACAAAGGTAACACTTGTATTATTGGTAGTTTAGGTTAGGGTTAACTTGTCTCCCTTAGAGCGGAAATAGGCATCCCGCGAAGCGGGGTGACGTCGACACGCTGGCGGTTAGGTTAGGCTAGGACGATAAATAATGCACACCAATTATATACTCTGATAATTTAATTGTTTTAATAATCATACATAGGTGTAATCAACTTAAATATTACTAACTTATAACGACGCGGTTAGCCTAGTTGGTAATGACCCTGCCTCCGAAGCTAACGTCCCGGGTTTGTTGTATCTTTTTTGGTTTGCCTAGCAATATTTATAAATTAATCATTTTATAAATGTCAATTTGCTAATCAGTGAGTTTGCCTTACGAACCTTTTTTTGTAATGAAAATTACATAAATGACAATAAAATATTTGATACATTTATAAATTATACTATTTAATAAATTACCAGTTGTCAAACGATAAGTTTTAAATCGAAACATTATCGCAACAACATAGTTGTGAAATGAATAGTATACGAAACGTTCGTTGTAAAATGAACCTTTATCAAACAAGTTTCGGTATTTCATTAGTGAACCGTTCATACTATCTAGTTATAAAATAATATATTATTACTTTGTTTAAACTATTTATCAGGAAACAGTCGCCTTGTTATGATCCTTAAATGATGGCATGTCATTAACTCTCCATTTCAGACAGTAATTAGCAAATTACAAATGGCGAGTTAAAAAAAATATATAAGTATGCATGCATACAGTTTTAAGTACTTATTTAGAAACAATAAGAATATAAAAAACAGCCTAATGTTTACTTTTCAAAATGGTTCGTTTTCTGGACCAAAGCCCCTTTGATGTTAACAAGTTAAAGAAAGTTTTCCATTACAAATAAAATAATTATAATAAGTTAAATTCCCTTCATGCGATATTTCTCAATTACAAATTACAAAATTACGAGTATAAGGGTCAGTTGAACCACCGGGCGATTGAACCGGTTCAATTGACCCCGCGATTAGTGTACCAATCGTCTCGACAGACCTTTTAGCAAAAATAATTATTTACTCGGATTTAGGCAGCGTTGCGACCATCACTTTTATAACAACGTAGGCTTAAAGTCAAAAGAAATCAACAAAATACAAAACAATCCAAATACATTGTTATTTTGCATAAAAATGACCATATAATACGGGCGTAATATTTACCTTGAGCGTCCTAAAACTTCGTTGCGCTCTATCCGCGCTGGTCTGCGCCCGCGGCTGACTGTCACTTACTTGCCGCGTTGTATAGTAATGTGCTGAAGGTACACGCACATTCATAACTTATTTGGTTTCTGAGAAATCGCGTGTGGAGCACGTGCCCCGCGGTGCAATTGTCCCCGGTCTCCCCTACACCGTTTTGTGTCTATTACTCAGTTATTTTCAATGAAAGAGGTCTATTGAGCTCCATGCCTCAGCGACTTTTTAACCGACTTCAAAAAAAGGAGGAGGTTCTCAATTCGGTTGTATTTTTTTTTGTGTTTGTTACTTCAGAACTCCGTCATTTATAAACCGATTTTGATGAGAGGATCTATGAGGAATCGATGGAAATCTTCAAACATTATAGGCAAGCATATAGCAATTTTAGTATTTTCTGTAATAACTCAAGCAGTTACGTTCCAAAAGCATTATTTGGTAAATTGGAACTGTTGATGAAGACCATAGATGATCACCGGAACACCTAAATGATGAGTATTTCACGGTTGGCAATTAAATTGCTGTATAAAGTTCTGAAGCAACTTATGTCCATGAAAATTCATGTAGTAAAATTGAAGAATCAGGAGAACTCCTCAATGATGACATAGCAACTGTTTGTAAATGGTGATGAGTAATTGGCATTATGCTATTGTTACTTTATGTAACATCAAGTGAGACTGAGATCAAACGCAAACCCATTTTTTTATGATATGGTGATTTAAAAAAAAATATTAGTAAATGTGTGTCGTTAAATCACAGGATACTAAATAAAATGTGAAAAAAAAAAACTTACTTTTCAAAGGCTTTTTGAAATCGGTTTTTTATTTTATAAATTATGTTATTTCTTTTGTTGTTGTTGTCGAAATATACGTAATACATTTAATTTGTAACCTATCCACTCAAAAGTGTAACATGAGGTCCGAATCGTTTCTCAGTGCAACGAGTAAGTAACATTGTTTACTTTACCCGACACCTAAATAGATACTAATTTATTCCCTTCCATTAGGTAAGTACGTACGAGTATGTAATGAATATTTAACACTAAGTACTTTAAATAAATAATATTTTGCTGTTTTGTTATTAGCAGGTAGCTTCGAAAACAAAGGAACCGCGCTGCGAACCCACTTTTTATTATTATACAATGATAATATGTAGTAAATTTGGCTGGTGCCGTGCATGCTGCCGATGCGTTTGCGCGCATCGCAATTGCATCTGATGAGGGCGCGGATTAGAAGAAAATTCTAAAATTCAAATCGGGTTTTACCAAATAGGCCACCTGGCTCTTATACTCGTCACATCAATCAATTAAAATAGTTTATCTACACCCATATCATAAAACCTCCATTGTTTAATCAAAAACCATAGGAAATGACCACCATTTTGACAACCAATTAGGAAAAACCAGTGCTGCAATGTTATTTCTTTATCGTTTTTAGTAAAGAAATGAGATTAAATTTGGAACAGCTGTCAAAGCTCAAGTGGGTCTCTATTCTAGTATCCATAGATATTAAAACAGTTATTGATACGAAACGTCAATTCAGTATGTTTTTTTAATATAAACTGCACAACATTTGATCTCGAGTGACATGAGAATAGAGACTTCATTCGTTTGCCTATGATTTAAAAAAAAATGGTATTGACGGAGGATTGAATTGCCGCCATTATGTTGACGTTTTGCTGAACGAAAGTAGAATTGTTGTTGAATTGAATAGAAAAAGTTGTTTGTAATTTACATTTTAGTTGAAAATATGAATAGTAGTCTACTCGGAGTGTGTGTGATGTGAAAATGCGCCGGATATCGGAAATATGCAGCCACGATTGCAACAAATAACTTGTTGCCAGAAAATATTGTTTCTGAACCCATCATGGAGGATTTATAATATGTGTGTAGATAAAGTTATGTATGCAACTCTGCATAATTTGGCCTTAAAACACTCGTGCGATCTTATTATGAAACTCGCCTATCGGCTCGTTTCATGAAAACCGCACTAGTGTTTTAAGGCCTATCATTATGCAACCGTTGCATAAACTACTATTGGAAACTTGCAGCGCTAAGGAGACCAGTTGCTGAGAAGAAGCGCCACGCCGCAAGACATCCAGCCGAAAATCATCTCTTCAAATAAAACATTTACACAACTTAATTAAAAACTTAATTAACAAAACTTAAATAAAATATTACAACATAATAAGTAGTTTAGATATTGCACAAAACCAGGGGGCTGACAACTTTAGATCCATTTCACCAGTTTTGGCGCTGTGATCGCAGCTAGTTTTTTTAATCTGCGAACCCATCTTGTCACGTGAGTCATGTCGCTGTCAAGTCAATTTCAATTCGACAAGTTATGATAAGGTTATGTTAATTAAAATTAAAATTTAGTTGTTTTGTAGTCTTCAAATTGAGTACTGGTGATCTCGCGTTCTCCTCGCCTGGCGTCTTCGTTGAATTGAGGTACTTGAGACGGCACCCTCCTGTGTTTAACATTACAATTCATCGTTTCATATCGTGTTTGGTCTGTGTAGTGATTGTCGAACTTGGAACCGCTAAAGTGTTGTGTTATCGGTTGTGTTTCAACGAGTGAGACCCAGAAACTATTTTGCATGCCCATGAACGATAATTTATGACAATTTTAGGATGTCGTTGTTGACTCCGACAAATAGGTTATTAGTTTAAGGGGACAATCCACAAGAATTGGATTTAGATTATATTGTATTTATTAGTTTAGTATGTTGGTTTTATGAATAAACACAACAAAAAGTTATTAATAAATGATTGAAGTACTTGTGCAGTTTTCTTTCCTTATTTATTTATAAGAAATATAAAGTTTCAGTGTACTGTACACGTTTATCGTAGTTTTATCGTAGTCACATCACTAGAGAATATCGATATGAATGAGAGCAATTGAATTGAAATCCCTAGTACTGTCAATTACGTACCACAGATTGTGTAATTTAACAGCGCCAAAACTGTAAGAATTGGAACTGACCAGACGTAACAAAAAACGACTGTCCCATCTGTAGCTAGCTAGATGTAGTAATATATACTCTCTGGTAGTAATCTGTGCACAAAACTAATAAATAACATTTGGTCCTCGCGAGCACGAACAGTCCGAACCAACAGCACCCGTTCACGAGTTTTAGGGAAAGTGGCGACCGAAGTAATCGCAGGCCTGTGTGCAGCCTGCCGAGCTGCCGCGAATTGATTGCTTGCTGATTGTGCATTTGAGCGGGGCTGTGTTGCCAGCGGAGGGGCAGGAGCGCAGGCTCACGTGTCGCCGGCAGATTTAACCAATTACATTCTTGACGCCAGTAGCAACTGTTAGGGTACTCACCGACGACTTTTTGCAGCGATGCAATCGCAAAACGGCGTCGGTGCTATCACTGGCCTTGTCCCATAGCCCACGCAGACACGATTCTGTGTCGCTACTACCGTGATACAGTCGCGATTCAGTATCGCTTCTGTCGCGACACAGCATCGAAACAGACGCTCGCGGCCCACTGCGCTATTCACTCCCCCGACCTCGCCCTATATGTTACGGTTCAATACTCGCTAAAAACGTGCTCACAGTGCCGAGAGCGCGCTATCTTCCGTTCCGAATGGACGGTAAGCACGCTATAAGCTGCTACTATCTACTATCAATGCTGTGAGCACGCGACTACATCGCTACAGTCGCGCGTTTGTATCGATACAGTAGCCATGCTACTGCTGAGTCGATACAGCGAGTCTGTAGCGCTACTGCAATGCTTCTGTTGCGCGTTGCAAATGTGACAAGCGGCCACATGTCGCAATGCAGACGCGCGTTCATGAAACGCGCGATTGTATCGCTACAAAAAGTTGCCGTGGGCGAGCGCCCTTATACCCTATCTAGAGGTAAACTTTGCCGCTACCCATGGGACTCACTCATCTTTAGTTTAACACTGCATCTTAACGGTTCTTCTATTAATAAATTAGAAAGGCCATTACCAGGCATAACAATTACAGCTCTACTTAAACATGCATGACCTTTACATATTGAAGTAAATCGCACGAGTTTAAATTATTGAAATATCGTACCACCGGCGCTGGCACGCGGTGGCGGAGTGCCACCATTAACATATCCCGATAAATTATACGAATTATCGCGAGAGTAATAAAAGCGTCAACGTCAACACTCCAAGAAAGGAAGAAACAAGGATACTCAAATTAGTATGTATGCATATAATTTTAACTAAAACTTGCAGAATATTCCACGTCAGTCCGCGAGCACGGCGAGACCCACGCCATAACCTACAGCTTGTAATATTCTCCCTCACTATGTTTCTAAAATAAAACCGATTGACATCTCACTCATGTGATACAATTAGATCTTCTGATGTAAAAATAACATGAAACATAGCCACACATACACTTGTAAAAAACACAACTGAGACATGATTAATCAACGAAAGCATTGATATGCTAGCATTAACACGTTTATCTCAAGTATCGCATACACGTACAAGGGTGCTTCAATATTTAATAGTTTGTATGCAAATGCGCAGCGGGGCTGCGTGCGCCGGCGGCGGCACCCGGGCGCCCTCGGTGGCTACGCGCCCTGTTCTCTGGCGCCCTTCCTATTATTGTTATTTATTGCATTGTTATCAACTCATCCCCAGACAATCCCTAAACAGATAATAGTAGATTGTTGCACCAAGCAGACATGATAAATCACTGGGAAAATTTTCATCGAGAAAAATTTCACCATACAAAAATATATTATATTCTTAAATTTATTTAAATGAAAAAACAACCTAAATGATTGGAGGATATTTGTTAAGTAATTAAGTTATATTTAGCCAGGCATTTGACGCGTATTTTCGAAGTTATCAAGTCCGAAAAATTTAAACGTGAGATGGTGATGACGACTATGACTTTTTTAAGTACGGTGATGAAATCATGTGTACGGTAATGACGATTTATTGGTATTAAAATGTAAAAAAAAGCAACTGGTAAGCAAATCAACAAACAATTTGTTATATCTCAAGCCCGTCACACACTTAGCACTTTCATTGCCAGGCTAAAAAACAAAACAATTGCTGTATGACGGCCTAAAAACAAATTTCTACTTAAGATGAACTAGGGGAGTCCAAACACGCTGCACGCCGAGAACTTCCCAGGAGAGTTCGCTTATCTCTATGTCGTCGACTCCCCTGGGGAGTTCAGGGTTGGCAACTTTCAAAAGTTATACATTTTAGCAGTTTGAAGGGACATACGTTACTCTAATTTTATTATCGCTTAGTATTATTTGATCCAACAGGATTAGGTGGAGCCGATAAGCCGCCGAGCTCTTGAACAACTCGTTAGTGTTTTTGACCGTTGTGAAGACGCATTTTTGAAATGCGATGTAACAAATGAGCTTTGTTATCGTAAATTGAACCATCTTGCCTAGACAGGATAATAGCTATGTCGACGTGTTTTCTTTGGCCTATGTTACTTTAATTTTGAATTGATAATTTGCCATTGTGCTAATCAAAAGACAGGTTGTCATGTGCTTATAGGACACTGTATTCTAACAATAACCATTTATTTTAAAATTCATCACTACCTACTACAGTGTTTTCCAATACTGAATAAATTAGTTAGTCGTAATTTCACAACTGCTTAACCAATTCCTAAAACAATTGCTCTATTCAATATCATTTTTATGTATACAAGCAAGGTTCACATTTAGATATTATTCAATGAATGTGAATGTCTTACTAGCGACAACCCTGCCCATCATATCGCAATCCAAGAACTCCCTAGGGGAGTCGGTTGGCGTAGCCTTTAGTCATCAATAACTAGTATAGTATAGAACTAGTGGACTCACCACAGCTTCGCCCGCCGTATTTTGCATAAAAACTTTAACTTCCCTTATCACTTTAACTCTCCTTAGTGCACCTGTAGGGTACTCGAAGAATGTCTCCTCCAAATTTCAAACCTCTAGGAGCACCCGTTTAGGATGTGCGTTGTATATAAGTGAGTCACGGTACTGTTTTATATTCGTATATATTGATTGATGAAGTCCGCTCGGGAGTCGTCCGGCATGTGAACAAAGTTATTGAGAACTCCAAAGAAAGCCTTTTTGCTCCGGGGTAAATAAATCATTTTTCTCAAAGTATTGATAGAGACTATTATACATTACTTTTTCTAGGACTTTAGAAAGAATTGGTAGTAAGGCCACTGGCCTGTAATTGGACATAATATCTTTCGCGTCTTTTTTGAAAAGTGGTCGAACCACTGATATTTTTAACTTTTCCGGGAACATCCCCTGTTCAATACACAAATTCACAATGTAGCTTAAAGGTGAAGCAATTGTGAGTGCAGTTTTTTTAACGACCTTTGTGGCTATTGTTTATCCTGAACACGTGCAAATGAAGGAAGGTTATTTCCTCACAAATAATATAATTTCGAAAATATAATGTGAGTAGTGCGTTATTATGCGGTGCTTGGCGAATAGGTCTCTGCACGGTGTCTTGGTTTCACTCCAACCAATATGCGCACGGCACGTTTTTGCAATATCATAACTCTTGTGGCATCTGTAGAGTTTCCCCATAAAAGCGTACCGTACGACATCAGATAGCGACATCAGAAGCGTAGCGTACGAGAAGATATCAAAGATTAAAGAAACCGAAAAAATAATTCACGACCCGCGAGCTATACCTCGCGACAAATTTAACTTTGCCGTTGGAAAACTGCTATCGCCATACATCGTCGTACGTTGGGTCAGTTTACCAACATCGCAAAGGAGTATGTAATTGCATAAACCCCCATATCTCCGCCACTTGAAAAATTTCGGAAAACTGAATCGACAATTTTTTTAAAATAAAATTATCAAACCTGCTCACAAAATTTCACGAGAATCGGTTGAGAACTGCGACCTGTAGACGAGAACAAATGGACAGACGGACAGCCGACGGACATCCGCTGGACATAAGAAAGCATTTTTGCCCAAGCTGTAACGGAGACGCTTCGCTCGCTTCGCTCGCTCGGTCGATAAGACAGGAATGCTTTTAGTGGTTGACTTTGTTATACAAGTTATGATGCGCTGTGCTGTGACGCTAATTGCCTCGGAAGTTAGCGAGCGGCCGCCGCCGATAAGCTATCGCGAACTGATGATGAATTACTCCAACATTGGGCTACTTATCTATTTTGTGCTACTACGTGACTAGTATAATAAGTAAGGCCAAGTTTCGACTAGGTTTAGGGCATTATGTATGAACTAGTATATTCTGGCTCCATTTAAATCTGAGGTGAGACAACAATATAGAGCTTGCATCTTGAGCAGCAAAACTAGTGTTTTAAAGTCTGGTCTGAGCAATTGTTTCTTCCTGCTTTGTTCCTGCTGTCATACATAGGTACGTATTCATTGTATGAATATGCAAACTTTTTTAACTGTTTTATTTACTTTACCTCAACTGTTATTGTTAAGGCCGTGATCAGGAGCAGAGAGTAGGGTATTATTATTATATCTCTTTATTAGTCCTAAACCTTCCTTATTTACATCTTTTTTGAGGTTCCATACCTCAGAAGGAAAAAATTGGAACCCTTATAGGATCACTCGTGTGTCTGTCTGTCTGGCCGTCTGTCACAGCCAATTTACTCCGAAACTACAGGACCGATTGATTCGAAATTTGGTACACATATGTAACTCGGTGACCGCAACACGGACGTGTATATACAAATGAATTTTAAACATGGGGGCCACTTTTGTGGGGTAAATTGGACAATTGAAAAAAAAAAGGTTTGCAAATAACTATTTACTTACTTCACAAATAAATATTTACTTACTTACTTACTTACTTACTAAACTACGGCGTGAATTGGCATGTGACATATCAAATGAAAGGGCTGGTTGTGAAGAACTTAATATATTTTTTTAATAATTTTAGGGAAATGGTTTTGTTATTAGGAAAATAGGCGAAAATGTACCTAATCTCCGAAACAACAGAGCCTACAATTTTGAAAAAATACGAAAAATAGAGATTACACGAAAAACTATAATAAGAGTATGATATTTAAAGTAACATAGTAAATTTCATATAATCATCGAACCCTCTCCACGCGAGTTTAACTCGCCCTTGTCTGGATTTTTATATTATTAAAAAGATCATTACAAAATAAGAAATGAATTAAAAACGGAGAACCACCGATCGCCGAGAAGGGGGGGCTAGCGATCGGTGGCTAGGGTTACAGGAGAGGAACCCCCTAGCGATGCGTGGCTAGGGTTGCAGAAGAGGAACGCCCTAGCGATCGGTGGCTAGGGTTGTAGGAGAGGAACCCCCTAGCGATCGGTGGCTAGGGTTGCAGGAGAGGAACCCCCTGACGAGGTGTGCATTATTATTATTCCTCGAACTGTGCATTTCAGTTCGAGGAATAATAATAATGCACACCTCGTCAGGGGGTTCCTCTCCTGATTGATATTATTCCTCGAACTGAAATGCATGAGGTTTAATCTAGAAATATGAAAACTTCAACCTGGAATAAGAATAACTATTGACTTAATCAATCCCAGCCCTCACCAAATGTGAGTGTTCAATAAAATAATGGATTTTATTTACTCCCGAGTTAAGCACTCCACTTTTCAATTGGATTCCGAGAAATCAAAACGATACGAACATATTGATAAGTGGCGAATCGGTAGAATGCGATTCGCCACTTATCAATATGTTTATTTGTAACTTTTATGTTGTTTTTTGCGATGGATTTTAATTCACTGTTTTATGAATTTTATAGAAGGTGTTTTTTGTCTGTCTGTCTGTCTGTCTGTCTGTCTGTCTGTCTGTCTGTCTGTCTGTCTGTCTGTCTGTCTGTCTATCTGTCTGTCTGTCTGCCTGTCCGACTGTCACAGCCAATTTGCTCCGAAACTACTGAACCGATTGAGTTGAAATTTGGTACACATATGTAAGTTGGTGACCGCAATACAGACATAGTGTAACGTAAATAAATGAATTTTAAACATGGGAGCCAGTTTTATTAAGACACTTAAATTAGAAAATTAAGTAAAAAAAAGTATAGAAAACCTTGGCGTGTGACATATCAAATGAAAGCACTCGTTGTGAGGATCTTAAACCAATTTTTTTTTATAAATTTAAGATAAATGGTTTTGAAGTTATTTAGGAAAATAGGCGAAAATTGCCACCCCCCCCATCTCAGAAAGCACTGGGCCTAAAATTTCAAAAAGAATACAGTAAATAGTTCTTTACCTATAGATTACAGGAAATTTTATATAATCACGGAACCCTCTCCACGCGAGTCTATCTCACACTTGTCCAGTTTTTATTATGTAATATTGAAAGAGTCTTATATATAATATAGTAAAGTTTCACTGAACTCGACTTCTCGTTTCAATTTGGAAAATAAATCCAGATAAAATGAATGGGGCTGTTATCTGAACTGAAAAGCAGAGTAGTCTACAAACAGTTGCAGCAGCGGTTTACAATTGTAATTAAAGCAATGATAATCAGAATAATTACGATACGGATACGGAACACATGAGCTTCATAGCTCTTTTGGCGCCCCCCTCGCGTCGCACTTATTATTCACTAAACGGGTTGTAACTTCAACTGCCACTTACCAACTTTTATGACTTAAGTTCACGCGCGCTCAAGACAAGACGCAAGGATCTGAAAAACGTGACCTTACCCAGACTGAAGATTGTCCATCACTCAGCAGGTTACCAGGCGATATTACTCTTCAATAAACTGCCTATGGATCTAAAGTCGATTGTAAACGCCAATCTTTTTAAAAATAAATTAAAGGCTTTCTTGCTGAGAAAGTGTTTCTACTCAGTCGACGACTTTCTCGCTGATAGCATAACACATACCTAATTAAAAAATATATAATTATCTTACCTAAATTATTAAAAATATTGCTTATCTTATACGAGTAGTTATAGTATTGAAATAATGTTTTCATTTTATTTTAATCTAATTGCGATTTTGACAATTTTATACATGCTAATTTTAATTTGGACTTATTTTATTCTATTTTACTTGTAATGTTCATTTTAATTTCTTATTTAATTCTATTATTAATTCATGTTTGACATTTGTTATATAAATTTTTACTAATTTAAGTTTCTACCCTCACGTCTCAAACACAATGTATCTATTGTTTATGAAATAAATGAACTATGAACTATGCTCGGCGTGGATGGCCCGAAGCGCGGTGTGTTCCCAGCAGGTACCCACGATGCAGATTGTTTCTTACACGACTGCTATCTCAATGTGTTAGGTATTTTTAAACTAGGATTTCAACAACAACGATATACTGATTTAAAGTGTTTCTTTTACTTTTATGAATATACCATTTTGAAATATAATAACATCTTATTAAAAATAACTCATTAATCCTAAACCTAAGCTTCAAATTAATACTAATTGATATCAACCAGCTGCTTTTCCGTTTTGTATAAGGAAATATAGAAAATCATACCAACGATTGTAAAAATATCACATTAAATTTTGATTGTAGGTTATATTATTACCTTTTCCGTGTTTTATTTACTCGCAATCGATGTGAAATGCAGAGTGTTCAATTCGGATATAAAATCAATTTTACCTCGAACCTATATAATAACTAAATATCTCGGTAATAAAAAGGACTCATTTCATGCGGCTTTAAAATAAATTATCACTTATTATTACGTATACATTTTTAATAATCAACAATGGAACGGTAAACTGGTCATTCTTGGTTACCCTTTATTTTCGAACTCTGTTTTTGCCAGCTGCATATTAACATTACCCCACACATGTGTACCAAATTATCTTAATTAAATTGCGCAGATTTGAATGAAAATGAAAATGAAAATATTTATTTTGCAAGTAGGCCACATGGGCTCTTTTACATGTCTGAAGCTACCAGCGCTTCGAAAGGTGACATCTGCTGAGACGAAACGCCGCAAGAAACTCAGCAGTAAGTCTTTTTTTCTCAACTTTTACATTAGAGTTTTAACTAAAACTAACACATGAAAAGGGCACCAAACAATCCTAATGGGTAAAAATTAATTAAAATAAATAACTAATAAGGGAGATGTCTAGTCTCCGCGTCTGGACAAGTTAAGTGACTTAGAGATGTATAAAATCTAAGGGTCATAATAATAATAAAAATAAAGAAATAAAGAGACATCTAAATTGATTACCTAATTCAGGTTAAATGGAAATGTAGACAGTCTCCACGGTCAAGTATAAAGAAGGAGATGTAAGGTCTCCAAATATCAATTTAATAATAATAATAATAATTTGAAATAAAAATAATTCATATCCTAATAATTCAAATATCGATTATGAAACACTATAGAATATATTATAGAGAACACTATGAAGTCTCTCTAGTCAGGAGCCGATAACGCACAAACGAATAAATTTAAAGGTCCTTGCAAGCACGAACCGTCCGGACCCCATAGACAGCACCCGTTAACGAGTATGACGCGTATCTCAGCCATCGTCTCCCTCAACCATGTTTTAGGGAAGGTGGCGACCCGATCAACGACGCCGCCGTAAGCAAAGACCTTTGAGCGAGCATGACTAGCTCAAGCTGCCGGATAAGAATGAAATAAATCAAGGCAGATACGAATAGCCGTCCGACGAGAGATATCACAGTGGGCTCATATGATTAAAAATTAGCATGTGCGATATAGGTACATATACAATAATCTTACACAATTATAACATAACTAAAAAGTGCGACAAACAGGCCTAATGGGAATAAAATAATTATAATAAATAGCTAATAAGGGAGATGTATAGTCTCCGCATCTGGACAAGTTAATAATGAAAACAAAGATACATCTAAATTGATTAATCTAGGTTAAATGGAGATGTAGATAGTCTCCACTGTCAAGTATAAGAGCCTCTCTGATGCAGCGCGTTCGCGACTGTCCTAGCAGCCTCCTTAATACCATTATTGACAGGCTAGACTGTCCAATTATGTGTCACTCCATACATATGGAATCCAGGGCGGACGTGTATGAAGTTAGGTAGGTAATATAACTTTAATAAATTATTATATTTAATTGCATTAATTGAATTGAATCTGGATTTTAACTTATTGATTACCTATATATTTTTATATTTTATAATTTTTTGTAATATTAATTTGTAATTTAGAATTTGTAAATTGTATTGTAATTGTACTCAATGTAATTGTCAATTATGGACTGCACTGGTCTGAAATAAATAAATAAATAAAATAAAGATGGTAATGTACGGTCACCAAATATCAAAAACAATTTGAAATATAACATTTCATGTCTTAATAATACAAATAATATTGGCTATTAAGCCAAAATAAAGTCCAAAATAGTTAATTAAGGTGACAACAGGCAACGGCGACAGCGCCAGGAAACGACACACACATTCTCGGATACTAAGAGGCTACACGGCTGCGTTTAATGGCCTCAGAGCTGGCCAAGCTTCTTCTTCATCTTAAGAAGCGAATCTTTAATGTACCGTTTAAATGGATTAAAAGACAATTCCCATGCTTCCAGGGGAACTTTATTGTAGAATCTGCAGTTCCCCAAAAAATATTTACCTACTTACTTTCTTAAGGCGAAACTAAGGAACCAAGAGCTTATGCTTCCTGCTTGTATTAAAATTATGGACATCAGACACTTTCTTAAAACCTTCTATATTCTTATACGTATACAAGATCACCTCATAAATATATTGTGAAGCTACTGTAAGGATATCGATTTGTTTGAAGCGATCTTTTAACGAATCACGGGAGCCCAGGTTGTAAATGGACCGGACTGCTCTCTTCTGTAGAATAAAGTCCGCTTCAATATCAGCCGCCTTACCCCAGACCAGGATGCCATAAGACATGATACTATGGAAATAACTGAAATAAACAAGTCGCGCTGTTTCCACATTGGTAAATTGACGGATTCTTCTTACAGCATATCTTAGTTCTTAGTTTGTCTGCAAGAACGGATATGTGATGACCCCATTATAAATTGCGGTCAAGAGTTAGCCCAAGAAAAACTGTCTGATAAACAAGACATAGATTTTCTCCATTTAATGTAAGGGCTGCGTCTACCTATTTTACATTAGGTAATGAAAATGTAACACATTTACTTTTCCTCGCATTAAGAAGCAAATCGTTTGCTGTAAACCATTTAAGCACTTCTTTCAGGGTGTCGTTAATATGAGAATAGTCTTCCTGCTGTCGATTTACTTTAAAAGTATCATCAGCAAATAAAACTATGTCACACTTGTTATTTATAAGGCTACGTAGATCGTTTATATAAACAAGGAAAAGGAATGAGCCCAAAATAGATCCTTGGGAAACTCCGAGCTTCACAGGTAAACCGGAAGACTGCACTCTGTTAACTACTACTTTCTGAATCCTTTGGCTAAGATAAGATTTTACAAGGTTTAGTGCTTCAACTGATAGTCCATAGTGCTTAAGCTTGCATAAGAGTGCCTGATGCTCAACACAATCGAATGCTTTGGAGAGGTCGCAAAAAATACCTATCGCATCTTGCGAATGTTCCCATGCTTCATAGATATGCTTAATAAGCACTGAGGCAGCATCTGTTGTCGAACGACCCTTTGTAAAACCAAATTGCTGATCGTGAAGCAAATTATTAACATGAAAATATTGAAGCATTTGGTTAAGAACAATTTTTTCAAATACTTTACTTAACACTGGAAGAATAGAAATAGGTCTAAAATTACCAGGATCGGATTTACTTCCAGCTTTGAACAAAGGAATTACTTTACTATGTTTAATTAGGTCTGGGAACACACCTGCATTGACACAAGAATTAAACACGACGGAAAGATATGGCGCTACAATGTGAATCACCGATTGCACAACTTTTACGGATGTACCCCAAAGATCCTCAGTGCTCTTTAACTTCAGGGAATTAAAAGTTTGTACACTCTCATAAGGATCTGTGTATTGAAATTCAAAATCCAACTTACTTCTTGTCGCAGCATAGTCTAGTCTAGATGATAGCTTATACTTACATATTGTGCTTTAAAGTAAATTTCCCTTACCCGACATTGACATCAAGGATTCAGGACACTGAGTGTAAACGTGTAGAGAATAATCCGCATTTTTCAGTTTCGTATTTATAGTTAACATTTAAATATGATACTGGTTAATTGTACACTTTCATCATTTCGCAAAAGCAGCTTTCGCTGCTGGTGCTGAATATAATATGATTATGGCGAACTGTTAGTCGGTTATTATAGTCTTGTTCTTGTGGGTATCAAAAAGCCACGGGTGATCAATTTGCGCGCTATTTGTCGGCGGTGGCATAACTGGGGAAATTCAATCAAGTCGGGAACTTTCCCCGCAGCTCCACCGTTATCCGTACCTACCTATACTTGCAGCTCTGTTTCTTTTCCTCCTCTGCATTGGACTGCATCCGGTGCTCAATATTTTCTATATTATAATCGCATGCGATAACATATTGAGCAGAACGGCTGAGATCAACCCGTAATTACCGTGAATTTCGAGACGATCCCTTTTTAACCGACTTCAAAAAAGGAGGAGGTTCGCAATTCGTCGGTCTTTTTTTAATCAACCGAAGCGGCGCCAAGAAGTTAAAGAAAGTGTTATTGTAATATTCTATGCAATGATTTTGATGGCCGGTTTATGAAAGAAATAGTAAGAATAGTCAGTTAAATTGTCGAATGGTGTACGTAAACAACAAAATGGAAAGATAATTAATATAATAAGTCAGTTAATTACGTTACGTTAATTCATTAACGCATACATCGAAAGCACTCGACCGTCTGGACGGTTAGTTTCGATGCTATATGTATCGCCCCCCGGCGGCCCTGCGGCCACTCGCCTCATGCCTCGCACTCGATACCGCTAATGAAGGGGCGCTTTGTCCGCGACGCCTCCGCCGCGCCAGCTAACATGATAAGAGCACTTTCTCGCTGCTTGATAAGAGCACTCAGCCCAGCAGGCCACTAACCCTTCACGCGACGGTCGTCAACGATGCGTCGTAAACACAGCCTGCTTCCTGACAACTGACAATGTAAGAGTCACCAACGAGCATTTTAACATTATATGTTCCGCCCTGATTGGAAGCAGACAGGTTTTAAGGAAAGGTATGCCGAAAGTCGCTTTCCCCGCCTGCAGCTGCATGCGGCGGCTCCGCGGAGAACGTCACGATCGAGAAAGCTGCATTCAGTACAAAGCGCTCGGGACACAATTCACGAGCTATACTATACTATAAGCACGGTAGGAAATTGCATCGAGACACTCTTGCCCCTCTACATGTTACGGCGGCTCCGGGGAATGTCTACAGAATGTCCGACTGAACCTCCACAGTCAATCTTTTTGTAAACTTAACACTTTGCTGATCAGCAAAGTTCTTTGCTCGAGCTCTTTTAAATTTATTTACTTTAAAAATCAGCAGATTTATCGTATATAATTCCGCGCCGTAGCACCAACGTGAAATTATTTCACATTTTTCAAATCACATCAAATCAAATTCGTTTATTTGTAAGAATACAGTAAACTATCCAAGTAGTAAACAAATGCAATAATAATTAAATTATTATGTGAACATTATTTTATTATATTATTACTGTATTCAGCATGCATGCTAGGGTAAAAATATTTGGTTTTGGGTATAGAGAACTTATAATTATATTATTAATTCATACATTTTAGTTAATTTATTATTGTCTAGAGATTTTTCTTCTGTTTGTATACACGTTACTGTAAAAACATTTCCCAAATAACTATTTTCTCAAAAAACATTTAAAAATATTGCTCAACAGCATTTTTAAATTATCAGGTAAATAAATACTAAACTAAAAATTACATTTTGCGGTTCAAAAGCTCCTTGCCCTGAACAACTTTAATCCTATTAAACTAAAGCCATCAGAGTGAATTACGAACAATAAAATGCTTTTAGTAGCAACCTTGAATGGGAATTAGGTTACTCGTAATGTCCACATCAAATCGAACACACGGTGACAACAATACATAGTTTGTTGGATTTCTGGAGAGCAGAGGCGCAGATGTATTATGTTGTGTGATGGGATGATTGACGAGGTAGGTGTACATAATGTGTTTGATTAGCAAGGAGCCACCTTAGTACATACTTAGTATGAAGAGTAAGGAATATGACAAATCAGGTTTTTTTTTTATAGAAGATAGATGTGCATTTGACCTCTATCTCACCTGATGGAAAGTGATGATGCCTATTCACCCTCTCCTTGAAAAGACCCAAGTTGTAGCGTTCTGGGAACAAGTCTGCAGGCAGGGAATTCCACTCCTTAGCCGTTCGCCAAATGAATGTTGAAGCGTACCGCTTGCGAATTCTTGGAATATCCACAACATAGGGATGGAATCCCACGCCTAGTCCCCCGATGAAGGAATGGGGATGGCGGAATTAGTTCATGTAATTCCATCGCACACTCTTCGTGATATATCCTGTAGAATACCGATAAGCAGGCAACTTTGCAGCGGTGTTCAAGGCTCTGCAGTTTCGCCTCAACTAATTCCGAGTCACCGATGAGCTTCTTGGTACGTTTTTCTATAGAGTCTAAGGTGGCTAGTTGGTATTTCGCTGATCCATCCCATAGGTGGCTGCTACAGTACTCCATACACGACCAGACTTGTGCTTGGTATAACTGTAGCAGCTGTCCCGGGGTGAAGTACCACCTGACCTTGGAAAGGATGCCAAGTTTCCTGGCTGCAGTTTTAGCCATTGACTCCATATAACTGCCGAAGTTCAGATTGGACTACAGGTACATCCCAAGAAGCTGGAGATGATCAGCTATCGGTACGGATATGTCACAGAAAGTCGGAGTCAGATCGAAGGGACTCCGATTTGCAGAGAACAAACACGCCTACGTTTTGGCAGCGTTAAATCTGCCAAGATTGGCATCGCCCCATTCGGAGACTGCCTTGAGTGTCGAATCTAAACGACTAACCATGGCCTCTCGAAAAGACTGGATTTCATCTCCACCGGCCTTTGCATTGGTCAAGTATCTATCCACAACTGTGCTGTCATCAGCATACCCAATGGTACCTGGTATTAACATATCATTGATATGCAGCAAAAAAAGAGTTGCAGACAGTACTGATCCCTGAGGAACACCGGCGTCAGTCGCCCATTGTTCGGAAGAGTAGCCCTCTAGGACTACTCGTATCGATCGTTCACTCAGGAAGTCTGATAACCATTTGCAAAGGTCAGTGGGAAGCCCATAAGATGGAAACTTGCTTAAAAGGCTCGCGTGCCAAACCCTGTCAAAGGCTTTAGAGACATCCAAGGACACGGCAAGAGCTTCGCCATGTCCTTCAACAGCCTCGCTCCACAAGTGTGAGGCATACACAAGAAGATCCCCCGTAGATCGGCGACGTCGAAATCCATACTGGTGATCACTGAGGAGGTCGTTGTACTCGAGGTATGCCAGGATTCGGCCGTTGGGTACACGTTCCATAGTCTTGCAGAGTATGGAGGTGACTGAGATGGGTCTGTAATTGGCAGGGTCGGCTCGACTTCCTTTTTTGGGCACAGGTTGTACGTTTGCAAACTACCATGACTTGGGCACTATTCCAGTCTCAAGTGAGAGGCGATACAGGCGCGTTAGAACAGGAGACAATTCGGGCGCACAATTTCGCAGGACTTTTGCTGGTATACCATCCGGCCAGCTTTCTTCACGTCAAGATTCCGCAAAACTTTGAGTACCTCTTTTTCACGTATGTGAACTGGTGGCATAGTGCAACCATCATGAGGTAGAGTAGGTGGTAGGTTGTCTGCGGCATCCAGATGCGAATTTTCCACAAAGAGTGAAGCGAACAGGTTCGCTTTCTCCTGCGCAGTAGGGCCAGCGAGCCATCCGGTTTCAGCAGAGGTGGTAAAGACACGACTAAAGTTTGTTTCAACCGCTTTAGCGAGGGACCAAAAAGACTTGCTGCCTGCTGGATAAGAGGCAAGCTTGGCCCCTATGCGGCGCACATGGTCGAACTTCGCCCCGCGAATTCCGCTCTTGCATTTCTTGGCGGCTTTGTTATAGGCTTTCTTCAGATTCCGAGTGTTCCGAGCTTTACGTAGCCGAGCAGCTGCCCAGGCTTGGTATGCGGACTGTTTGTGTGCTACAGCACGGTTACAGTCAGCGCTGAACCATGGACGAGCTTGGGGTCCATTGGGTACATCAGAGTAGGGTATATAGTACTCCATACCCAATCTTAAGATCTCGACCACGGCGTCAGCGCAGCTCGACGATTCTCCCGAAGAAAAGCAGGCCGCCAAGGATATGATGCGAAAAAATGGCGCATTTCGTCCCAATCTGCTAACTTGTATCGCCACACCCGTCTGTTACCACAAGGGCCGTGATCGGGTGGGGAGTATACAGATACGGCTTTCACCAGACAATGGTCAGAACTTCCCAGTGGGGCATTCACAACTACCGAGTACCGGTCTGGATCTGTAGTTAGCAGAAGATCTAAGCAGTTAGCCGTATGAGACTCAACATCGGGGACCCTGGTGGCGCATTTGACAAGCTGGGAGAGGCTTAGCGTCAACGCAAGTTTTCGCGCCTCCCTACCGGCGTGGTCAATCATCTGGTATGGGAACAACCATTCTTGATGGTGAGCATTTAAGTCCCCCAGAATAACTAGCTGCGCCCCTGGATACCGACGCTGCTTGGTTGTCTCCTGATCTCCACTGTGCGAGCGGTAGACACAGCAGTACACTATTTGCGCAACTCCTGTGTCCACCAAAAGCCACAAAACAGAAAAACTTGGGACCTCAAGATTCTTGAGACGCCTGCAGCAGATGTCATCACGAGCGTACACACAGACTCCGGCACGAGGTAAAAACCTATGCTCCAGAGTATACCCAGGGTAGCTGAGGTACGCCGTGTCAGCCGGACATCTGATCTGCGTCTCGGTGAGGAACAGCAGCTGCGGTTTTTCGGTCTCAAGGTGATGGTGGACCGCATCGAGATTTGAGTGCAGACCTCAGATATTAGTGAGGTGCACTTTCAATGGGAGGAAGTGCAACCGCTGTTTAACAAATTCCTTTTTTTGTGACTTTTCATGTTATTAAGCTTAGTAAGAGGTGAATAGGCAGGGGGAAGGCAGTTGGACGAGGCGTTGCGCCCTACAAACACCGCGACAAGCTCATACTGCCACACGAAGATACAACCGGCTTGGAGACTGCGGGGACGCCCGAACCCCCCCGGAAATCGCCACCTGGTCCTCCCATCCGGTCGCCAATCGGCAAGGTGGAGCCATTCCAGGAATTCGGGTGGCTTTCCCGCTACTTGGGCCCCCAACTTCCCACGGTCGGCCAGCGGTGCACCTTGCTTCGGATCCCGCTACCCTCGAGAGCCGGGTGCTCGGTGTGGCAATAGAAACAGCCGCGATCCGTCGACAGACGTAATGCAGCTATTCAGACCCAACCCCCTATATGGCGTCTCCCGAACACAAGTCGGAACGCGGCGAACCGCTTGGCGACTTGAAAATAATTGACTTGAATATGACGAGTTAAGAATATGACCAGTCCGATGCGTCGTAAAATCACAGAATATCTCAATAATTCCACTGTGGTAAAACGCCCGCCCCGCGAGCGGGAGATATCGGCGCAGTTTGCTGCGCTGTTGCCGGCTGCAGCCAGTGCGCAAAAGTAATTTTTTTCTTTTATTAATCGAAGTTACATCCCTAGCTATTTTATTAGGAAAAGGACGTGACAAAGAAACATATTGTTACGAAAATCGGAGTAATGGGGTACAATATTCTCTTAATTCGCAGGCGCTCCTTGGTAACAGAAGTCCCGAGTATTCCGTTGTTGTGAACCAAGATATTATGCACAGCATTCCGGAGCTTTCAATCTTAATGGGAAAGCCTTAACTCTATTGTGAATTGGGGCGTATTCATTTTGGCTTTCAACGAGTTCATTAGATATTCCAGTCACGGTGTCGGGACTATTCGTTCAATTTCAATTTATATTTATTTGGCAATTACCAGGTGGGTGCGAGCGAGGACGAGAACTACGAGTCATTCGTGACACGATCTTTGCAAAAGTTCTTTATTTATACATACATACATACATACATACATACATAGCATCACGCCCAAAATCCCTAATGGGGTGGGCAGAGCCACAAGACTACTTGTGGCCACGTTCGATTAATTAGTCCTAAGATGTCTTTATTTATTGCACTAATAAATTGTTTACTAAAAAATGTGTATGCATAAGACCACACGATAGAAGTGAAAACCTACAAAAACAAAGCACTTCAGAAAGAGCCCAAACGCGCCGAAAGAAGTTTTCACTTCAATAAAAAACTTTATCAGTTTTCAAAACTCAGTAATTCACAATTTTGTCAGCAAGTAATGGAAGTTTTGATGAGCTTGCGACACAATTAATCTAAAGTCAACGTGGTTCAATGGACGAGCCCTATTTGCATAACGATTATTAATTTCCTCCTGGAGTCAGGATAATGGTTGGGCGGTGTCCCGAGATTACGGGAACACACGCCGCTGCCGGTAGCTTATCGCCGATAATAAGCTCATATCTAGTTAATGCAATCAGTGAGTGATACAGATTAGATTAGATTGCGACGTCACCCGTCACGGAACAAGGCGTGACGTGTGACGCGAGACGCGTGACGCGCCGGAGACAGGTCGTTCACTCGCCGCCCCCGCGACTCGAATGCCGCGACGCTTGCGCATTCCTCTGCACACTTTACAAATTGGCCGTGTGATTGGTGTGCTAATTCCGTTATTATATTTAAATACGCAAATATTTAAGTACTTCAAGTGGTTGTCTGTGGATTTTGCTAATGATTTTACTTAACAAATTGACCCAGCCAGCAGTTCTAATGAAAGGACGAAGGGACAAAAAGGTTCAGTAGGCGTGTTTAGGAGGGCACACTGGCACCACACCATAACTATAATCTGCTAAAATAGCCTGCGTCCTGGGAGCTAGATTAATTGAACTCGAATACTAGCATCGATCGTGGTATACGGGTAGGATTGGTAACTGCTTATTATTCTTGCATCTTTACTCGATTCTGGTTTTACTATCTACACCTTTAAAACAGCAAAGCAGTATTCGGGAATTATTTCTGGCAGCGCGAGCAGCAGTAGCAGTAGCTGCATGTAACAGCATGTAATCACCCACTGCCTTCGAAAGCAGTATGCGGGAATTATTTCTGGCAGTGCGAGCAGCAGTGGCAGTAACTGCATGTTGTTACATGCTGTTGCATGTAATCACCCACTGCCTTCGAAAGCAGTATGCTGGAATTATTGCTGGCAGCGTGAACAGCAGTAGCATTGGCCCGCTCATTCCCAAAGGGCTCTATACCTGACATCGTTTTCAATGAGTAACAGGTACTACTAGCAATTTTTTTAGCTATAAGAGTCACATAGTTTTGCCACATATCCCTAAAAAGCGTACTGAGTTAGTTTTCTCAATAGGAAAATCCAATGAACAGTTTGGCAAATTCACTGCACGTCTAATTGTCAAATAAATACTTTTATTGCAATTCAACACTAAACCATTGGCCTCAAACCATTCACATAAAATCCCATGCCTTTGAGGTTATCTCCTTTAAATTTTCATGATTTTATGCATTGAATATTAGGCTGGTATCAAAGGCATATAAGTACGGAGTTCCGCATGATATATTGTCCGGTAAATCATTGATGAATATAATAAAAAGAGGTGGTCCAAGAACAGAACTCTGCGGAACGCCGTGCCTATATCAGAAATACATATTATTATTATTTATTATATACAGGAAGCTTATAGCTGATACGTGAATAATCAGTGTTCACTTATGTTTTTTAATTTAAAATATTTATCTAGTCTATTTTTAACACACTGCCTGCCAACTACGAGTATACTCGTAGTTTTTCTATGAAAATTTTCGTAGTTGGCAGGCAACGTGTTAAAAGAGTTAACTGAGGGTGCACTTATCACTGTCTCGGGCAAACTGTTCGACACTTTCACTGTGCGGTTTGATAGGAAGTGGCGCTTGGGGTTGCTAGTGCTCAAGGAGCGTGACAACTTCAAAGAGTGCCCTCTCAGGGTTTTTTTATTTGATTTTTTATGAATAGTTAATTCAGTGCTGGTAAATCATAGCATCCTTGCAGTATCTTGTAAGTTTCGATCAGATCACCACGCTACCTGCGTTGTTCTAAAGTTGTTAAGTCTAGTTCTTTCAGCCTATGTTCATAATCCTTGTCTCGAAGACAAGGCACTATTTTTGTTGCTCTCCTTTGGACCTTTTCTAGACATGTAGTCTGATGAAAAGGTGCTTATCGATATATGAAAACGCTTTTCGAATGACAAACAGCAAGGAGTTAGCTTTTTGGTGATACCTATTATATGTTGTTCCCACTTTAGGTTATAAGTAATGGTAACACCTAAGTCCCTTTGTGATGTGACACTCTGTAATGTTTGAGAGCCAATGCAGTATGTGTAACTCGGATTTTTGTTCCTTATATGGAGCACAGTGCATTTATCCAGATTTAAATTAATAAGCCAATCCTTAGTATATTCCAAAATTCTGTTCAAGTCCTGTTGTATGATATTATGACTGACACGAAAATTATGGGAAATCCTCCCATAATTTTCGTGTCATCAGCAAAAAGAGATGCTTGCGATGTTATTACCTGCTTCAAGTCTGTCAAAAATATACCAAACAGTGTTGGGCCGAGTACTGAGCCTTGTGGCACGCCATTGTGCACATCGTGGGGGTCTGAGAAATGTTCGCCAACCCGAACACGAAATTTCGATATGTCATCGATTCCAGAATTATCACTGTATCTCACTCTAACATATTGTTAACGATTGCTTAAATAAGAACATAACAAACAGATCAAGTGCAGGCCCGCGTATCCCATAATATTCCAGTTTTCTCTTCAAGATTTTGTGATTAACGCAATCAAAAACCTTGCTTACATCACAAAATATATCCGCACATTTCCTTCTATGATTGAGGTTATCCATAACTTCAAATACGAGCTTCACATTCGACATTCACTATTTAATTATAGTGCTGTTTGTGTTGCTGCGGGCTGTTGCTGCGGGCGCTTGAAATGTACGTAAGCGCCGGTCCTGGCCATGCTGCTGCCGACCACGAGTGAGCAGCGTGCGTCTCGGCGAAACAAATCGAAATATATCGGTTATCGAACAAAAATAAACAAATTCGTTTTAAAATTTTACACATGTGGTTCTTGAATCGTTGATGTGTTTATGTTCCGTCCTACATTATTTCGTAAACCGTAGTCCCACTTTTAAATATTCATAATCTATTTATGACAGACGGAGAACGTTTAGCCTACTTTCATGGGCCGGACACGACTGCCAAACTGTGAAATGTACAAAAGCAATTAACAATGCTTTTAGTAATAAATTTAGAATTAAGTCGGTGTGTGTCGAGCCGGGGCCACCGGCAGCGCCCGTGCCGGGTCTGGCGACCGAGGATCCGCGCCGGCGCTGGCTGTCGATGACGGCCACCACAGGTACCGAGCCCCTCTCGCCGCCCACTCCCTCGGCCTGAGACAGAATCTTGCCAATTGCGTGTGCCAGCCACCGCAGCTGCCAGCAGTGCCAACACCCAGCACTCCACGTTAAAAGCAGAGCAATTGACCACTAACATAACTGCAAACAATATTTTTCTAAAAGAGCTGCAAAAAACTGGGAGGTTCAAGATTTTGAGTGCATTATTTAACCTTATAGATATAGATTGTAGTATTATATTAATGAATGTGTTTTAATTACGTAAAATAAATGATTTTATCTACACCCATATCATAAAACCTCCATTGTTTAATCAAAAACCATAGGAAATGACCACCATTTTGACAACCAATTAGGAAAAACCAGTGCTGCAATGTTATTTCTTTATCGTTTTTAGTAAAGAAATGAGATTAAATTTGGAACAGCTGTCAAAACTCAAGTGGGTCTCTATTCTAGTATCCATAGATATTAAACAATTATTGATACGAAACATCAATTCAGTATGTTTTTTTTAAATATAAATCGAACGACATTAGATCTCGAGTGACATGAGAATAGAGACTTCATTCGCTTGTCTATGATTTTAAAAAAAAATGGTCTTAACGGAGGATCGAATTGCCGCCATGTTGGTGTTTTGCTGAACGAAAGTAGAATTGTTGTTGAATTTAGTAGAAAAAGTTGTTTGTAATTTACATTTTAGTTGAAAATATGAATAGTAAGTAGTCTTCTCGGAGTGTGTGTGGTGTGAAAATACGCCGGATATCGGAAATATGCAGCCACGATTGCAACAAATAACTTGTTGCCTGAAAATATTGTTTCTGAACCCATCATGGAGGATTTATAATATGTGTGTAGATAAAGTTATGTATGCAACTCTGCATAATTTGGCCTTAAAAACACGTGCTATCTTATTATGAAACTCGCCTATCGGCTCGTTTCATGAAAACCGCACTAGTGTTTTAAGGCCTATCATTATGCAACCGTTGCATAAACTACTAATTATAAACCGTTTGAGATGACAGTGAAACATCATATTGTACATTACCAGCTTTACAACTGTTCTGTCATGCTCAGGGTTGCGTTGGGAATTACTGGCCCCCATCAGCTGTCGTTACTATTACAATAAGATTTTAAAACGCGCAGTGCAGCGACGCTTTAAAAGCACTTTGTCATTCAAAGTGCGGATTTTGTCAAGTACCTAGTGAATTTGCTGTTCTGCGCCACTCGATAAGTAATTATCGAGTGGCGCAGCACAGCTGATGTTCACAAACTGTTGAATTACCACCGTTTTTACAACTTACAGTAAAAGCTAGCTTTGCATTATTATGAAATTTTACTAATATTATTCCTTATTTTATAAGGCATCTTCACTTCAGGTCTGAGCATTACCGCATGGCATTGCCATACTTACATTTAGATCAAGTTTAGATTAATAGATTTATTGCGTTTGAATATTGGGTTACATTTGCAGATCTTATTGCATAACAATTTAGTTACACCAAATTCTACCCTTGCAGGTGTACACGCACATTGAATACAATTATTAAATGCACTTTCCTATTAGAAATGTAAAATTAGTTAATGTAGTAAAAAGTATTAAAAGTAATTGCGTCATGATTGAGACTACATACATAAGACACACGCGGCGAAATAGCTGATGCTAAACACTACTTTAGCATCAGCAAACAGAAGCTAGCAAACTAGACATTGAGTTAATCTGTCTAGCAAGGGTGTGTGACCCTCCTGCCCTGGCCCGAGCTCAGCCATAATATTCATTTAATATTCACATTCAGACTAGGACCTAAGTAGGTACTTATTCAGTCAGTGTCAGCGTCGATAGGGTGTTTTGCTATGACTGTGTTTTGACATCGTTCTGATCGATGCCACTTTCACAGTGCATACAGGTCCTCATGAATTGTATTAATTACGACCATGTCTGAATTAGGACAGCCACAAAATGCCAATATAAAAAATGTGAGCACACCACCTTCTGCAAAATTCACTAGTAGATTTTGCAAAATATACCAGCCAAAAAATCTCAAAAGACTTCTTCCGATGTTGAACGGCATGGAATGTAACAATTTGACACTGTGTTTTTTAGACTAATTCGACCCCGCTGAGCACGATTTTGCCCGGCGTCAGACCGATTCCCCCCCGCTTCCTCCCCTTTCTTTGGAAAACATGTCCCTCGCCACCGTTTTTTCCGTTTTAAACAAAAACTATTAAATCTAGGAGAAAACTGTCAAAGGTTTTATAGTTCTTGAGTATTACCTTCCCAAACTTCACGATTTCTTAAAATTTTGAGTGTTTATTTCATTTTCATCACACTTGCTCGGAAAGGCTGTTATTATACGCAGGCGTACAGAGCAGCTGTAGCCTACTTACCTCCCAAGGGCAGTTATGGATTTTGTATGGGTTATAACTCCCGCTGACGGCGGGGCGAGCCGCAGCCGGCGGGGCGCGCGCGACCGTAAGCCGGCGGAGCTGCCCTGCGCTGATCGCAACGTACGCTCAGTTTATGAACACCCACCTGATGGTAATTCACGATGTAAAATGGGAATAAAATTAATATATATACTTTTTTTTGTCTAATTTTTATTTCATTTCCTCGCAAATGTGATGAAAAACATTGTGTGTATCACGGGCAGTAAGGGGATAACAAACTCGAGTCATAAAAGCCCTCGCCTATCGGCGTCGGGCTTCTAACAGACTCTCGTTAGTTATCCCCTTCTTACGGCCCTAGATGCACAATGTACTATTATGCAATATCTATAGGGAATCGGCTGAATGTGGAACATAATGATGTATGGAATAATGAATTCTGGTATATTTACCTACAAAATAAGACCTCATTAACAGTCGTACGAGTTTCGGTTAACTTTTTACATCTTGCAGTACCAAAGGTGCGAGCAGTGAACAACGATCGACCATCATAAGCTACTTAATATTTTCTAAGTTTCTGGAGATTAGTGGGCGAATCTTAGATTTTGTGCTAAATGAACAATACTGAACCACTTTTCTAAAGAAACATAGCGCACGTTTGCCGGAACAACGTGATACCTGCTTTATAGAAACAAAACCTGCAAAATCCTTTGTTGAGGTAGATTTATCGAAAAACTTAAACAAGTGCCTATTTTTCAGTTTCTGGACAAAAAATAGCCATCTTTGACTAGCTGTTTCTCTGTAACCAATAGACCTAGAGTACTCGGTTTGTCGTCAAATTGTAGTAAATTTAGTTAACATTTACTGCATATACAGCAATACCTGATAAACGCTATTATATGGTAGTTTTATCGAAAGAACTGAAACTACCGCCCTTTTATCGAGCAACATGGGAGAAGCACAACATTTTCAGGTCTGGAAACTTGGGTATAAACTACTCTTAGGGGAGCTAAAAACATATTACCAAATAGTAGTAACATGCGTGTTTGCGATTTTTGACTGTTTTCTGTCGATATTGATTACCGTAATTACTCAGCTATAGCTCTACCGTTGTAAAAAGAGCCCCGACGGCGATACATTTTATATGGCCGTCAGGGTTCTTTTTACAACGGACGATGTAAACTAATCCGGCTATGTGTGAAAACTTGATAATTTTCTTGAAATTTGACCTATGTTTCTTTAGAAAAGTTGTTCAATATTGTTCACTTAGCACAAAATCAAAGATTCGCCCGCTAATCTCCAGAAACTAAGAAAATATTAAGTAGATTATGATGTCGATCGTTGTTCACTGCTCCACTTTTGGTACTGCAAGCTGTAGAAAGTTAACCAAAACTCGTACGACTGTCTATGAGGTCTTGTTTTGTAGGTAGTATACCAGAATTCATTATTCCATACATCATTATATTCCACACTAAGCCGATTCCCTATAGATATAGCATAAATAAAGTAAATACTCAAAATTTTAAAAAATCATGAAGTTTGGGAAGATATTACTCAAAAACTATAAGACCTATAATAATAATATTTATACCGTGTGATAGGGAATTTATTGTAGATGATTTTTTTAGTGACAGTTTTCTACTAGATCTAATAATTTTTCTTTAAAACGGAAAAAACGGTGGCGTGGGACATGTTTTCCAAAAAAGGGGGGGAAAGGCGGGGGGGGGATCGGTCTGACACCGGGCAAAATCGTGCTCAGCAGGGTCGAATTAGTCTAAAAAAACCCGGTGTCAAATTGTTACATTCCATGCCGTTCAAAGCCGTTAAATTCAAAAAAAAGACTGGTCTAAAAGGTGGGGTACCAGTTATTCAAATACGGGCCTATCAATGAATACAGGTAAATATTTAAAAAAAACTTTGATCGCATGCTAGAAGTACCAGAAGTACCAAGACTAAAGTGTTGAGGCCTGGAGCATGAATAGTGAACAAAATAACTATAAATAGCTATAGCCCGCTGAGACACCTTACTATTTACCGAATTTGAAGATCCTAGTTACGTCAGCCCTGTCCCTGTATTTCGATGAAGCTATAGTTGAAGAACGACAGGGATAGCGCTACTAAGGTATTGCATTTCGTTTGTCAGAGTACCCCATGGTTCCAAGTAGAGCGCCACCGGAGCCGCGCCGTTCCGCGAACTCGCGTTAGTGCGCGGCGGTAACTGATATTTTGACTATATCCACAATTTCTTCCTTTGTTCGCCTACTTGGAAACAAAACGTGTTAGCGAACCGATATTGTATTCATTACCCCGAACAAAATCGAAGAAAGACCGATTTGTTAGCGGTTCTTGTATTACGTGGGCACGCAATGTAATCCTGGTTCAGGTTATTTAGTGAATGTACGTAGGTACAGTGAAGTTAATTATATAACGAGATTTATTTCATCCAATATCTTTATTTGAGGGCTTTGTTTTTATTTAATAATATCAGTAGACCGTAATGTTGGAAAGACACTAAAAGGATCACTGAAGCCTCAAGACAAAGATGCCTTTCCTTTAGACTGCCATTGCCATGAGACCTTAAATTAAAAGACAGCAAAAAATGGTTAAATATAAAATGTATCTAATCGACACGCCTTTTTAGTAATCTGAAATATCAGAATTATAATAATAGTAGATTGTTGTACCAAGCAGAAAGTTATTTATTATTGCGCCGAGTGTTAGTTTGGGGCCCGAACGCAAACACGAGCGCAATAACACATCACTGGAGGCAAGGTGCATAATCTGGGTCTATATTGCCTTCCATAAAATTAAGGTTCCGATTTTCACAATCCATAACGTTTTTGGTCATAATTATTATTAGTCATAATGTTGAAAGTCATATATTAATAGGTATAATTTCTGAGTTCCGATTTTCGTTGGTCATAATTGTCGAAAGTCATAAAAATTATACTCATAACTTTTAATGTCATAATGTATTATACTTCATAATGTTACAGGTAATATTACTTTTAATAACGATTATTACGTCTAAACTTGTTGAAAATAACAATAATATACATAAAAGTTAAGTAGGTACCTAAATTTTGCAAGGACGAAAATTGCATAAAATGTTTTTGTTTTGATTTTTTTGATATTTGTCATTAGTTTTGCTAGTTATTCCTTCCTGTATGACAGGTCGTAGTTAAGTTTTTTTTTTTACCAGTCTTCATATCATGTACCTACTGTAGAATAGTTAAGTAGTAACCACAACCACTGATTGTCATTGACAAGATTTTCTGGGCTGTTACAAAAAAAGCTTCGCTTTGCTTCGCTCCCGCCTTAGCCTTCTGAACCTAACTTATCCGAATCGCTTCTGCTCCGACTCATCTTGCTCGCTCGCTTCGCTTGCTCGTTCACTGCCATTTTCCATTTTTAGTTATTATGTCAACCACTTCAGTATAATATCTTACAAGAAAGCAAGATGCAGGATACACTAAATTATGTTCTGGTATACTTTCGAAATTTAGAAAAATACTATTATTAACTTTAGACAATTAAACGGTATGGGTAAAAATAATTAGTAATTTAAAATATATAGCTTAAAATATTTCTGAATAATTATCGATATGCCTTTGGATGTTATAAGTAGATATAAATTTTATGACTTTAGAAAATTATAATCTACTAGCGACCCGCCCCGGCTTCGCACGGGTGCAATGCTGATACTAAATATACCTACCTACTACAGAATGTCCTTAAAAACAACGTTTACAGCTTTTTTGTCATTAGCCAATACAAACATGTTTTGTTTAGTTAGACATAATCCTAACTACGTTTTGAAGAACAAACATACAATTTCGAAAAGAATGTCGCGCTGATAAGCACCTTTTGCAATATACAATTTCTAATATAGGTATATTTTTTTATTTATCGTAACGTAAGTTGTCGCGCCGAAAAGCACGTTTTTTATAGGCACGGCAGGGCGGTACCGCCTCACCGCTATGTCCCTGCATTTTAAATCTGTAATATCTTCGGAAATATTCATTTAAACTACACATCACACCACACACACCACACATCACATCACACTACTACATCCTGTAAAGGGCCATATTGATCTATATTAAATGGAGAATGTATTTAAGGTACTTAATTGGATACGGATTAATGCTGTATTGCTTAAAATGACTTCGTAAATAAGCCATTTGTTCCCGTAAAATGTAAAGGATAAAAAATGGTTATTGTGGGTTATCCTTAAGAGATAGACATATACCATCGCGGACTTTTTTGTTGAACTTTTTAGAGTGTAGAATACTGTAGTACATTTTTTTGATTTATCTCGTGGGGTTCAGCCAGCGTTTGCAATGTAAGCGCAATAAAATGTGTTTATTTACGACATCACATTAGAAACCTCTAATTTTATCAATGTTTCTCTAGAATATTATGCATGTATTATACATATGAACCTTCCTCTTGAATCACTCTATCTATTAAAAAAACCGCATCAAAATCCGTTCCGTAGTTTTAAAGATTTAAGCATACATAGGGACAGACAGACAGCGACAGCGACTTTGTTTTATACTATGTAGTGATAACAATATGGATTATTAACGTTAGAATTATTAAGGTTATGCTTTACAATTTTTATGACTTTCGATAATTATAAGCATAAATAATATGTGAATCAATTTCTGACTTTCAAAATTCGAAACAATAAGTTTAAGCGTAACAAGGGGATCCCGCATAATCTGCTGTTTTTTCTACTACTGCAAAAAGTTGGTAAAAAAACGTAAAGATACAGTTAAACCCAACTAGCGACGTAAAAAGGATTTTTGCACCTGTTATGACGCACACTTAGAATTTTTATATAGTCTATGACAGTCCCACGTTCTCCCCGAATCTTAAGATACCCTATTTATTAAAATCGGTCCATTGGTTCTGAAGCTAAAGTCGAACATCCGAAAATTTTCACAAAAGACTTGTATCTAGTCTAACAGTACTAGGCAAATACTCCATTAAGACTGTATACAGAGCGTCCCAAGACTATGGGACATCAAGGGAAAGTACCTTAAATATCGTAGATAGGATATTATGCTGAAAGAAGACTTTATGTTATTTTTAAAAGTTAGTAATTCTTCATTTAAAGATTTATATCTATGAAATGATAATATGTTCGATTCCCAGACGAAGCAAGTAATTCTTAGAAAATCTTTAAATGTAGAATTACTAACTTTTAAAAATAACATAAAGTCTTCTTTCAGCAAAATATCCTATCTACTATATTTAAGGTACTTTCCCTTGATGTCCCATAGTCTTGGGACGCCCTGTATACGCCGTTTTCCAAGATCGCGAGGCACTCCGAAGGATGTCATTCCGTTTCAAACACCGGGGGTGTAAAAAATAGACTGCAGCTGCGGTAGCTCTTATGTTGGACAGACGAAGCGGACTATCGCTGAAAGAGTCAAGGAGCATATTGCAGCGGTCAAACATCGACAGGTGAATAATTCTGCGATTGCTGGGCATTTGCTGGAGTCGGGATCAAAACCACTGGATTGAGCTTCATAAACCAAAAATCCTCTCCACCGAACGGTATTACATTACATTACTCAAGTATTACATTACATTATATTACTCAAGAATAGTACGTGAAGCGGTTGAAATAAAGAAATTTAGGAATTTTAACCGGGAAGATGGATATAAGTTATCGAATTCGTGGAATCCAGTGATTAGCAAAAGCAAACGTCAAGATGTATCATCGAGCAAATCGCCGGATGTTGTCAGTATAGTGTCTCGCCGGCCTTATACTCCGAATCCAGAAAAACAAGATGAAGTGCGGGTAGTTCGAAATACACGTGCGACTTGAAGGTGCTGATGCCCGCCACTTCAGTCTTCTCGTGAACGGTCGAACCGTCGAGGTAAATAATAAAATTAAGTTACGCGATTAAGTCCCGTTTACATGTAAATATGTGTTTTCTTTTTTTTAATCTAAAATCGTGAAAGTTTAATACAATCTAACATCCATAGGTGTATGTAAAAGGATCCGGCGCTAGAGCAGTGTAGTGCGAGCTGCGAGAACAGTATTCCTATAAATAATTACTAGGTGCAGGCTACATACAGTACAGGTCGGTGGTGCCGATGCGCCACTTGCCGCTGTCTGCGCGCGTTATAATTAACCGCAAGAACGCGCCGAGTGCGCGCGCACACATAGTCGCACCCAGCGACGTGCTAAAACATTCAATACGAATATTTTGAAAGTACTTGTTGATTGACGGGCCAAACTAGTCTGATCGCCGAAAACTGCCACTATTTTGACAGTCGCAGACTTTCATTAATTAGCCGTTAGATGACGATTGTGTTGTTTGGTTACGCTGTGAGTAAGACACAGAGCAGGCGCCGCGGAGTGATGGGCGAAGTGACTGGCGGCCGCGCCACTCAAACTGGACGTTAACGTTTTAACGGTCCTGGAACAGCTCATTAGCGAACGGTTCGAGCTTCACCATCAAACACGGATAATCTTTAAAGTAACATTTTTGTATTAGGTATAGGTACATAAACTGATTTCTGCCATAATTATCCTACAACGAAAGGCCGCCCATGGGATCGATACGGAGTTATCAGTCAGACTCTCCATAAAATCCTATAATAGCTGTTTAAAATCACCAACTGCTACCAGCATTTGAGGTTATGCGGTCGAGATTTTTATGTTTATAAAAAAATCTTCTTTGTACCTAGTTTGAGTGAGTTCAGGTTTGAGAATGCTTGGATTGCATTTCATATGACGCCACATACTTACCCAGTGTCACTCGAGGATTTCCCCCAAATCCCCATTTGTTTAAATCGGGTCAGTAGTTTTTGGCTGTGATTGAAAACGAATCGAGCGATTAGGTACATACTTCCATACATACATACTCGCGAAAAACAACCCTCGATTTTTCCATGTTGCAATCGGGTAAAAACACGTATAACCATGGGGTTATACTTCATTTATGGTATAACTCAACACAACACATGAATAGCACTGCGAGTAGGTAGGCATTTAGTCGTCCAATTGAAAGTATATTCTAAGTAAAAGTATAATCAAAATGTCATATGATCATTCAGCATGATCCGCATGATCCTCCGGAGCTTTCAGTTATGGATTTGGCTACTTCGCATCAAGTTCAATTCGCACTGAGATCTAACTGTCCTCTGGGCACTTTAAGCTGCGTAGAGCTGTTGGCTTTACAATAAATCTATTTTATTACAGTGAGCTCTGAGAAGGAATGACTCGCTAGATGTTTTATGCTAAATATCGTTAATATTAATATATTTAGTGTAAATTTAGGGAATGGGCAGGTCGCACTGCATCAGCGTCGCTAGCGCTCGCCGCTGCGCTTCGCCTCTATCTTAATGAAGCAGCTATTGTTTATTTAAGTGGAAGCCACCTTGGGTAACCTTTTGAATGCCACGGTCGGCTATAGGTATACGACAGCGGATTTTCGTGCCACTGCCGCCACGATATGCCGTTTTCGAAACATTTGCGTCGGTTACGCACGCTGTTTCGCATTTGGCCTTTGCGTTCTAAGTGTGTCGCCGGGGACACCGCGCCGGCGCCGCCTCCGCCGGGGCTGCTCCGTGCTTCGTGCACATGTCGGGGACGGGCCTCGCGTCATGCTGCGCCTGCGCCGTGACACGCAGGTTCCACTATGAATAAAGAACGTGCTATAAATAGCGCGTTGAATGCACGCAGGATATTTAAATAAGAATGTTTACGTGATTGAGACGACGTCGCCGGGCTCAGCGCGGCTCGGACGAGGACGCTCCACAATACGAGTGGACTGGCTCGGATGAACGAAATGGTTTAAATTAACTGAATATTTATGTTAATCTCGTCCTTAGCAAACCCCTTTGTACATTTTCTTGAAACTCGTTTGCTACTTCTGTTGCAAGAAATCAATACCACATTTTTTTTCATTCCCCCCATCTCGGAAAGAGCATTTTCGCTCTACGATATCTGAGTGCAATAGCCGTTTTTATTCGCTAGAGAATAAAGTAAATTGAATTTAGAACATCGTGTGCACTAAGTGTGTGAATTCAAAACATCATTAAAGCTATTAACTTCTCCTGCCGCGGTGCCCAATTTATCATACAACCTTTTTTAACTTGGTAAAAACTCAGACTCGGAACCTTCTTGGTGTACTTTTTTTAGAGTTCCGTACATCAAAAGGAAAAAAACGAACCCTATAAGTGTGTCATCTATCACTCGTGTGTCTGTCTGTCTGTCTGTCTGTCTGTCCGTCTGTCACAGCCAATTTGCTGCGAAACTACTGGACCGATTGAAGTAAAATTTGGTATACATATGTAAATCGGTGACCGCAACACGGACGCGTAACGTAAGTTAATGAATTTTAAACATTGGGGCCACTTTTGGGGGGTAAATTAAAAAATAAAATAATAAAGTTATGCAAACTATACTGTGTGACATTTCAAGTGAAAGGGCTTATTGTGAGGATCATAAATATATATTTTTTTGGAATTATAAGATGAATAGTTTGGAAGTTATTTAGGAAAATAGGCAAAAATTTACCATCCCCCCCCCTTATTTCCGAAAGTACTAGGCCTAAAATTTTGAAACAAATAAAGAAAATAGTCCTTTACCTATAGATTATAGGAAAACCTATTAAAAGTCTATGGTATTTAAAGTAACAGGACATTTCAGATAATCATGTTCCGAACTCCACGCGAGTTTAAGTCGCACTTGTCCGGTTTTTTAATTAGCTTTGCGCGCGCCATTTTCTTTTCACTTCATATTGTTAAAACCTTAGGTTAAAAACAAGAAACTTGAAAACAAGTCTAAAACCTAAAATGAGTGTTTCTAGCGACGAAGAAGTTTATTTGACGCCAACAAGAATTGACTGAAACTGTTAATAATGATAATGCGCAATTATTATTTTTTAAGTTTCTTGCGGCGTTTCTTCTTAGCACATGTCACCTTTCGAAGCGCTGGTAGATTCAGACATGTGAAAGAGCCCGTGTGGCCTACTTGCGAAATAAATATTTCCATTTTCATTTTCATTTTCATTTGTAGTTAGTCATTTCCTAGCTTAGGTGGTTAATTCCACCTAAGCTAGGAAATGACTAACTACAAACAGTTACGTGTTGCACACGAGTGCAAACATTTTTAAACTCGTGCTCTTTTGATTACCTTGCTGCGCGCTCGTGATTCAATTTTAGAATCCTTCGCTTGCTCGGTCATCAAAATTGAGCACGCGGTTAAAAAGCAACTTTGCACTCTTTTATAACAAATAACGGATTAATCGTTTTTGGACAGAATGGTAATTCAACTGATTCGCATCTGGCCACTATCGCGACTCGACAGCTCTCGGCTCTTATGTCGACAGAAACGCAAAGTGCGTTTCTGTCGACAAAGCGCAAAGTGCCTGCAACGCAGATGTACGTAAAAGTAAAAGGACAGACTCGCATTTGGCCATTATCACGATTCGAGAGCTCTCGTGTCGGCAGAAACGAACATTGCCTGCAACCTGCAACGCACCAGATAGAGTTAGTTACTTCGTCCGCGTTAGATACGTTTGTCGCCGTTCTCGAGGCATAGTGCATTTCTTTCGGGATAAAAAGCAACCTCGTGTGTTAGTCCAGGTTAGGTCGGGTTCCGTAAGCTTGCCTTCATTACAAAATTCATACAATCATGTTGAGTACAGAACAGAGTCCCATCCCATGCCTTTTTTCACAAAAGGTAAAATATAGATTAATATTAAAATTTGTTGTAATTAACTAAAGCGTAAGCGGGGAGATTACTATTTCTGGGTTCCGTTCGGAAATATTTTAACGGATAAAAAGAAACGTAATCGCCCTACCGATCTGATCAGTTTCTGTCGTAATGCGTTCTGGCCAAATACCAATTGAGTTTATGGTGTACAACGTTTGTAGTCAACTGCGTGTTGGGAGTGGTGAGTTGTGGTCGTAATGCGGTCTGGCCAAATGCTAATCAGGTAAAACGCTTTTCAGGTCAAATCCGAATCAGGTCAACTACGTTTCTGTCCAAAATACGATTAATCCCAAATAACTATTTCCTGGTAGGTATCATTCATTACTTACGTACATAAATGTGTACTATACGATGGCCTATTTGCTAAAGAAACAAGAATAATCCTATTGATGTTAAGATAAACGGCGGGCTCGGAACGGTGGCGGCGGCGGCGGCAGCGGCGGCGAGGGCGGCGGCGAGGGCGGCGAGGGCGGCGGCGAGGGCGGCGAGTGGCCCTTTTATCAGTATTTGCACACGTTGGACAAACTTACCGCCTCCCACCTTGAAGTAGTAAAAAAATAATGCGGATAATGTTTTCTTTCAATTGGTTTTCATTATATTTTAGCCTAAAATAGAGTTCGCACATTTTAATAATCATTTAGGCGACACATAGCCTATATAGTAAGGATTTAAGATGGAAATACATAAATATGGAGGAGATAGAGAAGGTTAAGGAGAAGGCGATGAAGACCCTGACCGTCGCCGAGGAGGAGTCCCTGCTGACGTCCCCGACTCCAAGGGAGGAAACCGCCAAGGCGGCAACCCCCAAGGAAGAGGAGGGCTTCGTCAGGTACACCACCAAGGCAGAGAGGAAGAAGGCTAGAATCGCGCGAAGGCATGTACACAGGAAGGGACTTACTGAGATGGTGGGCATAAACCTAGTTAGTGGTGTAGGGATAACCCACCAGGTCAGTAGGCCCCAGAAAATGAAGAGACAGCCAACTAATCCGGAGGAGGGACCCTTGGATCGTCCACATGCGAAGCGTCAGAATCGTGGGGCAGCCGCAGAGGGTCCCCGCCCGACCGCCAGAGGTCAGCGGGAGCTCGCTGTGGCGATATCACGCGAGGATGGGGTTGCGCTGGGGGCGGCCGAGGGAACCACAATAAGGAGAAGGTTGGCGTGCCTAATAGAGGAGGCAGTGGACGGGGACGTAGACGGAAAGTCACTGCAATTCACTATGTCGGGGCTGGTGTCAAAAGAATTCTTCCTTGTGACTCCATCCACGACAGAGGCGAGGCAGTGGCTTCTCGAACGCGACTTCGGAGAACTGTCGGGGAGTAGGATGTCAGCACGCAGGCTTGATAGGACCCGTGTCCACGTTTGGGTGCCAGGGCCAGAGGAGGACCTACCTAAGGACCCCCTCAAGATGCTCAGGAGACAAAACGTGGATCGGGAAGACGAGCTTCACATCCAGGAGTGGACGTTGGTCAGCAGGGAGAGCCAGCCGACAGGAACACGCCTCTACTTTTCTGCGCCATCGGCGGTGGAAAACACCTGGGGGGTTAATGCCACCAGGTGGATCTACTTCCAGGCCACTCAAGTGAGAGGTAAGCTGGTTAGGGCCAACGTGGGGGGAAGCACAGCAACCGCAGAGCAAACCACCCAGTGCCCGCACTGCAAGCGCAGCTGGGATGAGAGTACCGCGGATGCTATAGCTAAGCCGCCATCAGACCGGGGAGAGAGGGCCCAAACCGTCACCCATCATCCAGCGATGATGGATGACGGGGAGGACAAACTTGACCCAGGAAGGGTGGAGGCTGGAAGCACACACTTAACAATAAACACATCCCCACTGGATAGCACAGACATGCATTATACTCAGCACACACGTACACCTACACACACACTCACAGACACGCACAAACAAATAAGAATCTGTCAAATAAATCTCCAGCACTGCAAGGATGCAATGTCCGAACTGTGCCAATATATTGTGAGGGACAAAGTCGACATAGCCCTGCTACAAGAACCATACGCATGGAAAAACCAAGTGGCAGGACTTGGCAGCCTGGGGGGAAACCTCCACTATGAAAGAAATGGTGAGTTACCCCCAAGGACATGCATATATGTTAGTAGAGAAATTAGTGATATGGGCTGTTTAATGACCATATGTTTCAGCGACCTTGTTGTTGTGGAAGTCCACCTATCAACAGAGGAAGGAAGGAAGCTCAACGTGGCGATCGCGACCTGCTACATGCCAAGCGAGAGCGACGCACCGACGCGAGAACTAGAAGACGCGATAAGGGAATACAAAGGTAAGAGGATGCCCATTCTTGTTGGTTGCGATGCGAACTCACATCACGAAGTGTGGGTGTGGGGTAGCGCCGACACCAACAGGAGGGGGAATCACTTTTGGAATTTATCGTAAGCAATGATCTAGACATACAAAATATAGGAGATACACCAACTTTTGTAACAAGGGCCAGAAGGGAAGTGCTAGACATAACACTGACATCCAGAGAGCTGAGCAACAAAGTACAGGACTGGGAAGTGGACAGGGAAGACAGTATGTCGGATCACAGAAGACTGCTGTACAATCTGGGCTACTACACGGAAAAAGCCAAAGTAAGAAATCCTAAGAAAGCAAACTGGGACAAATTCGAAGAAATAATGAGTAATTGGAAACCAATCGCCAATGAACTTGTATCAAGGTCACAAATAGATGAAGGGGCACAAGAACTAGGCGAGACAATGCTACAAGCCTACCACGAGGCATGACCAGAAAGAGTGCTGAAAAGCAAAAAGGGGCAACCATGGTGGAACAAAGAGATGCAAAAACTGCGAAAAAAGACGAGGAAAGCTATGAGAAACGCCTTGAAAAGGAATGATGATCAAAGCTGGACCGAATACCAGAAGAGTAGGAATACATACTCAAATCAAAGAGAGAAACTAAGAACACAAGGTTGGAAAACCTTCACGGGTGAGATACAAAAGTATTCAGAAGCAGCAAGACTGGTAAAAATACTGTCGAAGGAGAGAACCTGCCAACTTGGTAGCCTAAGGGTTGGAAACGAAACAATCACAGAACCTAAACAGATACTACAACTGATGCTGAGGACTCACTTCCCGGAATGCCGGACTGAAGAGAGCACCACAGTGGAAACAACTGCAGAATTAGACTCGCCATACACCGATGAAGCGGTAAAGATGATTAACGAGACAACAATAAACTGGGCAGTTAATTCGTTTGCCCCGTTCAAAGCGGCAGGTCCGGATGGCTTAATGCCTATTTTATTACAAAAAGGGCTAAAGTACATCCAACAGAGACTAACAGATATCTTACAAAGAAGCCTACAACTAGGCCATATTCCAAAAGCATGGAACGAGGTCATAGTCGTCTTCCTGCCAAAACCAGGGAAGAAGTGCTATCAGGAAGTTCAATCATTCAGAAGCATAAGTCTGTCATCCTTCATACTCAAAACACTTGAGAAGATAGTCATATAAAAGGCAAAATTGAAGCCAGCAGGTTACCACTGCATAGTAACCTACATGCATACATAGAGGGGAAATCCACAGAGACAGCTCTGCACAATCTAACACTAAGAACAGAGAGTGCCATAGAAGAAAAAGAATTTGCGCTGGGCTGCTTCTTCGACAGAGAAGGAGCATTTGACAGGGTAACTTTTAAAGCTATAGAAGACAGTCTAGATAGAGACAGCATAAGCCCAATGATAAGTAATTGGATCATGGGCATGCTCAAGGGAAGAGCAGTGACAGCCCAGTTGGGAGGCACATCGCAGAAAATATGGACGAGGTGGGGCTTTCCACAGGGGGATACCTGTCCCCTCTTCTTTGGTGCCTTCTACTGGACTCTCTCATTAGGGAGACTAACAAAGGAGGGATATACATGGAAGCGTACTCCGATGATGGAGTACTACTAGTGAGAGGCAGAACCCTTAATTTCATAAGGGAAGTCATGAACAGAGGTATAAGTCAAATTATACAATGGTGCCAGAAAAGAGGATTGGACCTAAACCCAGCCAAGACGAAACTGGTGCTTTTCACAAACAAGAGAAAGATCCCCACACTCAAACCTATAAAAATAAGGGGTGTAGAAATAGATCTAAACAAAGAAATCAAATTCTTAGGAGTGACGCTAGATAGCAAACTATCGTATAGCACTCACATCAGAGACCAATGCAGGAAAGCTACCATAGCGCTATGGCAGTGAAAAAAAGCGAAAACGCTGGGGACTAAGACCGCGCATTGTACAATGGATTTACAAAGCGGTGATACTCCCGAGACTCCTATATGGAACCGTAGTTTGGTGGCATAGAGCAAAAGTGAAGGAACTGGGAAAAGAACTAAGCAAAGTACAAAGACTTGCATGTCTCATGACCACAGGCGGAATGAGAACCACGCCAACCCAAGCAATGAAAATGATTATAGGTCTGAACCCAGTCCACTTAGAAACGGAGAAAAGAGCAACAGAGCAATGGTACCTGTTATATACCTAACAACTGTCTATGGCTTTTTTTAGAAGAAATGGTTTTTGACATTGTCATTGATTAAACTAAAGTCACGATATGAGAACGCTTCATGATTTGTTAATGTAACAATAATCACAATTACAACAATTGGCGACGATGGAAGAAGTCACGCGATTAAAAAAACTGCGCGCGACAATAAGAGGTCAGTTAACAAAGCTGGAAAACCAACTTACTCAGCTACATAACATATCGGACTACGAAGCGAATATCAGACTGACAAATATAGAGACGTATGAGAAAAAGTTCGATCAGGCACAAACTGAAATCGAAGCTCGAGCTGAAAAGCAGTTTGATACAGAAATTGAGGAACGACACACAACTGAAGAACATATATTACAACTGAAATTAAAACTACAAGAACTACGCCCTGCACAGAATGCTACGTACACAACTTCGACCTACGCCACAGCTCGAAGCAACGATAGCCCGCCAGCCGCGACTAGTACAACACTTCATCCAACAAAAATTAATTTTCTTCCATTTCAAGATTGGAAATGTACATGCAGCTAAGTAATTGCCATGACGCTCGCACCAAGACCTACATGCTTCTATCATCTTTACCACCTGAGCTGCATCAAAAAGCCTACGATCTATGTTCACCAACCGACCCTCGCATGCTCGAGTTCGACGAGCTTATTAAGGTTCTTGAAGAGTATATCGACCCGAAACCGAGTATTTGGGCGTGTCAACATAAGTTAATATCTCGAGTTCAAGAAAATGACGAGTGAATAATGACCTACACATCCGAACTAAAACGATTAACTCAGGACTGTGAATTTACATGCAGCAACTGCAAGAAATCTATTGCCAACAACTTCTTAACGTTACAATTTATTCGGGGATTACGCGACAGTGAAATCAGAACCAAAATCTTACAAGAGCGAACAGAAACCAATTTTACAGATTTAGTTCGCGCTGCAACAGCAATTGAAATATCCAAAGCGGACAGTCAATACTTATCACAACCACATGGTTCTAAGAGCTACACACCTACCTTTCAAGTCGACACACGACTGACTCGTAAGAAATCCATACCTAACAACATAGCAAAAATATCACCACAAGACTTACGAGGTAAATGATTCCATTGTGGAAATCCAGATCACCGCTCACAAGCCTGTAGATTTATAAACGACATCTGCAGTAAATTCCAGCGCAAAGGGCATCTAGCACGAGTATGCCTACAACCAACTAAAGCTTTCAATCAAATTGATTCAGAAAACGCAGAATTACAGGAAGAACATGCGACATATGACATGGTAGAAGACGTTACCCCATGGAACACGCATATAATTCGATCTAACAACACAGACAAATATATGATAAAAATAAAGATCGAAAATAAAAATACCAAGATGGAAGTTGACACAGGAGCTGCCCTATCATCCATGTCAGCAAACGATTTTAAAAAATTAAACACGGGACGTAAAATACTCAAGACAGATATTACAATGCGGACCTACACCGGGGAAATAATTCGACCGCTAGGCGTAGCTTACGTCACTTGCAAATATAAGGAACAAGATTTTGATGGAAAACTGTTTATTATTAAGCAAGACGTCGACCCTATTTTCGGCCGAGCGTGGATACGCTCGATAAAATTAGATTTGGCCAACATCAACACTATTGCTGAAAATAATCACCCACAACTAACCCAACTGCTACAGGAGTACGCAAGTGTATTCGATGGCACACTGGGATGTATCCCCGATTACAAAGGACACCTATCCCTAAAAGAGAATAGTACACCAATTTTTGTCAAACCGAGACGCATCCCATATGCACTAAAAGATAAAGTGGACGAGGAAATCGAACGACTATGTCAACAAGGTGTCATTACTAAAGTCGATAACTCCGAGTGGGGCACACCAATAGTACCGATTGTTAAGCCGAATGGAAGCATCCGTCTCTGCGCCGACTACAAGGTAACCCTGAATAAAACTATACAAGACGAACAATATCCGATCCCTATCATAGAGGATATCTTAGTGGAAATGAATGGTGGGGAAATATTCTGTACGCTAGATATTAGCCAAGCCTACTTACACATGCCGATGGACGAGCAGAGCGCCACGCTTCAAACTCTAAGCACACATAAGGGTACATTTAGAGTCAACCGCCTAATGTTCGGGGTCAAGGTTGCACCAAACCTATGGCAAAAATTTATGGATAGACTGTTACAGGGAATTACAGGAGTTAAATGTTTTTTTGATGACATTATCATCCAAGGAAGGACGGAAGAACAGCTAGTTACTCGACTTCGTCTCGTGTTACACAAACTTAAAGAGAACAACTTAAAGCTCAATAAAGAGAAATGTAAATTTATGGAAAACAGTATCAAATACCTGGGTCATACTATTGATAAGGATGGCCTACACAAAACGAAAGACAAGATAAAGGCTATTTTAGACACAAGCCGCCCAAACAATGTCAATGAGTTGCGCACATTCTTAGGAATGGCCAACTATTATAATAAGTTCATACCAAATCTTGCTTCTTTATCAAACCCACTCAATAACTTACTCAGGAAGAATACTGAATTCGTTTGGTCACCACCTTGTGAAGCTGCTTTCAATAACATCAAACAATAAATTCTCAGTGAACGGGTATTAATCCATTTCGATCCGAAGAAAACTTTGGTACTGGCTACTGACGCTTCCTGCAGCGGACTTGGAGCGGTGCTCTCCCACCGACTGGCGGACGGCTCGGACGGGCCCATTGCTTTTGCGTCGCGCTCGCTAACTACTAGCGAGAAAAAGTACAGCCAGATTGATAAAGAGGCTGCATCTATATTTTGGGGACTCAAGAATTTTTTTCATTATTGTTACGGCAGAAGATTCATACTTATAACAGACCATAAACCATTAACTACAATTTTCAACCCTTACAAAACACTGCCAGCGATGAGCACGATGAAATTGTTTCACTACGCGCACTTTTTATCCGGCTTCGAGTACAGGACATCAACGGATAATAGTAATGCAGATTACTTATCGAGGTTCCCTGTCGACAAAATAGCGACAAACATCATTGACGTCCACTGTGCATTCCAATTACATCAAATGAATACCATGGCTATTGACCGTCAAAAGATTGCAATGGAAACTCAAAAGGATACCGAGTACGAGCCCATACTACGAGCACTGACGGCTGGCACGAGCGTGACACGCTACGGGTACAATGACAATGAGCTAACATTACAAGACGGATGTATTTTGAAAGGGACAAGAGTTATGATCCCAGCGGATTTGAAACGCTCAGTATTAGAAGAGTTGCACACAGGCCATCAAGGAATCGTAAAAATGAAACTACTGGCAAGAGGATTCGTTTACTGGAGAAACATAGACAAAGACATCGAAGAGCTTGTTAGAGGCTGCCGTGAGTGTAGACTCAGTCAGAACGAGCCGACAAAGGTTCCACTGCACCACTGGGAGACACCTACGGCCGCTTGGCAACGTCTACATATTGACTTCGCGGGGCCTATTCATGGACAATCATTATTTATAATTGTTGACGCTCACTCGAAATGGATTGAGATAATCCCTACTAAAACCACTACAAGTTCGTCGTGCATAACTAAATTGAAGGAACTATTTGTGATTTTTGGATATCCAGCAATGGTAGTCTCGGACAATGGACGACAATTTGTATCTAACGAATTTGAAAACTCAAACAAAATGGAATAATACACAAAACATCCGCACCGTACCACCCGGCTACGAACGGACAAGCGGAAAGATCTGTCCAAACAGTGAAGAGGGCACTGCAGAATGCGAGCGCGGAACCTGGCACCATGCAAGACAATGAAGACCAACAAAGAGTGGAAAGGAAACATCCTGTACAAAAGATACGCTACAATACAAAACAAGGCAGAAGACTACATCAATTCGCTGATGTACAATAATGATCTCATAAAGACAAGAAGATGCTTCGATAAGAGATACAGAGTACACATCGGAATAGTGAACTGGGAACAAACCACACAAACCCCAATAGTTACGTGCTACACGGATGGCTCGTGGAAGTCCTCAACCAAAAGGGCTACCTAAAGATCTACATCCCTGAAATGGAAAAGAGTATTGTAATACCCTTGTGAAAATACACAAGCGTGTTTCAAGCGGAAGTGTGGGCCATCACGAAATGCGCACAGACTATCCTAAATGACAAAAGCAGACCGGAGGGGAATATAACTATTTACTCAGATAGTCAAGCGGCGCTCAAGGCGTTAGACAAACACAGCACTACATCAGCGCCGGTACTAGAGTGCAAAGCTGAGCTAAAAACCCTGGGATTCAGAGGCCACGGTCACACTGGCATGGGTGCCAGCCACCAGGACACAGCGGAGTAGAGGGCAACGATAAGGCAGATGAACTGGCAAGAGCCGGGGCCGACCAAGAATTTTTGGGGCCCGAACCGGCTCTACCAATTTCAGCCGTCGTTACCAAAGGAGTCATCTCAAGATACATTGAGGGAAAAACCAATGAAGAATGGAAGTTCAGGCGTGCAGACAAGCAAAACTCATGATAAGGAGATTAAACCAAAAAAGGACCAGGTATCTAGTAAAGCTTGGTAAGTAAGTACAACAGTATACTGACAGGGGCAATCACAGGCCACTGCCCACTTAATAGACACCTATCAGTAATTGGGGTAAGATCAGATTCTCTCTGCCCACACTGTGGGGAGCAAGAAACTAGCAAACACCTCCTAGCCGATTGTGTCATGTACTCGTCACTGAGATATGTCATTTTCGGAGAAGATAAAATAGATGAAACCTAGATCAGTAGCTTGAACCTGCAGGATGTACTTATGTTCTGCAGGAAAACAAGTAGATGGGATCAATGCTGGATGGGAGTGCCGCCGCGATAGTAACCCTCGGCTCCAAACCTTGGGGAACTGGGCTGAATGATCAGCGCACGCAGATCGACCGCCCGCCTGTCGACGGCCGGGCGTCCCCACCCACCATCATCATCATCATCATCATCATATAAGTACTTAGATGAAATGCTATTATTATAATTATAATGCAAATAATTTTTGTTGTCTAATTCTAAATAAATAATTATAAATAAATGTAAAATATTCTAAGTAAGTTAAGTTAGTTAAGAGATTAATGTAAACTATTTTGTCGTCTTTTCTCTAAAATTGCTGTGCGCGACGGGGTCCACAATGATCTACAATAACAAATTTAACATCTGTAACACATGTGGAACGCAATAAAGTATTGAGTATTGAGTATTGAAGTAGCGCGCTAAAGCGAGGTTATGTTATGTTATGTTATGAGGCCGGTCGGAATGTTGTCGGCAATAGTTGTGAGTCGCTGGCTTTTTTCAACCGACTTCAAAAAGGAGGAGGTTCTCTGTTCGGTTGTATTTTTTTTTATGTTTGTTACTTCAGAACTCCGTCATTTATGAACCGATTTGAATAAATATTTTTTAATGGGTAGGGTATACCTCCAGATTGATTCCGTTGTAGTCAAAATCGATGTGTGATGAAAGAATCTATGAGGAATCGATGGAACTCCTCAAATATAATAGGCACGCGTATAGCAATTTTAGTATTTTCTATAATAACTCAAGTCGTTACATTCCGAAAGCATTATTTGGTGAAGCGGAACTGTCGATGAAGACCATAGATGATCACCGGAACTCCTAAATGATAACTGTTTCACGGGTGGCGATTAGATTTCTGTATAAGGTTTAGAGGCAAGTTATGTTCAAGACAATCCATGTGGTAAAATAGAATCAGTGGTGAAGAACCAGGAGAACTCCTCAACGATTGACATCCTTACACCTTGGATAGCAACAGTTTGTAAATGGTGATGAGCTATTGGCATTATGCTATCACTATGCTATCGTTACTTGATGTGAAATTTGTGTCATTAAATCACATGACAATAAATTAAAAATGTGAAAAAAATCTGAACGTGTATTTGAAGTCAGTTTTTTTTTTTAATTTATTGATTATTAGAGTGCTCCTGGCGGCAACCCCGGCACGTGCAGTTTCTGCACGCGTGTGTATCTGAATCTGAGTGCTTTTGTCGAGAGATCAATACATCACTCTCCAAGCAAGCGGTAAGAAACGCTGTATTGATATAAATGGTCTTCCATTACATTAAAGATATCATTTAGAAACTACCTTCCATAAATAACAGGCACGCAATTGTGATTTGCAGGATGTTATTAGGTGCACAGGAACTAAACGACCTAATCCCACCATCCACATTTTGCCACACGTCGGGAGGGTTTTCATCGACATGTAATTGAATTTCCTAGGAGCCGTACTAAACGGTGTGCGAAATCCTTTTTGGTTCACACTGCTAAGGTGTGGAATACTCTTCCAGCGTCTGTATTTCCTGAATTATATAATCTTGGTGTCTTCAAGGTGCCCAGACCTTCATAAAAAAATATAGATATATATATATTCGGGACGAACGCCGTCCCAACAGCTGGAATTAGCCCCACGAACGGGCGCAGGTGCCCTGGGCGGGTGTTGCGCAGGCTGCAGCTGAAGTGGCGCGGGCGCAGCGAGCGTGAGAACGCGCCGCTCCGATAACGTGCACATGGCTCCAGCCAACGGGGTAATGCGAAACATGCTGACAAATTATCAACGCCTTCAATAGAGTTAAAGCGGTTTATCTTATCTACCCAAGCACTTCCAATGAGTGCCTAAGCGTTTTGGAAAGCACGGCCTCTCAAACAGTCGTCCGGTGAAGTGGAAAGTTCCCGGAGGCGGTTGCAGCTGGCGTGCCACAATTCCGCTCCATCTGTGAACATGGATGGTACGCGCGAAATGTTTATGCCAACAAACAGCCGCTACAATTCGCTTCATGCTGGAGCCGCGGAGTGGGGGGCGGGACGAAGCAGATCAAAGCTTATGTTTCATATATTTATTTTAAAAAGACCGCAAAACTAAGCACGTAAATATAGTTGACACATAGAGCATCGGTATTCGCCTCACCCAAAACTTGACGGTAAGCGTGGGCTGACCGTAGCTTAATTATCTAAAGTCATGTCTGTCATGTGGAAGCCTCTATTTTGAAGAAATTTACGCCACGACGCAATCACGAGATCGTTATTGGTATTTCTGTCTTTGGAAGTACCAATAATACAAAGGTCATTAACAACCGAATGCCGGAGCGATAAGGATTCTCTCGGAACACACGCTGCGCAGAGTGAGGGGCAGTGACTCAGTGCTCTGCGAAAACAACGCTTAGCCAGAAATACGAATATATACCTATTTTCAATCGATGAGGTAAACTAGCGGTGCATAAAAAATCGGAATGAGTAACTGAAATAATTAAGTATATTTAACATTTCTGACAATAAATCGTGAGTAAAGCCGTGCTTATTTCTAGTCCTTATATTTAAAATTAAATGCCTTTTTACAACTCTGCGTCAAATATAGACTTTTCTGCGCTGCGGATAATTATTAATTTATCCTTATGGCTGCAGTCAGAAGAGTGTGTAGGGCAGTTCATAACATAACCGTGGCACGTAGAGTATGTAGATGAAATGAAATAAAAAATATTGATTTAGACATAGATAGACACGAATACATAGATCGGTACTCGGTAGACCCCAAACCACAGTGTGTTATTTTGGATGGATAGCGGACACTCTCGGTTTATTGTCTTATCCTAAAGAGCTAACTGAGCAGTTAAACTTTTCCTAAGCAACCATAATTTTTTAATGTGCCGTTTTGAAGTAATTTTAAAACTCGAGAAATCTCCATAGAAACCAAAGAAATGCATTATCTTCGTTTATATACAGAAATTTGTTACTGTTTTAATAGGGTATTACAATAGGCCTTTGTGTCCTTTCATTCAGTCTATAAGATTTGTTAATTATCGCGTATATACGGAAATATCGAGTTTTTTTTATAAAACTTTGAAAAAAATTTTTTCTTGAATCCTCCGTATCCGGTTTTTTTTTTAACATGATTAGTTTTGTTTTATCATGTACTATATTATGAAAAAAAACTAGGTCTGGATAATGTGGGACTTCGGAGTTATTTCAATTATAATATTGAGGTTAGGGCTGTCACCTCCCTTTACCGTTACAAATTCTTAAATGACTTAGAAAGGTAACTTACTAATTAAAAAAGCTTTTAAAAACTAATATGTATATTTTTGTTATAGTAGCATGAGAAATTCTCGAAATATTGTAAATTTTTACATTAAGTTAAAATTCAAAGGTTAGAAAATAAATATACAATTAAGTCACACAACTGTTTTATAAGATGTCTATGATCAAAAATATCAAAATTAACGCGATCTAACAGATATCTACCGTCTATTTGGCACCGTATCTAAACCCAACATCACAGTCAGTGCAGTGCAGTTACCTATAACATGATATTTTAGAAAAACGTTGTTGGTAAATATAATAAATATACGTTTCATCATCATATCAGCCTATGGATGTCCACTGCTGAACGTAGGCCTCCTCTAACAGCTTCAACTCTTGCCGGTCTGATGCTGCCTGCGCCCATCCGTGGCCTGCCACATTTACGAGGTCATCTGACCATCAAGTAGCGGGCCATCCCACTGCACGCCTGCAAGTCCCCGGTCGCCATTCTAGAACCTTTCGACCCCAGCGGTCGTCATTGCTACGAGCTAAATATACGTTTGCTGTTACGTTTGGTAAAGGATCGTGCAGTTACTATGTGATATTGGGAAAGGGTCCGCCCTCGTTAAGCGTATTGCTAGAACCCAATATCTTTACATTATGTCTGGAGGAGCAGGGGTGAGGCGTCATGGAGCCGTTAAAGACCCATGGCGCTGCCTTGCCTCCGCAGGAACTGACCCATCCTGTGCGGGGGGATGTCCTTCCGAGCCTCGATCGGGGGACTTAGTACAAGGGGGGCATGAGGGCACCAACCCTCATGTTGGTCGGCGAGTGGCAGATTCGCATTCTTTAGAGAATGAAAACAGTAGTGAATAATATGTTGATGTGTTTAATATGTTGGAAGCACATGCTCGATTACAAGGTCCAAAACGTCGACCATTAGATTTGGACATTTATCAGCGCACCGATTTTGTCAACCCTATTTCAATAGAAATTCTATGAAAACTTTAGAAATGTAATATTTCAAAAGTCCCACTGTTTCCGAATTTGCTTTTTACTTTGTGCTGTTAAGAACTATATTACGCAAGTGTAGCATTGAAATCAGATTCAGAATCGATAGAAATACTGAGAAAAACTAAATTTAGTAAAAAACAAAAAAATACTGATTTCCATTTAAATATCGTTTATAAACTAACCAAAATTCGTATGGAGTTTGATATTGTTTTAATACATACAACTTAAAATTTTGTATGTAATTATGTCAATAATTAAAGAAGTAATAACACAAAGTCATTTTTGCTTACGTCAGCATAACCTTCAATAACTTCAAAACTAAACATTAAAAAATTATGGTTGCTTAGGAAAAGTTTAACTGCTCTGCTAGCTCTATAAGATGAAGCAATAAACCGAGAGTGTCCGCTATCCATCCAAAATAACACACTGTGCAAACTAGGCTTAGCCTGTATCTTGGGATCCGATGGATACTCGTAGGCATATGGACTATCATAAGAAAGCACCGACGAGGCCCGATAACACTCCCTATTAGCTAGTAATATTTTTAGAAAAACCACCGAGGAGTTATTCTACTAGTAAAACATACGTATATGAAAATTAGGGATCAAAAAATAATTTTTAATAATTCAGGCTAGCTTAAAGAACAAGCAGAATTTTATCTACATATACGTACATACAGTCGTTTGCGCCGGCTGCGGCATAGTATAGTAAAATAGGACGCAGCAGGTAGGACGCATATAATGACTACAGTTCAAAAGACATTAATAACATAGTTTAGTTTCGTTTATTCAGTTTAAATTGGAAGAACAAATTAGCAATATTAATTTAGAATATAGGTCGCTTGCCACTAATGAAGGAGTAAATAAAAAGTCCTACACAGAAATTATGCAAAAAAAAGGTCGAATGGAAGGATAAAAACATAGACGACGAGGGATTTATAAAGGTGCAAAGACGGCGTCTTAGAAATAAATTTACAGTTAACACCGGGTTTGGAACGACTGCGTCTAACACGACGTTTAGAGCGGCTGAAATGAAAGTGCCGCTGTTTATATCAAATGTGGATTAGGAAGTGTCTGAGAATGATATTATTGAATACATATTGGAAAAAACACAAGAAAGAGTGACTTCATATAAGATTTCAATGAAGCAAGATAAAGGATGTAACGCATATAAAGTGTTTGTGAGTAGGTCAAAATTACCAGTTACTTAAACAAAAACTTGTGGCCTAGTGATATATCTTTCAGGCGATTCGTAGTATTTAAAGGCAAGGCAGACAGAACAGACATTCAATCGAATGCTAATGAAATTAATAACTTACCAGTATAATGCCTGAAGTATGCAAAATGATAACTTTTAACTGTAGGTCCCTGAAACGGTCAATGGAGGGAGTTCATGAAATGTGTAAAAATGCGGATATAGTGGCTTTACAAGAGACGTGGCTTCTCCTTTTTGATCTACCCCTCCTCGGTACAGTAGATAGTGAATTTGGATGGACGGGTAAATCAGCGGTTGATGTGTCTACTGGTCTACTTAAGGGGCGACCTCATGGTGGTGTGGTTATCCTGTGGAGAAAAAGGACGGACCCTTTTCGGACGGTAAATGTGATTGACTGCGATAGTGACAGAATTGCAATAGTCAAAATATCAACTCTTGATAAATCGTTCCTGGTGTTCTCGGTGTACATGCCTACTGATTCTATGGAAAACATGCCACTGTTTACAGAATGTATGGGTGTATTGTCCTTGACTGTTGCAGACTATAGGGATGTGCAGGCGGTCTACATGCTAGGGGATTATAATGCCAATATTAAGGAGCCTTTTTATCGTGAGATGACTGAGTTTTGTGCTGAACAGAAGTGGATATGTGCGGATATTGATAAAATTGGTTTAGGTTCGGATACCTACACATATGTTTGTTAGTGATGCACATGGTTGCCGGAGATGGTTGGATCACTGCATTGTTACAAATTGTGCTGGGAATACTATACGCAATATTTCTATTATTTATGACGTGTATTGGTCCCATCATTTCCCTATGCTAATAGAATGTGATATAAATATGTTAAAACTTATTATCACTGTATCAGATAGTTATTTAAGAAAAGGCATTTTATAGGGTGAACGACAGCCACCACAAACGGATGAATACCTTAGAATCTGCCATAATGGGCTACGAGACATTGACTTCCCAGAAACTCTAAGGGACCTGCTGTGATAATATGTGCAATAATCATGACCATTTTAAAATTATTGACGATATATATTGTAATATCATTAACACCCTAACAGATGCTGCTTTCATGACTTCTGAATGTAACAAGCGTAAAAAAGTGAACAACTACCTCATGTTCTATGTATGTTTTTTAATCTTTGTCTGTGCCATTCTTACCTTCCAGAAGCACTTATGAGAACGATTGTTGTACCAGTGGTTAAGAATAGAACAGGTGACTTAGTTTGTTGGACACATTACTTGAAAGGCACCTACAACTACAAGATGCTCAATTTGGGTTTAGGTCCGGGTTGTCCACAGAGAGTGCGATACTGTGTCTCAAACATACTGTCAGGTATTACACAGACAGAAAAACCCCTGTTTATGCCTGCTTTCTCGACTTGTCGAAAGCATTTGACAGAGTCAACTATGACTTGCTGTGGCATAAGCTGGGGGAGACTGGTCTACCGGCGGAATGTGTGGCTGTCTTTAGGCACTGGCACAATAATCAGAGAAATCCGGTAAGGTGGGCTAACACTCTGTCCAGCGAGTACAGGTTGGAATGTGGAGTTAGACAGGGTGGGATTACGTCTCCTAAGTTGTTTAACTTATACATCAACGAGCTAATCAAACGTGGCCACAAGTAGTCTTCTGGCTCTGCCCACCCCATTAGAGATTTCGGGAGTGATAATATGTATGTATGTGTATGTATCAACGAGCTGATAGGCGGGCTAAGCAGCATGCATACAGGTTGCTACGTGGGAAGCACTTGTATTAATAACGTGAGCTATGCCGATGATATGGTGTTGCTTGACCCATCTGTAGGCGCGCTTGAACAACTGCTGACTCTCTGTGAGGCGTATGCCCATGGTCTAGTGTACAACCCAACGAAAAGCGAAGTCATGATATTTAAAGCAGGCAGAATCAAGCCGTACTATGTACCACCAATTGTGCCCAGCGGTACCCCATTAAAGGTTGTGGACAAGGTCAACTACCTGGGTCATATAATTACCGGTGATATGAAGGATGATCTGGATATAGAAAGGGAGCGTAGGGCGCTAGCAGTTCGAAGTAATATGCTTGCCCGCCGGTTTGCTCGTTGTTCTAATGATGTGAAAGTCACGCTTTTTAAGGCATATAGTCAATCTTTCTACACGAGCAACATGTGGGTTAAATATACGAAACGGGCCTATGGCGCCCTGCGCGTACTGTATAACAACGCCTTCAGAATGCTGATGGGACTGCCGCGGGGGTGCAGTGCATCGGGCATGCTCGCAGAAGCTCGAACGAACAGTTTCCAGGCCGTTACACGGAAAAAGATAGTCTCGTTATTGAGTCGAGTGCGAGCCAGCCCCAACAGCTAACTGAAAGCGATTGTGAGCAGGTATGACTGCCCCATCTTGTTTTTTTGGGTAGATCAAATTAAGGGCGTAGCCCAATTCCTTATTTAAGATAGGTTAATTTTTAAAGTTTTTATAATTTATAATTTTTAATTGAAATAGTCACTAACCTAGTTTTAAGCACTAACTAAAATATATGGATGTGTATGGTCCAAAATAAATAATTTATTATTATTATTATTATTAAATCGTATGTCATGTCAAATAATAACATCATAATATGTTTATGTTACCAACCTGAAGTTAGGTATATCCTTATCGAATCTCGGTAAACGATGAAAGATGATTCACCAAATATCTATTACATTGTTTTTACTGTGTTGAAAGCGGGAATATTGTTATAGAAGAAGCCAGTATAAATTTTGATTTTTAGTGACATCTACCTACCTATTTACTTTTTCTTTGTGAATCACTTGCTCTAATAATAGCAGTGGCCCTAACATGCATGGCACAAAGATAAATTAGAATCGTTTATCTCTATGACTATCTCTTTCGTCGGCACTAGTGTGAGAGAGACGCACTTAGAGATAAACGAAAATGAAAAATGAAAATGAAAATATTTATTTTGCAAGTAGGCCACCTGGGCTCTTTTACATGTCTGAATCTACCAGCGCTTCGAAAGGTGACATCTGCTGAGAAGAAACGCCGCAAGAAACTCAGCAGTAGGTCTTTTTTCAACTTTGACAATACAGTTATATCTAGAAACTAACACAAAATGTGCAATATAAAAACCTAATGGGTACAAATTAATACTAATAAATAACTAATAAGGGAGATGTATAGTCTCCGTGTCTGGACAAGTTTAGTAACTTAGAGATGTATAAAGTCTCTAAGGGTCATAATAATAAAAATAAAAATTTAAACAAAGAAACATCTAAATCGATTAATCTAGGTTAAATGGAGGTGTAGACAGTCTCCACTGTCAAGTATAACGCTGGAGATGTAAGGTCTCCAAATATCAAAAGAAACATTTTGAAATATAAAATTTCATGTCCTAATAATACAAATATACGAATATGAAAAACTATCAAATATAGTATAGAGAACACTATGAAGTCTCTCTAGTCAGGTTCAGATATCGCACAAACAAAACTAATAAATTAAACACTAACCAATTTAAATGGTCCTTGCAAGCATGAACCGTCCGGACCCCACAGACAGCACCCGTATGACGTGTATCTCAGCCATCGTCTCCCTCAACCATGTTTTAGGGAAGGTGGCGACCCGATCAACGACGCCGCCGTAAGCAAAGACCTTTAAGCGAGCATAACATGCTCACGCTGCCGGACAAGAATGAAATAAATCAACGCAGATACGAGTAGCCGTCCGACGAGAGATGTCACAGTGGGCTCACATGATAAAAAATTAGCATGTGCGATATAGGTACATATACAATAATCTTACTAACGAAACAATTATACATGATTATACACGGTATTTACTCATATAACTATACATTTTACTTAAAGGCATTGTTGTCATCTAAGAAATCATTTACAGTATAATATGCCTTGCTCAACAAGTAGCGCTTAATGTAAGATTTAAACTTGTTAAACGGCATATTGACAATATCAGTAGGTATCTTATTGTAGAACCGTATACAGTTCCCCACGAACGACGTGTTCACCTTACGGAGACGGTAAAGCGGAACTAAAAGTTTATCTTTATTCCTAGTGTTAAAATTGTGAATGTCACTGTTTTGTTTGAACTCGTATATGTTTTTGCGGACATACATGATAATTTCAAGAATATATTGCGAAGCAACGGTGAGAATATTTATATCCTTAAATTTATCCTTGAGCGAGACACGAGACCCTAGGTGGTATATAGAACGTACAGCTCGCTTTTGTAGCACAAAGATAGTCTGGATATCAGCCGCTTTTCCCCACAATAATATACAATAAGACATAACACTATGGAAATAACTATAATAAACCAGTCTGGCCGTCTCGACGTCGGAAAGCTGTCGGATGCGTTTCACCGCATAAGCCGCAGAACTAAGTTTGCCTGCAAGGGTCGATATATGCGCATTCCATTGCAGTTTTGTATCAAGAGTACTTAACACCTAGAAACACTGTTTTATCTTCAAATTCTAGTATCTCGTTCTTTAGTTTAATCCTGGCACTGTTTGCTCGTGTAACATTCGACAGCGGAAACTTCAGGCACTTGGTTTTTTTCGCATTTAAAAGTAGATTGTTAACTGTAAACCAGTCAACAATGGTAGACAGGGCGTCATTAATGCTATCGTAATTGTCCAGTTTCCTGTCCACTTTAAATATAAGTGAAGTGTCGTCAGCAAATAACACTATTTCATGTTTATCATGCATAAGATAAGGTAAGTCATTTACATAAACTAGAAACAAGAACGGACCCAAAATTGAGCCCTGGGGAACTCCCATAGCAACCGCTGACCCGGAGGACTGTGTTCTGTTGATGTCTACTCGCTGCGTTCTGTTTGAAAGGTACGATGTCATAAGATCAAGTGCACTATCCTTGATTCCATAGTAACTAAGCTTTCTAATTAAATTTACATGATCTAAAACGGTTCTAATTTATCTTTGTGCCATGCATGTTAGGGCCGCAGCTGAATCCGCGACGCGCTCGTGAATGAACGCTCGATTGCGAACGAATTCAACGAAATATTCCATTAATATTGCTCAATGTATTTGTTACTTTTGATTTCACTGTTAAACATCCCTATATACCTACCCAGTTGGCGAATTCATAAGTAGAAAGGAATACAAACTTATCATTCGGTAACCCCAAGCTGTCCCTTATTTTATAGATTATCCGGGGATTAAGTTGTCTGACAGTACGGTGGCCCCAGTCTTCGGTTGTTCATTTACCCTGACGTCGATACCTGCTCGCTTACATCGGCTGGTCGTATCGACGGGAATGCAATTAAATCGTATCGGATGCGCCGCACCCCGCCCCCGCCGCCGCCCGCACCCCCGCCCCCTGCGGGCCCCGGCACTCGCCCACATACCGACCGTGCGTGCATCTGTTAAATGACACTCCTCACCAAAAACAAAACGACGCTTTACTTGTATGAATCTCTACATTTAATACACTGAAAGTTGAATTTGTTCGCAAAACTAAAATAACAACTTGATTGTGTTTAAAAATAATTCACCGCCAACTCGGCAGTCATAAAGTCAGTGGCTGAGGTTTTTCGTTCAATGCTTCCAGTAATTACGAACACATTTATGTTGTTTATAATTACCGACGAATGAATGAGGAACACTTCTTGGAAGCGAGAGAGAATAATTTGACTCACTCTCTGGAGTAGGTAATCGATGTCTATCACAACACAAGGTCTAGTTTTATAATAAAAAAGCCGAAAATACAATAGACTTCTTATAAGTGTGTTAGGTTGTAATCTATAAGAAAAGAACTATGTTCTGTATTTTTTTTTTTCAAAATTTTAGGCCAATAGTTTCCGAAATAAGTTGGGGGGGGGGGGGGGGGAAATGGTAAATTTTCACCTATTTCGCTAAATAACTTCAAAACCTTTTACCTTAAAATTATAAAAAAAATTAAATCCTAACAATAAGCCCTTTCATTTGATATGTCACACGTCATAGTTTGCATAACTGTTTTTTTCTAATTGACTCCCTAAAAGTGGCCCCCATGTTTAAAATTCGTTTATTTGCGTTACACGTCCGTGTTGCGGTCACCGACTTACATATATCTATGTGTATCGAAATTTAACCCGATTAGTATAGCAGTTTCGGAGCAAATTGGCTGTGACAGACAGACGGATACACGAGTGATCCTATAAGGGTTAGGTTTTTTCTTTTGAGGTAACCCTAAAACATTAATGAATAATCTAAACCAATTAAAAATACTGAAAATGAAAATGAGAATAAAAATATTTATTTTGCAAGTAGGCCACCTGGGCTCTTTTACATGTCTGAATCTACCAGCGCTTCGAAAGGTGACATCTGCTGAGAAGAAACGCCGCAAGAAACTCAGCAGTAAGTCTTTTTTCAACTTTGGCAGTACAGTTTAATCTAAAAACTAACATAAAATGTGCAACATAAAAACCTAATGGGTACAAATTAATTCTAAAATATAATATTTCTAATGATTACTACATAACTCATTCATTACATGTTACAGCCTTACAGCTATAACTCCATGTTGTTTTAAGTAAATACTTAGGCAAGTTGTATACGAGTTACTGGATGATATTAATAGCAAAATGGGTAAAATAAAGATAAACTGGTTATTTAATTAGGACTTACTTTCGAGGTCATCTATTATTACAGGTTCTCGAAGCTCGTTAGGTCGTGATTCCCGCGCATGCGGCAAGCGGCTGGCCACTATCGTGTATTACGGGCTGCGCCGACGCAACCTGCATCTCTATACTCTCTATCTAATAGAAGCGCTTCATCTCCGCAAATTTACCTTTTCTTCCTACTACGCTTTAATTTCATCATAATGGCCTTAAATACTCAGCACAAAGCAGCCCTTATTTGCTCTAGAGCAAATAAAGTTGCATACAAATTTCATTATTGCACTGTTTTGTATTTTTTTTTAATTTGGTTGGTTGATCAAGAAGTTTACACCAACAGCTACCCAATCCGTCCATTCACAGTCCGACGAGACAGCCGACAACTCTTCTGTGGACTAACTGTTAGCAAAAAAAAAAAAAAACATGCCACATATCGGCAGCCATATCGAACTGTGATTGTTTCGTCTAAAATGTTATGTCAAAGTACTGGCTGATAAGATAGTATGGGTTACAAAAAGATTTAAAAAAAATTGGCATAATATGACAATGATACAAGATTTCTGTGAAAATTTTCGGATTTTCGACTTTAGCTTCAGAACCAATAGACCGATTTTAATAAATAGGGTATCTTAAGATTCGGGGAGAACGTGCGAGTGTCATAGGCTATATAAAAATTCTAAGGGTGCGTCATAACAGGTGCCAATATCCTTTTTACTTCGCTAGTTGGGTTTAACTGTACCTTTACGTTTTTTACCAACTTTTAGCAGTAGTAGAAAGAAAAGCAGATTATGCACCTCGCATCAAGTGATTTGTTATTGCGCTCGTGTTTTTAGAGCCCTCACTGGCATTCGGGCTCCAAACCAACACTCGGCGCAATAATGAATCACTTTCTGCTTGGTGCAACAATCTACTATAGAAGCACCGATGTCATTAAGAACAAAACCCGTGTAGCTTGCTTGCAAAAACACTCGTGGCCTGCTTGTAAACACCCGTTCGGCCTACTTGCAATAACCCGCGTGGCCTGCTTGCAAAAACACTCGTGGCCTGCTTGTAAACACCCGCTCGGCCTACTTGCAATAACCCGCGTGGCCTGCTTGCAAAAACCTGAGTGGTCTGCTTGCAAAAAAATCTCTTATTTTTAATTTTCAACATGACTATGTACAAATTATGCAATGATCCTTCTTGAAACGCAACGTAGAATTCGGAAACTTTATCTAAACGTTAATTTTATGTAAAATGTAGCAAACGAAGCATTTAAAAGGTGCGAGCGATTACTCCTCTGCTGCACTGGGAGTGAAGAAATAGCATAGAATAGCTTATCATCCTGGCATGTCGTAAAAGTCGATTAAGGGACGGGTCCTCTCCAACATGGTGGACTATCTGTATGGGCGATGAGCTGATCACCTGTCACCATACAGGTTCATCATACCATCTTAGGACTAATTAATCGAACGTGGCCACAAGTAGTCTTGTGGCTCTGCCCACCTCATCAGGGATTTCGGGCGTGATGCTATGTATGTATGTATGTCCAGCGAGAAGCGCCGAAATGTTACCGCCTGCACCGTACCCTGCCCTCGCATTGGATTTCAGAACAAACTTAAAGGTAATTTGAAGTCGTAATTTTCAATAATATATCTCGCATAGAAACGCTTGCACGTAGCAAACGTACGTTTTAAATGAAATAAGTATCCGCGCATGTGAGGCGTCGCAGCCTGCCTCCTCGGTCCGAGCCTCGGCCGGGGCCGGCGTCGGCGACGAGTGGGTGCACCAGGTTTGCGTTCGTTCGCAGAGTTATTGTGCGCTGATTGCCCGCCCTGGGGGGTTACCACGATCTCTAAATGCGGTGCTTTTTAGGCCCTAAGCTGAACTGTGTCGCTATTTCATACCTCACCGCATATGTTACATATTTAAATACAATGTCGTGGTACGAAATAGCGTCGCCGTTAAGTTAAGGGCCTAAAGAGATCGTGGTAGCCCTCCTGGACACCGGCGGGGAGAGACGTTGGGAGCCGGGGCCGCGGCCAAGGTAGGAACGCCCTCCGCTCACGCGAGATATTTTTATTAAGGCGATAACACGAGTGAAGCGTGCAGATATTTTATGTCGATTTATTACTCGTGATAAAATGTAATTTGGTACAAGATTACGTCAGTGGAATCTGACACTTCCAGATGTTTATCGACTCCAAAAAAAAACCATCATGAACACAGGCGTATACCAATGTCCACCACGCGGCTACTCTACAACCTACAACCGAGTCACGAATCCTCGCAAAGAACATATATCATAGGCATGGGCGGCGATGATCACTTACCATCAGGTGACTCGCATGCTTGTTTACCTACCCTAATATAAAAAAAAAATATGTACATATAACGGATTTCATTATAAAATGATAACGGTAGGAGTAGCTTCTGTCACGAGTTCTCGACTCGTAGGTATGTCACGGATATTTTAACTTTAGTATTTGATAGAAGCAGTTGTACCTTTGGATATAAGGATACAGTAGGTATTTACGTATACAGTCTACATAATCTTGCTTTATTTTATTTTTAAACTTAGGACCCGCCTTGACTTGATGCGGGTTGGCCGGGTTAAACCTGCATCAAAAGTTTTAAGCGAAAACCTGTGCAATTACTAATTAAGCAGACGAATACCTATTTAAACAAAGATATGTTACAATCCCGACTGACAGGGTAGAGCAAGAACGTTACCAACCATCCTAGTCTGGAACTATACGGTATGGGTTTACGTGCAAAACCGTTGCAAGTTATCCTGTCTTTACCGTAGAAGGACACCAACTCTTTCAAAATTAAATGTTAGTAAGTAAGTAGTTTGAAATGTTCTTTGCCTATACTATACAATACTAAGACATGTGCACTTTTACATAGCAGCTGCTTACAGCTCTCACGATATCGTTTAGCGACGTGTTTATTGCGTAAAGTCTAAAAATATACTTCGGGTTTTGCAAATGAAACCATTGCCGTAGAATCCCGAATGTTTCAACAAGTTTATATTTGCATTGGCGTTAAACGCAACATCTCGTGGATTCCAGCCTTTCATGCCCGTATTATAGGAACGCACTGGAACTCAACAAAGCTATCCCACGTACCTACTGTACAGCTGTGTTATTCGGAGAACTGTTACACTCATGAACAGAATGGTAACTGGCAAGCCTGCAAGCACGTGTCGTGCAGCAGCTAAGAGCATCTTATCGAAATCGTCTAAGTGGTATGGTACATCAAATCGCTATGATTTGTGTAATTTATCTTACTTTCTGAAGTTTATATTGAAAAGAAAGTACAAAACAAGTGTCAAGTGGTATTTTCGTTATCATAGCATCGATCGGTTAAATGTATCAATGTCGAATATTAGGCCAAGTGCAATTGTCATCCTATTGCACATGCAAAACTACTTGTTCACTGTTGGCGTCAAATACCTACCGAAGTAAAATTACGTATAGAACTGACAGTTCTTACAAGGGACATGGTCCATCAAAATCATAATACTATATAAATCGACTGTAAAAACACGACCAAGCGTCGCCATGTCCACACTGACCGATCGGAAATGAAAGTATCCGAGCGCCGGGCGCAGGACGCAGCACGGCGCGTATCGCAGTTCCGCCGCATTGTCCTCGAGACGATCGTGCTTATCCCCCCGCCTTTCTCCCCCCCACCCCGCGTCGTTGCAGCTGCATCCGCAGTCCCTTGCACTTCGATACGTTTGTGTTTTAGAGATGTGCAAAATGAATCACTTTAAGGAAAAGATTGATATAGCTCTTTCAACTATCAAGATACATATCAGTCATTTAGCTCTTCGGCTCCCTAACGGTAATGGGCGTACGGCTCCTTTCAACCAAGGGTGACTCATTCGTCGCGCGGCTCAGGGCTCCGTCTCGGCTCGTGTGTTCCGTCCGACGCTGCTGCCTTGCTCGTGCTCGGCTCTCGCTCGGCTTATTTCGCGCGATGCGACAGAGATTGAACATATGAGTCGTTCGTTGTACCCATTAGCGAAAGCGAGGAAGCTAGATTTACTCTAATGTATGACGGAGCGAGGGAGCCGAAAGGTCTAAAGATCTATTGGGATATGGAAGGAGCCGGATAAGGAGCCGGTTGACAACAAAAATATAGCTCTTTCGAATCACTCCCTTTGGAATTACACATCTTTGGCACAGTGTTGATGACTGGCAGGCAACCGTTTTTATACGTCATTTTTTATCATAATATGTTCCTAGTTTTAAGTTTGGCTATGTCATTCACTCTTGCTGTCAAGCCTTGTCGTTCTGCAAGACTATTAAAATATATGCGCTTAATTCTACGTTTCCATCATTGATTAGTTATTTAATACAGTCCACCGCAACATCCAACTCGTTCGCTATCATTTTGGTCATTCTCACCGTAAGCATAGAACCATTAATTTCTCGATTTTTCTTTACCAAAATTTTCCTGTCACTTTTCGCCAATTTCATTTTCATTTTAACGCGTTGTAAATTTTTCATTTTCAACCATGGTGGAAACACGGAGTAAGAGCAAATCCGTTGCAGACTTGACGGCTACAGGAGTCGGGCGTACGCAAGGCGAACGCCAAACTCGGCCACTGCACAGCGTCCGGCCGGCTTCTGCCACAGCAATCGCTGATTTGCCATTGCCACCTACCTCAACCACACAACTTGTGGGCGTCTCCGCTTCAGGCATAGCACCAACCTGCTCTGCCGAGCGTCCTAGTGGCCGAGGAGGCAATGCCAAAACATCGAAAAGCGGCCACAGTTTTTGTAGCATACAGTCTGCAAGTGGGCGCACGCATTCCTCACATTCATCCGCAACCATCCGCGCTCAAATGCTGGCCGTTGAAGCAGACGCTTTGCGGCGCCGGGTCGAGCGCGAGCGCGAGCTCGCTCGGCAGCAGGCAGAGCGCGAACGTGAACTTGCTCGTCTGGAGTCCGAAGCGGAACAAACGGAGTTGCAAGCTAAACTCGCTGCTCTGGAGGCCAAAGATAAGTCAGTTAAATCTCGTAGTTCGTGTCTTTCCAATCCTAATACCGAAAAACGCACTGCGACATGGGTGCACGAGCAAAATGCAAACGTGACCCTGGCAACTCATGCGAACTTACCTGGTGAGGCACCGACTGTCACCTTGGGTAATACCCAAGGACCCTCTCTACAGCCGGCTGTTCCCATCAACGAGGTACCGTTCAATATGCCAAATGTCAACCATGCATACTACGCTACAGAACCCGCACCTGCCGTGAATAACGGAAACAAGGCACGCCAACTTGCTGACCATCCTCCATCAGATCCCATAACACAGCTTGCTCAAGCCATTACAACCCTGACGGACCGCCCAAAGAAACCCGAACTCGTCACTTTCTCGGGCGAAGGAGGTCAATGGATGGCTTTTAAAAGTAGTTACGAGAGAACTAAATCCAGTTTTTCCCCAGCAGAGAACTTAACACGTCTAAATAATGCTGTTCGTGGCGCGGCGTATCAATCCGTAGCGTCGCTCCTGTGGACCTCCTGTGACCCCCAGGACGTCGTAAACGCTTTAGAGCAGACCTACGCGCGTCCGGAACTCCTGGTGGCCCGCGAGGTCGCCGAGCTGCGCCGCAGCCCTAAGTTAAGTTCTCCTCAAGATTTAAATGCGTTAGCGAATAAATTGAGAAATTTTGTTACCGGCATCCGACTTTTAAATCAAAGTGATTATTTATACTCGCCAGAGCTTTTTCGCTGCATTGTACTTAAGTTAAGTGAGCATATGCGAGCACGCTTTACAGATTTTGCTGCGACCAACATACCCGCGGAACCAAACGTCGCAAAATTAGATTTATTATCACGATTCTTGCTTATAGAAGCCGATAAACAATTGAAGTTTAATTTTGTACCCGATGGTATTGTTGGGCCGCAAAATCCGACGAATTTTTTAAAGTTTTCTACTAAGAAAGAGACAGTACATGCCACGGTCTCTAGCGGCAAAACGCTCAATTGCGCATATTGCAAACAGGGACCGCACTCTATAAAAACGTGTAAAGTTTTCCTGTCCCTTTCCTTAGAAGACAGATGGCGTTGGGTTCGAGAGGCCAAAGTGTGCTATCGCTGCCTTAAGTCAAACCCACACACATGGAACAATTGCCGCGCAAAATCGTGTGGAATTAACGGGTGCAGCAGACGCCACAACTGCCTCCTCCACGGCATATCACCTAACGATGCCGCCATTACGAATACGTTAACAGCCAACGCCCAGTGCAACAACGCCCAAATAAAGCCTAACAGCCCAACCGTTCCAACCAACATCAATGATCGTATCGACATTACTGAGCCCTCTGTGATAACGAACACATCTGACCGTTTAATCACCGCGACAGGTTCGTCACCGTTGATAAGCCGGCCGCGTGGCTTGTTAAAAACGCTCCCGATCGTGCTCGAGGGCCCCGACGGCGAGTTCCAAACAACAGCGCTGCTCGACGAGGGCAGCACCGCCACGCTGATCGACGGCGAAGTAGCGGCGCGCATCGGCGCCAAACCCACCCGCCATGAGCGTCTTCGCATTGAAGGAGTTGGCGGTATGACAAAGGAAATGGACGTAAGTTACGTAAACTTTTATATTCGCGGGCGTAACCAATCAGACCAATATTTGGTAGAAAACGCGCGATCCATTACTCCTTTAGGTCTGCGCGTTCAGCATCCGAACGCCATTAACTTTACGGATTACAATCATCTGTCTGATTTATCCGATGAACTTACATATCCTAACGCTAATCCTACTGTTCTTATTGGGGCTCCCGACTGGCACTTATCTTTGAGTCGCGAGGTACGATGCGGCAAGAAAAACGAGCCCGTCGCTTCTAAGACCTTATTAGGATGGGTGCTTCATGGCGCATTATCAGGTTCATCCAAGCCATTAGAGTTTGTTAATCACGTTTGTGACGACCTAGACGCTCTGATAAAAAGTCAGTACGATATTGACTCTCTCGGAATAATGAAAAGTGCGCCGCGTCCCAATGACGATGACAAGCGAGCGATAGACATCATCGAATGTTCGGCACATCAGCTCGATGATGGCCGATTTGAAGTGGGGCTACCGTGGAAAAAAGATTTACCTAAAATCATACCCGACAGCTACCCACAAGCATTTTCACGCTTCAAAGCTCTTGAACGACAAATGTCTAAGGATGCATCTTTCTCCGCAGCTTATCAACGTTTCATAGATGACGTAATCAGCAAAGGCTATGCCGAAGAGTGTGGTGCGGACACGTACTACAAACGGCAGCCACTCAACGTATCGTGTATCAATGCAGATGGAGGTATCCGCTGGTACTTGCCCACCTTTGGCGTCATGCATCCGCAGAAAAAGAAACTCCGCGTCGTTCATGATGCCGCCGCTACCACGAAAGGAGTAAGCCTTAATAGCCTTCTTTTGCAAGGACCCGACCTACTGTGTTCTCTGCTCGACATTCTGTTCCGCTTTAGGGAAGGCGCTGTGGCCCTAAACGCTGACATTAAGGAAATGTTCCCGCAAATCAAAATCGCTAGTAAAGACAGGGATGCCCAACGTTTTCTCTGGCGTAACAGAGATGGAGCCCTCACTGAGTATCGTATGGCGTCTATGATTTTCGGGGCAGTATCCAGCCCTTTCATTGCGCTTTACATAAAAGACAAAAATGCAAAGAGTATGTTGACCACCTACCCTGCTGCTTGTAAGGCAATACTCGAAGACCATTATATGGATGATTACTTGGGCAGCCTCTCTAATGTTTCCGAGGCCGCACAACTGGCCGTCGACGTAGTCACGGTGCACAAAGCTTGTGGCTACGAAATGCGAGCGTGGACGTCAAACAACCCTGAGGCACTTTCACTCATCCCGAAGGGACTCAGAAGCCATGACAGTTCGGACGTCTACCTACCACCTAACAACGAGGTTGGAATCCTAGGCGTCAAATGGCACCCGTTTCAAGACTCGCTAACCTTTCGTGCCGTACCTTGCGTGTCAATTGACGCTTTGACTAAGCGCAGCCTGTTATCCAGTGTCATGAAAGTGTACGATCCACTTGGCTTACTGATGCCCGTTATTATCTGGGGCCGCATTTTAATTCAGAAGCTGTGGCGAGAAGGCATCGACTGGGACACGCCTGTACCAGAGAAATACGTGGCTGAATGCCAAGAATGGTTCACTCAGTTGCAAGGGACAGTCGGCATCAAAATACCGCGTTGGTACATGCATAAGGCCAACACCAACGACATTCAGCTGCACATGGTGGCCGACGGTGGTGAGCAGGCCTACGCTTGTGTCGCTTACTGGCGTTTCAGCTACGATGACGGCTCTGTGTCCACGGCTCTCATAGGTAGCAAAGCACGGGTCACCCCACTAAAACCGCTTTCGATTCCTCGCGTAGAGCTCCAAGCGGCACTTATAGCTACACGTTTTGCACAAACCATCTTGCATGCTCATCGTTTGAAGCCCTCCGCAACCACTTTTTGGACTGATTCTACAACTGTTCTTAAGTGGATCCGGAGTGATGCTCGTACTTTTAAACCTTTCGTGGCTCACAGATTAGGAGAGATATTGGAAGCTACTAATCCTTCCAACTGGAGGTGGATCCCTACCTCTCTAAATGTTGCTGACGATGCAACCAAACCCAAAAAGCTAAATTTAACTTCGTCTCATAGGTGGTTTACCGGCCCTCCGTTTCTTTTAGAACCACCGTGCTCTTGGCCGATTGAACAGGTTATCGACGTAGATGAGACCTCACCAGACTCCGAACTTAAGTCGGAACTTGTGGGACTGCTCGTGGACGTCACATTGCCTGATCTTCCTGTACCGAACCCGACGCGTTTTAGTTCTTGGTTGCGACTGTTACGCACCACAGCCCGTGTTTTTCAGGGCGCGCGACGTTTTCGGCTTAAACTGTCACGGCCAATAGATCCAAATTCCAAATTGTACATCGATGGCACCACGCCCTCCTCCCAACTATGCGCGTCAGACTTAATACACGCCGAGAAGATTCTGCTCCAACGTACTCAGACAGACAGCTTTCCTGAGGAACTCAAAGCCCTAAGAGCCGCACAACCCATACCGAAGAACAGTCGCATTGCAAAGCTTGCCCCAATTCTCGACGCAGATGGACTCCTTCGTTTAGACACACGCATTAAGTCTGCTCCAGGTGTGAGTGAGAGCGCAAAATCGCCTATTATTTTGGACGGCCGCCAGCACATCGTACGACTTTTAATACTCCAACAGCACATTCAAGCGTCACACTTATTCAATGAACTGATTTTAAATGAATTAAGGCAAAGATTTTGGATACTCAGAGCAAGGAATACTATACGCAGCGTAACTAAAGCCTGTGTCCAGTGCCGACGATGGAAGGGTCAGATCATTAAGCCCCAGACCGGCGACTTACCACTAGAGCGACTCGACCATCATAGAAGGCCATTTACTCACGTAGGCCTTGATTATTTTGGACCAATCACCGTAACCATTTACAGACGTCATGAAAAACGTTACGTTGCTCTTTACACGTGCCTAGTAACAAGAGCACTTCACCTCGAAGTCGTTACCTCACTTTCGTCCGACGCTGCTATCATGAGTTTAAGGCGTTTCATTGCTCGACGAGGATCCCCGTCCACCATATTCTCCGATAACGGTACCAATTTCGTCGGCGCCTCCCGTGAGCTACGGTCCCTGCACGGCGAGTCCGTCCAAGAATTTGCCACAAACCATAAGATCAAATGGCGTTTCATCCCACCCGCGTCCCCTTTCATGGGTGGGGCATGGGAGAGACTCGTAAGATCCGTGAAAACAGCGCTAAGAGCATGTCTCAATGACAAGTTACTAAAAGAAGACGTGCTGACGACGCTTTTACTCGAGGCGGAAGCAATAATCAATTCAAGGCCACTCACATATATTTCATCTTCATCTGACGCACCTGAATCGATTACACCATTTCACTTCATTCTGGGCACTTCCTCAGTAGCGCCATGGACGGACTCTCTGACGGACGCAGACTTGATGCGTAGATGCGACTGGCGAAGAGTGTTACGGCTCGCTGACCATTTTTGGGCACGATGGGTACGTGAATACTTGCCCACACTTCGGCCGCGAGGACAATCCAATAACGCAATACGATTAAGCGAGGGGGATGTGGTGCTCATCGCGGACTCCGGCCTCCCTCGCGGCCTATGGCCTTTGGGGAGGGTAGTTAAGGCCTACTCAGGGCCTGACGGAGCGGTCCGCGTAGTGGACGTTCACACCAGAGGCGGTACGCTGCGCCGACCGGCCCGTAAATTAATTTTAATGGAGGCCGAGCCTCAGCCAGTCACCACCGGTTGTTAGTGTCCCACTAGGGGTCCGGAATGTTGATGACTGGCAGGCAACCGTTTTTATACGTCATTTTTTATCATAATATGTTCCTAGTTTTAAGTTTGGCTATGTCATTCACTCTTGCTGTCAAGCCTTGTCGTTCTGCAAGACTATTAAAATATATGCGCTTAATTCTACGTTTCCATCATTGATTAGTTATTTAATACAGTCCACCGCAACATCCAACTCGTTCGCTATCACACAGTATAAACAAGTAAGCAGTATGTTGTCTCGGCAGTATCCTCGAAATAATTACCTACGGCCGCTCGGTAATAATATTAATTATTTCTACTTCGTTCTTATTTCTAGTTTCAAAAGTGACACTGTACTGTATGTACGAGGGGAGGTCCAATAATTCGCGGAATGAAGCAGAAGAGGGTAGAATTATATACACCCGCTTTGCGTGATTCTCATGAGAACTCTTTAGACTTAATATATGAAATTTCAGCCCAAAACTGTCATTTGTTTTTAAGATATCGCCTTTTAAACGAATGAATTCGGAAAAACACTGCAACTATGGAGCAAACCGAACATTAAGCCGTGATAAAATTCCTATCTAAGCAAGGAAAACCTCCGCAAGTAATATTAAATGAAATGAAATCTGTTTATGGGGACCAGTGTCCTGATAAAACCATGGTTTACAAGTGGCATAGTCTCTTCAAACATGGCAGAGAGTCAATTAAAAATGACCCTCACCCAGGAAGGCCAATTGACGCCACATCGTCAGGTATCATAGAAAAAGTAGAAAAACTTGTACTGGAAGATACACGTCTTAAAAAGAAACAGTTATCTGCATTAGTTGGCGTATCAGATACTACAATTTTAAGGATCCTGCACGATCATCTTGATATGACGAAAGTTAGTGCAAGGTGGTACCGAGAATGCTCAAACCGCTACAGATGCAACAACGAGTCCAAGCGTTAATGCACTTTTTTAGACCCGTGTGGCGACAATCCTACCCACATATTAGAACGAATTGTGACTGGAGATGAAACTTGGGTTCATCACTTTGAACCTGAGTCTAAACAGGCCAACAGGTAAACAGGACAACCTTTTTATGCCATTGCAACGACAATGGCATAAAAAGGGTGCACCACCTCCTAAAAAGTTCAAGGTATCAGAATCACTCGGAAAGCTGATGGCTACGATTTTTTGGGATTCCAAAGGAATTTTATTGATTATCTACAAGGATAAAGGTGTCACTATAACTGGACCATATTGCGCAATATTATTAGAAAGGCTACGGGAAGCCATTTAAGAAAAAAAGCGGGGAATGTTAACAAAGGCTGTGTTGCTTTTGCATGACAATGCGCCGGTTCACAAGAGCGGTGTTGCGACTGCTGCTCTTCAAGGATGCGGCTTCGAATTGCTGGCCCACCCACCCTACAGCCCGGAGCTGGCCCCCAGCAATTATTATTTATTCCTAGATTTAAAAAAGAATTAAGTGCTATTTTTTTACGATGGTGAAGAAGTGAAGGAGGTTATTTCGGCTCATTTTGACGGCAAAGATAATTTTTTTTTTTTTTGAAGGCTAGAGTAATTAATTTCTCTATCTAAAAAATGTATTGCACTCGAGGGTAATTACATTGAAAAAGGAAAATATTTTTATTGTTTTTTTTTAATTCACAACCATTTCATTCCGCGCATTATTGGACCTCCCCTCGTATATATATATATATATATTGTATGTATTTTGCTTTTAACATATCCAAAATATCAAAAATTCTCGTGCCATAAGTGTACGGTATACCGAAGTTCACCGAGATTTCGAAGCGCGTAGTTTCGGCCGTTTGTATGAAGATGGAATACTGTACACTTGATTATACTGTGTCTTTGGTTTGTTTGTTATTTGCTGCGCGTTTTCGCCGCTCCGCAAAGCGCGCGGCGCGCAGCGGGGCCGCGGCGTGCTTCCGCGTCTCCCGCCGTACTGCTGAAGCATGAGTCTGGAGAGCACGTAACTACCTATAACGTTACTTATAGCCGAGCATGCGAGTGTTTTATGGTACGCGGAAGCGCCCGGCTATCAGTTGGCTTGTGCAAGCGTCGCAATTGTACCTGTAACCGTATTATTACGTGGTTGTATGTTTCGCTTGGTCAACTGTTAACTTTAATGATCAATACTTAAATATAGACGGGGCACGCAGGTAACGGTTTTATTAACTGTGATCTTAAAATGTATAGGTATATTAATATTACAATCCGTTCTCGATAATATGCCTATACCTTTTTTTGAAACTTTGGCGCATTTTATATACTGACTGAGCAGCGATAATACTGTCTTCAGCGGGACAGGAATTTTAGGAGGAGATTTTATTTGATTTATTTTTGTAGCTACCTACAATATTTAGATTTCCTTATATGGCAAGCGTGAAGTGTCTCGAAAAGTAGCGTTTTTTATTCAAAATATACAGCACACAGTAGGAGTTTAATTATTGGGTTTTGTGATAACGAATCAATAAACTTTATGCTTTACCGCATTCAACTTCTCAGCTGCGGCAGCGTTTACATTGAAACTAATCGAAAGCGGATCAAAAAAAAATCGTGTAAATAAATAATGACTGGACAGAGCGCGATATCGGAAGATCGTGGATCCATGCGCCTTGCCTGTGAGGGCGCCTGTGCTGTGCAGTGCGGGGCTGCACACGTCGCGGCTCGTCGAGTGCACTCGGGTGCACGAGGTGTTACGCAACGCGTTTATCGCTGCCGGCCTGAATCCGCGCTTGGAACACTCCTCGCCGCGGACATTATCTCCTGACACATTATGAAATACCTCAACCTGACATGTTATCGATCATTTACGAGCAAATAAGCACGCAAACTATTGGGTACATGCTGCGTATACTACATACAGCCAACCGGGGTAACTTTGAAGACTTGGGTAAGAAAAACGGCCTTAAACATAACAAAGTAAAACTTAATTAATTAATTTCATTTCACAATTATTATTCATTCATTATTAGGTTGTTATTTTGAATAAAAAACCCTGCATAAATAAATACATACCTACTCTATCCCTTATATTCGTTATCTGTATGTACTTGGAATTGAATGGCAGAAAGTTAGGCGTAACTATCTTTCATATATCTGGTCGGAAAACTCAAGGCTCTGGTCTATTTTGATCACCAAAGATAGGCTACCTGAATGAAATCGTTTTTATAGTTAATGTAGAAACAACCGTTTTAATATTAAAATGGTTGTTTCTACATTCACTATAAAAACGATTTCAAAAACAACACCCGTGTTAATGCAGATATCTGCGTTAACACGCGTGTTGTTTTTGCTTATCGTGGTTGTGTATTGTAAGAGAGGTGCGAGACAGCGCGGCGCGGCGTGGGCGCGGGCGGGCGTTTATCCGCGAGCATGTGTGACGGCGGCGGTGAGGTCGTCACCCGCCCGGCTGCGCGCGCGACAGGCTAACAGTAACTCTACCTTAGCATCAGCATCTCAAGCGAATAGCGGCTATCACAATACGCTCGGAGTTGTCCGGTCCCTACAGCGGCGATCGCCTCACAAGCCACGCGGCAGCCCCTGCGCTGGACGCATGCACGCATTCATGAACATAAACGAAATACTTTTAACCTCTGGTGTTGCAGATGTCCATGGGCGGCGGTGACCACTTTCCATCAGGTGGGCCGTCAGCTCGTTTGTCAGTCATTTGACATAAAAAAAACGACTTAGGAGCCGAAATCTGGTGTTTTGTTATGTTGTTTTTGCCGGCGCACGTGTCGTGACATAGGTACGAGCGCTAACGGTACCACGTGCGCGGCGCGCGATGAACAAGTTTTTGTTTTGCTTTGGATTGAAATAAAATTATGACTCGCAAACAGGACCCGGAATTCTCGGTGGGTCTCCTGAGATTCCCCTACCAGGGGATCCCAGCAGCTTATCGTATTCATCCGCTGCCGAAGCTTTATTAGACTCCATACCGACTTCGCTCAAGCATCCTGTGACGTTTTGAGCACTTGGGTTAGGGGTATTTCAGATAAACAACCAATTTAAATTGATGTTGTGATACGTCCGTTCACCGCGGCGTCTGCCGAGTAATGGCGGGGAGCGGGCGGGTCACAGCACATATTTATTCTTTACATTGTTTATATCACATCTCTCCCTTTCAACAAATTTCGATTTATTTAACTGCATGTGTTACTGTTTTAAATTAATGACCCTTAAAATTATTACATTTTTTTTTATTCTTCTTCTGTGTCAATTTCAACGTTATCATCTTGACCTTCCTCTTCATTGTTAATTCGCCACTGTCCCTCTATTTTCTTTAGATGAATAATATTTCTTCTTAATTCTTTTCCTATTTCGTCATTTCTTATATGTACATCGCCTCCTTTTGCGTCTATGACAGTGTGTGGAGTAGAATCAAAATTAGCTGTCAATTTGTTTTCCTTAATCATATTTTTTATATAAACCTTTTGGCCCACACAAATATCTTGTTCTTCAGCTTTTCTTTTTCTGTCTTCAATTAACTTTCCCTTTTGTTTTGATTCTTTGTCTTTATCGTATACTTCTAAATCGATTCGCCTGTTTTCTACATCTATGACCGACGGTATTTTGTCTCTAAATTGTCTGTTGAAAAACAATTCCGAAGGTGATTTTCCCGTTGTAGTGTGTGGGGTGCTATTGTACATCATGAGATAACGTAAGAGGTCGTCTTTCCAATCGGACTTTTGGCATTGACTAATTCTCAAACGCTTTATTATGTCACGGTTTTGTCTTTCGACCTCACCATTTTGCTGTGGCCAATATGGTATAGAATTAAACAATCTAATGCCAAATTCCGAGCAGAAAGATTTAAATTCCTCGCTTATAAATTGCCGACCATTGTCCGATGTAATACTGACAGGTATTCCAAGCCTAGAAAATATTTCTTTTAGTACGTTTATGGTTTCCTGCAATGTTATGGATTTCATGACTTTAATTTCTTTATAGCGGCTGTAATAGTCAATTATCACGAATAAATAATGGCCGCTTGGAAGTGGACCTAGGAAATCTACCGCTACATCAGTCCAAGGTTGCGCCGGTAACTCGCGTCTCTTCATCGGCACAGGAGGGTTAGGACCAGAGACTAAGGTACAACTTTTACAGCTTTTAACCATCATTTCAGCGTCCTTATCAATTTTTTGGCCACCATACTTTGGTCCGCAATCTGCCCTTCATAGCGACGATGCCAGGGTGACCTTCATGTGCCGAAGTGAGCACTTGTTTACGCAACTCAGTAGGAATAACTATTTTGTTCCCCCGAAGTAGGATCTCGTCATACATCCAAAGCTCATGTTCAAAGAGTCTATAGTTACTTATTTTAGGATCCCATTTTTTTTTAAAGTCCTACTTTTACTAATCTAATATCGTCATCATTTTTAGATTTTGTAATTATATCTTCCATGGACACCGCTATTGGTCTGGCAAACTCTACATTCTTGTTAATGTGGAACTCATCCTCATACGGGTGTGAATTTTGTATTTGGCATAACCGGGAAAGAGAATCGGCTATGTTATTTTTGCCAGGGCAGTATACCACCTTAACGTTATACGCCTGCAATCTTAGTACCCAACGTTCAATTCGTGCGCAAGGTTTTGATCACGGCCCAAATATAACCTCAAGAGGCTTATGGTCAGTAATCAGTTCGAATTCTTTTAGCCCATATAAGTATATATTGTTCAATGGCCCAAACCAACGCTAATGCCTCCTTTTCAGTCTGGTAGTACCGTTTCTCAACATCAGTTAAACTTTTATGTCCATAAGCGATAATTCGTGATCCATTTTTATCGTGTTGTATAAGGACTGCTCCTAACCCTACTGGACTAGCATCTGCTATTACTTGTGTCCTGTCGTTTGGGTCATAGAAACCTAATGTGCGAAGGTTACTTAAACTTCGTTTTAACTCTTCAAATGATTTTACTTATTTATCTTTCCAGTACTCAACAATGTCGGCGCGTTTGGAAAGCTTAAATCTTAGAATTTCTCGAATTGGGTCAGTCATGGTAGCCAAGTCCGGGATCCATTTCCCAATGTAATTTACAAGTCCCAGAAAGCTTTGAACCTCTTCAATTGATCTTGGCTCCCTGAATGACTCAATCGCTTTAATATATTTGTCGAGGGGCCTAATGCCTTCTGCTGATAGTTCATGGCCCAGAAATTCAATTTTTGATGCGTTGAAAACGCACTTTTTTTCATTCAAGACTACGTTATTTTGTTTCAAAACTTTCAAAACATGGTTAAGTCTTGCATTATGTTCATTTATATCGCTTCCAAACACAACAACATCGTCGATGAAATTTACAACCCCTTTACAAGGCAGAAGCATCCTTTCCATTATTTTTTGAAAATGTTCTGGTGCACACGATATACCGAACATAAGACGCTTATAACGAAACCGACCTTTTCTCGTTATAAACGTTGTTAGGTCTCGGCAATCTTCCTGGATTTCTACTTGATGGAACGCGTCCTTTATATCGAGTTTAGAGAAGATACATGATTTTCTTAGTTTAGGTAAAAGTTGGGTCATAGTGGGTAAAGGATGATTCTCCCTCATGATAGCTTTGTTTGCGCATCTCATATCAACACGTATCCTAACACTGCCATCGCTTTTTAATATAGGTACCATTGGAGAAACCCAGGACGTGGCTTGATCGACAGGCTCGATTATGTCTTTTTTGATTAGCTCGTCAAGTTTATTATTAATTTTATTTTCAAGTGGAATGGGTACTCGTCTGTATGGTTGACAAACTGGGTTAACTGACGGATTTATAGCAATATTTAGTTGGACGTCCTTGAATTTTGGGAAAGTATTTACATCATCTAATAAATTTATACTTACGCCCAATTTGAGCACGTTAAGACACATAGCAGTCTCCTTTCCAAGCAAATTGCGAGTACCGTTTTTTATCACATAGAATGTGACATGCCTTGTTTCTAGTCCAACCGTGATTGATGCTTCGAATGAGCCTATTACCTCGAGAGGATCCTTTGAGCCATATGCCATGAAAACCTGATCTGACCCCCGTTCTTGATTTGAAATAACTACATCATTTGATTTGAGATATTCCCAGGTTTTGTCAGTTATAATGTTTCTTTTACTGTCGGAGTCAATCAGCATTTTTATATTAACGCCCCCAATTTGACAAGCTATTTCAGCATCATCATCTATGTGAAATATGTAGTTATATTTTGACTTGGTTGATTGACTGGAGGTTTGGCCGTTGGCTCGTTTGGTTTAAACTTTTTTTCATTCTTTTTTTTGTTTGTCAGCAGCGAGGGGGACTTTGCGCTTAAATGTCCTTGTACGGCATTGGATTTTTGAAGTGGCCTTTGTATCCACATTTGTCGCATACTTTGTCTCTAGCAGGGCAGCGTGCGTTATTACTGTTGTGATGCTCACTGCCACACCTAGCACACCGATTTTTTGTGCTATCGCCCAAAACATGGGTTTTATTAGGTTTGATTGCAATCCTGTTGACCTGTTCATTTTATTTCCCTTGAAACTCTCTTATATATAAGTCTCTATTCTCACGTCACTCAAATATTGTGCAGTTTATATTTAAAAAACATACTGAATTGACGTTTCGTATCAATAACTGTTTTAATATCTATGGATACTAGAATAGAGACCCACTTGAGTTTTGACAGCTGTTCCAAATTTAATCTCATTTCTTTACTAAAAACGATAAAGAAGTCATGTTATTTCTTTATCGCAGCACTGGTTTTTCCTAATTGGTTGTCAAAATGGTGGTTATTTCCTACGGTTTTTGATTAACCAATGGAGGTTTTATGATATGGATGTAGATAAAATATTTTTCTTTCTTTCTTTCTCTTTCTTTATTACTTAAATGCCAAGAAAGAATGCACTTCAGGTGAAATAAACGCAAATTAAGCGACGATACACCCCATCAAGCTCAATCATATTTATGGAATTTGATACCAAAGGAAAGGATACCCATCAGTATCAGGAATTGTCAGCTGCATCACTGTGGCTGCATTCTACCTATATATATATATTTGATCTCGAGTGACGTGAAAATAGAGACTTTGAGACGTTTGTCTATGATTTAAAAAAAAATGGTCTTGACGGAGGACGCCGCCATGTTGGTGTTTTGCTGAACGAAAGTAGAATTGTTGTTGAATTGAATAGAAAAAGTTGTTTGTAATTTACATTTTAGTTGAAAATATGAATAGTAAGTAGTCTTCTCGGAGTGTGTGTGATGTGAAAATGCGCCGGATATCGGAAATATGCAGCCACGATTGGAACAAATAACTTGTTGCCAGAAAATATTGTTTCTGAACCCATCATGGAGGATTTATAATATGTGTGTAGATAAAGTTATGTATGCAACTCTGCATAATTTGGCCTTAAAACACACGTGCGATCTTATTATGAAACTCGCTAAAAGCTCGTTTCATAAAACCGCACTAGTGTTTTAAGGCCTATCATTATGCAACCGTTGCATAAACTTCTATTATTTGCATCACACCACCACCAACTTAAGCTATACTATAACAAAAACATTGAGCTTGAACTAATAAAATGATGGTGCAATGTGACACCAAATAAGGGTCTTCACTCAGCATGTGCTGCAGAACTTGGTCCTGCAACGCTGATATTCTGTGGAGCCCAGATCGCATGCGACAGCAAGCGGGATGAGGCGTCTTTACAATGGAATGACATTGTTTACACTAAGACAGTTGAAGAAATTAAACATTAAGAACCTGAAACCATGTTGAGTGATTTGTAAGCAAAATAAATCACAATTAGAAGGGTAATACTATATTGGATTAGGTTTTTATATATAAATAAATGTAAATAAGTGGAGTTTATAAAAATAAAATAAAATAAAATAACACTGTACGAGCTGACTACGATTGTAATTTTTGAAGGAGTAACAGTGAGTCTTTGAATTTTTTCTTGAAGGTTCCAATCGTGCGGGAGTTTCTTAATGGTGGGGGTAGGTTATTCCAGCATTTCGTGGCAAGATATCGGAAGCTGCCACGAAAAGCAGCCGTACAGTGTCGGGGGCAAACTAGTCGACTTGCACCTCTGACTGCGCGCTGAGAAAACATGAGCTTCTCGAATAGGTATGGTGGTTTTCGAGTGCTGACTACTCCAAATAGAAGAGTTGCAAAGTGCAACGAGCGCCTTGCATCCATCTTCATTAAGTTGCTGTTGTTGAGGTAAGGTGAAACACGCGTACGAGGGGGAATTGGGAAACAAAAGCGAGCGCAGGCATTCTGAACGCGCTGAATAAGTGCCTTAGAGCGAGCCAGTAAACAACCACCAATGACAGAAGATCTCATTGTATTTATTTTCGTGTGGAGTACAAAGTGAAAGTTTTACTGCCTCGCGTCATCGCACGGGAATAGGATTATCTAAATGACGCGGAAACTAAAAACGAATTACCTACCTAACAGTACTGCAACGACCAACGACGCGCCGCGCGGCTTGCGAGGCTCGCGATAATGCGCTCTATGGCGACAGTAAATAGGTACTCGGGATACTCGTTACCGGCCGAGTACGATGCCCTGTTGGTTATTGATAATTAATTATCAAAACAATTTAAATCACTATTTGTGACCTACTTCCAACAAATAGGGAACTAAAACCAAAACCCAGCTGCGCGTGGTTAGTTGAGAACATGCTGAGCTACATTATACATATATGGTTTGTTCGTCGAAGTTTATATTGTGAGACCTACTCGGTTAATTACGCCCTGTGCAATTCAAAAACAGTTTGCATTGATAGTAATGTAGTTGCTCAGTGCGAGAGAGTTTCCAATAGCTAGGTAGTAACTAGGTAGGTAGGTACATGGTGGGCGCACGGAACGGGGCTTGTCGGGTTATAGTAACGCGGCGCGGTCGCATGTTCGAGCCGACTCGTTTGCCTTCACATCACACGAACACGATCAATTCAACTTCACGCACTTATTCAATTCATTAGCTAAAGAACATTTCTGATGACAGATAAGTAAACTTGCGTAGGCTTGCCCAGACAATGCATTTTCTAGGCAAGCGAGTTCTAACCTAGTCTTTGCTTTCCATCAGGTGTGAGACTGGGGTCAAATACATGCCTAGTCCTTCATAAAAAATAAATACTTATACGGGCCAATTGTAAACTATAATATATAAATGTCGATTACAGTTATTAGCCTCACCCACTGCTTATTGTACAGTACCATTACCTTAAGTTAACGCAAACCGTTCTCGTTATCGAAAACTATCGCTCGGTCCCTTTTACTTATAACGGCAAGTAGGTAGGTACTCGTATTTCCGATAGATTGCGATAGCGAGAACGGTTTGCGTAAACTCTTGGCAATGGTACAGGTCGCGTCACGTAAAAAGAGTACTGATGTTCTGAATGGCAGTAAACGCTCTGTTTACGTGAAGTGATCTATAACTTTTGATTAAATTATGTATCGTATCGATCGCGGCCCTCGGTTAGGTCAGGCCTGACCACCGTAGGCCTGACCTGACCGAGGGCCGCGGCGGGTACCGACGCCGAGGGCGCGTAACCGGTTCGTGCGCGGTCGCAGCTTGTGGGGCGCGTAGATCCTCCACGATCGCACCGCCCGCGCCCGCGCGCCCTGCTTGTGTAAGGCCGGTGTGCATGTGTGCGTGCCGGCCATCCCGGCCTCTAATCAAGCCTTACACGCCTTCCATCCCTTGCAGGGCCGCCGGCTGATCTCAGCTGAGAACCTCAATTCTCGGTGCATTCGAGATAATATATGTCACATCTGAGATTAAACGTCAGTGCATACAGTTGTGTGAAAGAACTGTATGACCTGAAGTTTAATCTCACAAATGAAATTATCTCGAAGGCACTGAGAATTGGGGTCCTGGGTCCCTGTGGCGCGGGTCGTGCGCGGCCTGAGAACAAGTCGCCGGCCGGCCCAAGTGTTACTGGGATTATCTAATGGAATACCGAAACTTGTTTGCTGAAAGTTCATTTTACAACCAATGTTTCGTATACTATTCATTTCACAACTATGTTGTTGCGAATTAAAAAAAATACAAAGGACTGAGCGCGGGTGCTGCTCACGGCGTCGGCTTGAACGCGCTCGGCGGCGGCGCACGGGTGAGAGCTAATATTCTAAGACGCAAAAGCCACATCTGCTTCATGCCGCGCGGAGCCTTAAAGAGGCTAGACGGAAAATACGTCGATCTGTACTGATTCACCTACGGATACAGAAACTGAGCCAGACGATGAAAGGGAGGCATAAAAACTAAGAAACAGAGCAAAGAGTAAGAGCAGGAATAACAAACAATAGCAGTCGCCAATCCCCCGCTTATAATATTACTCATCAAATATAGTATCTATCTTCCCCACGGGCTACGATGATAGTATTCGGGTTCGATCAATCCGTCCCCCACCCCATCCTGACTGCAACCGACCTCTACACTCCCAACCTGTAACTCCTGGCTCCCCGGTTTCTTGGGCAGAAGAGGCAGTTGACCACATCGGGCGGCAGACGACGGCGGGGAACGTGGATGGGTCCGGGTGGACATGCTGTCATGGCACGAGCAGCTCCCAGGCCGGAGGCGGTTTAGGTTCCTATACTCCTCCGACCGACTGCTCGTGTGGTGCCAGTGTGCCCTCCTGAACCCGCCTATTGAGCTTCTTTGTTTCTCCGTCCAGGGTGTGGCCGAACGTATTCGCGTCCTTGCTCATAAAAAAATCATAACTTTTGAACCGTCAAGAATGGAATCAGCACTTATCGGTTAAAATGATTGGAAATGACCGCCTCTATGTCTCTGTTCAATTTGATCCATACTTCCAGGGACACCCTGTATAGAATGAAACCTGTGACAAACAAAGTAACATACCAAACGTTTGTAGGTCGCACGTTAGTTGACTATTTGAAATCAATAATAAATGAAAATTATACAATACAATATGAAATTTTGTCAAGTAAGTTGTTCGAAAACATGGATTATTTGCGAAATCTGTAGTTGTATAGAGATAAAATGATAAAAGACGTAAGTATTTGTCAATCGTTGGTTGCGAAACGTAGCTTTGCTAAATGATTGGTGCCATTTTGATAGGACACCTGTTATTGGACTCCGAACCAACCTTAACTTTCAGTGGGCTCCAAAATCATTCGTTTCTATTCTTGCTGTAATTAATACGATGTAAACGTTTGATGAACGATGTTATATTTATTTATGAATTCGCTGTAAGAAAATTACCACAGCAGTAATAATTTGGAAGGGGCTCTTGGTTCCCGGCGGCATCAGCAGTGGATGACTTGCCGCCGACAAATTGATAACAGATCCGGTTTAAACTTATTAAACAAGGCAGAGCTCGGTGTTCTCGGAGCCGGGGTCAACTCGACGCCGTAGTAAAATAAATCCATTTATCACTTTACTCTCTTAAGTAGGTAAATGTAATGAATCAGGAGGTCTATGAAGTCAGCTATCTACTATGCGTATTAACGAGAAACAGAAGCAAAGGGCAATGCCTGATACTGATAAAGCGCCTCTTGTTACTATGACCCTTTCGTTTGTTCTCACAAATCACAGACAATACTCGATAGAAATCCCTCAACTCAACTAACCAGAATAAAAGAAATATAGATTGTAACTCGGTGCCCCCCCTGCCCCCTCCCCCCACAAGATGAATGATGATGAATTGCAACTGTAATTTATTTTGACCATCATGCATTCCAAGCTTAGGAGTTTAGAATGTATGTGAAATAACTTATTATAATTTGATACCTTATACATTTTGAATTTCGGTATTTTAACTTTATGAATTCCAACCGTATGTATTTCGATAGTATGTATTATGTACCTACCCGTGAGAAACGCTTAATAGTATATTTGATGTATGTCATCCCATCCCGGTTTTGCACGATTTTTGCTCAGTAGCATCCAGGCTATCCATTTGCACAATAGTAGCTGAAGTAACACGCGGCAACAGTCTTATCTCTAAATACGTCTCTCTCACACTAGTGCCGACGAAAGAGATAGTCATAGAGATGGGATTAATTAATCTTTGTGTCATTCATGTTAGGGCCGCAGGTCAAGCTCCCGAAAGCGTACAGAATAAGAAATGAGAAGAACCATTACGCTAGGCAAAACTCTGCTGAATCGTGAAAGTAAAAACAGGAACGCCTGCCTGGTGGCAGAAGATGCGCCTCCATTAGCAGTTTAACGTTTATTCTATTGTATGGTAATCGGTCAGTATTCGTCGCGTCTGCGAACGTGTCTACGGCTGCGCCTGCGCCGCCGACGCCGCCGCCGCGTTGCGCAATTTGTGCGCCGCCGAATCTGCTGACGCACAACAGTACGTGCAGGATTGTACTTTCTGTTGGTGAATCATCGATTACGACACGTTAAGTTCATGTTCACCAACATAACATCTTATCATCACTACGGAAGTAAGTCTTCTACGTAATGTACTACGAAATATTGATTTAATTATACCTATACAGATAGTACAAAATCCAACTCTACTCATGACTTCTTGTTTTACTATGAACTTTGGCCTAGGATAAGAAGTTAGTTTCTGCGAGTCGCAATGGAAGTCTGATGTCGTAAAGGCGGAGCAAAGAAGACGGAGTACGGCGCCCGCGTCGATAGCACCGCTGGCCGCACAAAGAACGCCTCGCTCGGCTATTCGCGCCGGTGACGCGCCGCACCGCAGAACGAGGTCGACAGCCCAGACCCACTTCAAATTCTATCATTACAAGTAACCACAATTTCTCACTTGTTTCGAAATAGAAAAGATTCATTGGATAGTTACGTCATTCCTACTATTAATTCCCGATCTATGTATGTACAGTAATCAATTGCCCAAGGAAATAAATTGCAATTAAACAATGGAGTAGATAGTACCTACTACCTATATCACAAAATGTATATCTAACGCACGGTTTATCATCATGCAAGAACGACGAAGTAGCAGAAATCTTGTGATCTTGTCGAAGGTCGTGCTCGGCGGTCTTATTATCAAATGAGCTGTCTCGTATGATGTAATCAATCGCATCCTGTCGCGGGCCGCAGCGAGCGACCACACTGCAGTGTCGCGCAGACGGGTGAAAATTTGAGAATTAATTATTTTGTTAGAAACTTTTGTCTTTGTAATAAATGTCGTGCTATCGCAAATCAATTGATCTTATTCTCTGGTTTAGGCGGTTATAAAACGAATCATATAGGAAGCACGGCTCATAGAAGCGTGATTTCGGAGAAAACATTTTTTTTTATACGTGTGTACAGTACCAGTACAATGACGCTTAGATATGGTTAATGACGTTTGTTGACATAGTTAATGATGCTTTGTTCAGGATAATGACGTTTTCTATGCGCATTGATGGGAAAAGTACAAAGTTATAAAGTATTTTTTTTATTTGCATTTTCAGTTAAATGAAAATCAATTTTACACAGAAAGGATTACGTTAGTAAGATAAAAAAATATATAACTTGGTTACTATAAATTTTTCCTGTTCTGTGTTAAAATCTTGTGTTAGGAGGTATTCGGTCTTTCTTACAATGTTGTGACAATCACAAATAAGTGCTTATACAATGCAAGATATAAAACATGTATACTAACTTTGGTTTCGAGTTTGACTCATGTATGGGTAGTGAGTGTTGTGGATAATATAAAAAGGGTGTGCAAGGTTTTAGTATTCAATAGTTACACATCGAATGAATAATCATAATTATATCCAGCCAGCCAGTCTTTATTTGTTTTATTTTTATAAACGTAACATATTAATTAAGTAAATCATAATTCATAATGTTCTCTATGGTCTTTAATAGAATGTCCGCTTCTTTACGACTGTTGTAGAAAACTTTATAAGATACCTAACTTTCAACCTCCATTATCAACAAATCAAATGTATTTATTAAAATAAGTTAATTTTTTATTTTTTAATGATTTGTTCGGTTTTAATGTGATTTTTGTGAAATATTCTAGTTCTTATTCTTATTTTCTGTTTGTTAATTATTTTCGAATATATATCGCATTGCGTACCTACTATGTAACGATATGGGTTATAACTGAGTTATTACCCATATTGTTACACATTAAGTTGCGTCATTACTGTTTTTGGATTTAGCATTTTTCATCTATGAAAAACATGGTTTACAATTATTTATTTCCACATTTTTCATACACATATTGAATAGGTATTGAGTACCGAAGAATTGAGTATTGAGTATGGAGTGCAGTTACAAGCAGAAAATATCCATCTATTTATTTTGTGAAAAGAACTTTTGCAAGATAATTGGCCTGTAATTTGCCATTTTCACTTTAAAGTGTACCTACATTTTACTTTTCTCTTACAATTAGGTAATTTTGGGGTTTGCTTACTCAGATTCATGAAGAAAAAAATTTCCTCAATTTTACATAAAATGTTTGTGTCAGTTTTTTTGTGACATTTTGTTTATAAAAATAAACGGTACTTAGTTATATTTTTGAATAAGAAAAACGATAAAGAAAATATCTGCTGCCCTTTTGACGCTACTGCATACATATAAGCTGTGTGTTTAATCTCAAATAGGTAACCTAAAAAATCATTATCCTGGAGCAAAAACCTAAACAAAGCTACTAAAAATCTAAGTATAGACGTATTTAAGACGTATTTCAGCGGTAAGGCGATTACTCAGTCACAATTTCTTCGTTTAGATATTACTGTTGTTTTTAGTTAACACTTGTACTCATTTTTTTTGTTTTTTTTTCGCTGTTTCAACTGCTAACATTGTATACCTAAATCGTTTATAAAATAACTGTTAACTGTTTAGCTTAACAAACCTACTAGCATGGCGTTTGTGCCTGTACTGACTGTTAAACTCGTTTTTTTTACTTACATTGTTTCTATCGGTGGGAACCTGTCATTGGCTTTTTGTTTTTAAGTCTATTATATTGTATTAGCTGCTGGTTCTCCAATAAAAAATAAAAAAAAACAATCACTATTAATTACACTGAGACGTCATTATTCTGAACAAGCGACATTATACAATTAAGTGTTGCTCAGAATAATGATGTTCAGGATAATGACTATTAGGAAAAAAGATGTCAGAACTCGCTCAAATGTTTGCAAATTGAATAAAACCTCAAACTACAGTAAATCGTTACAAATTTGTCCCTAACTGAAACACTTTTATAATGATTATAATATGTACTTATGAAATAATGTCGCAACAGTTTAATGACGTTATTCGTGACACGTTGAAGATTCTAGGAAAAAAGCTTATTTCACTCAGCAGCTCGACGGTGTATGCTCGTTGGCAGTTCACGGATGAATAAAAGAGTAGTGTGCGGGCGGTTAAGCAAGGCGTCCTTCTCACACTCGTACATTACTTAGACAGGACATTCGACGTAAGAAACATAGCGTCATTATACTGAAAACACGTACCATTTTTTTTAACTCGATATATTTAGTTATCTTGTGATTCTATTATTACCAGTTCATCACCCCTTTGAAGCTTACTTATTTATGTATACCTAATCTGGATCTTACCTTGATTTTTTATTGTGGTTTAATTTTTAATTATTTCCTCAAATGTAGACGTTAGTCGTGTTGGGACACGAAAAATGACCGCATTCCGCACAGTTTAAGGCCTATATTTTTTTTATAACAGTAGAAAGACAATTTTAAGTGAGTGCGCCACTCGCATCAGTTAAGAAGAAATCTAATTGCATCAATTAGTCACGTCTTTTCGTCCTTACACATAAGCATACATGATGAAGACACGTTTTTTCCTAGGTTTGAATATTCATCCAGACGTTATGTTATTATAAAAATATCGCCATTGTTGTGCAGTATCCGCGCGGATTCTCGCAACAATGCCCTGCAATGTTCGCCATTCACTCGAACAATAACGAATTGAGCCCCGGCCGGCCCCAGGCCGCGGCCGGGCCGCGCGCGCATCCTTTGTGCACGCAGCTCGGACCGCGCTGCGCTGCGGGCTGCGGGCGCCTTGTCCTTTCAATACAATAGGTACCTATAACTCATAAAAACATCCGGGTCCGGTGCCCGCTTTGTGGGGATCGTCGATAGCTTTGTACAGCTATTACTATCGGCGTTCCCGGCTTATGGAGGGGCTTTGCGACCCCGGCTAAGCCAACCCAACCACACCGACAAGGCATTCATAGTTGCCGCTATTCTATAGGTATCATTATAGTATGGTAACTGATGGGATTTAAATGTGCCAAGTGCAACATGTTATGTACTCGTATGTTGCATGTTGAGTAGCGAGCAGCGAGTGTCGCGCGTTGCGAAACGGCGTCGGCGCTCGGAGGCCGCGGCGCATCCTGTTCCGAATGAAAGACGGTTGGGAAAGTCACACTCAATTTGGTACAACCCAATGTGCTGCTATAATGGTCTTTCAGGATGCTCAATTGCTCATACCAACGAGGCAACTTAATTACGGAACCACCTAGTGGCTAATAATATTATTTTTCGCACTATCAACCAACTAGAAATTACTTTATGCATGCGTCATTAATTACTTAATAACCTATATAACTTATGGCAAAATCAAATAAAAAACCGGCCAAGTGCGAGTCGGATTCGCGCACGAAGGGTTCCGTACCATTATCTATAAAAACGGCAAAAACATTATGTCTGTCGTATGGGAGCCCCCTTAAATATTTGATCTATTTTAATTAAATTATTTATTTTTAAAGTGAATATATAACTAAATATTCTGTGAATATTTCAAGCATCTACCTGTTTCCGTTATCAATCTCGAGCAAAAAAGCACGTTCGTTGTATGGGAGCCCCCTTAAATATGAAATAATAATAAAAAAGACATGATTTTGTGCCGTTTTTATAGATAATGGTACGGAACCCTACGCGCGCGCGCGTGTGTGTGTGTGTGTGTGTGTGTGTGTGTGTATTTTGCACATCGTACGTACCAGAAGTGATAATTGATGAAAAAATACTGATATTATCATACAATTCCGTAGTCGGTTGCAGGAGTGCCAGCAACAAGACGGAGCTCATTTAGGCGACAGTGTTTATACTAATAAAAAAATATATTTTATGCTTATTACTTATAATAAATACCTAATAAAAAGCATTTGTAGTTTTGCCTCTATCATGTTTCTAAAAGTGCAAAAACTTATGGCCCACCTTGTACATACTAGTGGACCCGCCACAGCACAGCACAGGCGCAGTATTTTCCATACAAACTTTATCACCCCTTTTCACCCCTTTAGGGATGGAACTTATCCCTCCTTACCTCTAGGGTACTCGGAGAATGTCTCCTCCAAATTTCAAACCTCTAGGACCACCCGTTTAGGCTGTGCGTTGTGTTGAGTCACGATACTGTTTTATATGTAATTGATGGTAAGTAAGTTTTTACACTTGTTGTCTACGTCGTGATATGTACGATCATATATGTATCGGTATACGGAGTTCTTACGCAGCTGGCGCTCCGTGACTTGAATAAAGTCATATTTTAAGAAATAAATTTTGTAGGAAAATTTAAAATCAGTTTTATTTCCAGCTCTTTCCATAACATGACCAATATTTTTTTTGTATTATGCCGCATTGGGCTCTTTGAGTTTTCGTCTTTCTTTTTGTTCTCTCTATCACTAAGTTCAAAGACATTTATTAAAAGGTACCCTAGTGATAACAAGTTTAACTTGAGATTAATAATATCCGTCAAATTCATGAAGCTCTGAATAGGTACGGTTCGAATTACGGAATTAACAAAACTTACAGAAAAAGTAAAAATAGTAAAGTATCTACAAAAGTATCATAGATGCAAAGTGTAAACTGAACTGGCCTGGCCACATGACCAAGGCACACCCCTGCCATGCCATGAAAAATTCCATTGCATGTCACCTGTATTTCTATACGACACGGCGCCGTACCGTGGTCATGCGACCAGGCGCATAGGCAACACAGCGACCGTCACACGCACAGGCGCGGTGACGGTGACGCGCAAGGCCGGTTCATTTAGCAAGTGCGCGGGCCACGGCGAGCCGCATTGTTTCGCATACTTGGAGCTGTAGCATAAGAATAAATATTATAGCTCGGACGAGCCGCTCCGGCGGCGGTGGTGTGCGGGCAGGGGGGAGGCGCGGGCGCAGCGGCATTCCTCGAAACCGCGGCAGCGGCCTGCGGGGCGGCGGCACCTGCTCCCACCAGCCGACAACGACCTTCACATGTATAGTATGGCCAATACTGCTGTGCACCTCTCTGAGGTATGCGCGCGGCGAGACGGACAATAAATAGTAGTATCTAAAATATTATATATAAGATTTCCGATTATATAAGATTTGTCCGACGTGTATTGATCTCATGTGAACTCATGCTCTTTTTTCCCCCGCTCCCACCTCGCCGCGCATACCTCAGAGAGGTGCACAGCAGTATTGGCCATACTATAGTACATCCAAGTATGAAGTGATACTACATGCAATCGCCGTTGCCTGTTGTCACCTTTATTATCTATCTTGGACTTTATTTTTGGCTTAATAGCCAATATTATTTGTATTATTAAGACATGAAATGTTATATTTCAAATTGTTTTGATATTTTTTAAGCGTACATTACCATCTTTATACTTGACAGTGGAGACTATCTACATCTCCATTTAACCTAGATTAATCAATTTAGATGCTTCTTTGTTTTCATTATTATGTTTAATATTATGACCCTTAGAGACTTTATACATCTCTAAGACATTAAAATTAACTTGTCCAGACGCGGAGACTATACATCTCCCTTATTAGTTATTTATTATAATTATTTTGTTCCCATTAGGCCTGTTTGTCGCACTTTTCATGTGTTAGTTTTAGTTATGTATAATTGTGTAGGATTATTGTATATATACTCGTACCTATATCGCACATGCAAATTTTTTATCATATGAGCCCACTGTGACATCTCTTGTCATGCTCGCTCAAAGGTCTTTGCTTACGGCGGCGTCGTTGATCGGGTCGCCACCTTCCCTAAAACATGGTTGAGGGAGACGATGGCTGAGATACGCGTCATACTCGTGAACGGGTGCTGTCTGTGGGGTCCGGACAGTTCATGCTCGCAAGGACCTTTTAAAATTTTAAATTTTAAAATTGTTACCTTTTAATTTATTTGTTTGTGCGTTATCTGAGACTTCATAGTGTTCTCTATACTATATTCTATAGGGTTTCATATTCGATATTTTAATTATTAGGACATGAAATATTTTTATTTCAAATTATTATTATTATTTTGATATTTGGAGACCTTACATCTCCTTCTTTATACTTGACCGTGGAGACTGTCTACATCTCCATTTAACCTAGATTAGGTAATCAATTTAGATGTTTCTTTATTTCTTTATTTTAATTATTATTATGATGACCCTTAGAGGCTTTATACATCTCTAAGTAGCTTAACTTGTCCAGACGCGGAGACTATACATCTCCCTTATTAGTTATTTATTATAATTAATTTTTACCTATTAGGATTGTTTGCTGCCCTTTTCATGTGTTAGTTTTAGTTAAAACTCTAATGTAAAAGTTGAAAAAAAAAAGACTTACTGCTGAGTTTCTTGCGGCGTTTCTTCTCAGCAGATGTCACCTTTCGAAGCGCTGGTAGCTTCAGACATGTAAAAGAGCCCATGTGGCCTACTTGCAAAATAAATATTTTCATTTTCATTTTCATTTCAATACTTTATTTTGTATAGGCAAGTACCTACCTACCTTAATTCTTCACTTCTCTTAACTACAAATATTTCCACAGAGTAATCCCTACATGTAATAATTTGTAGAAATGAGGTTTTACATCAAAATTATACTGGCAACAGAAAAGCATTTTTGCTCCTAGTATGACGACATTCGCACTTTCTACACGTACCATAATGATACCCCATTAATTAAAATCCATCCAGTACGTAGTGTAGGCAATAAAGTGGAAAATCCAACATACATAGACTGTTAGTCGCGCACTTGAGTAAAAAATAAACCTAAAAATGCCGTGTGTAGGATTTCTGTAGATAGGTATGTATATTTCTTATCTGTTTGATTCAATTTAACGGGTACCACGGGAAAATTATTGGGAGGAATTTTAATAGACTGTACGAGTAATTAGATTTTAGAAGGTCAAGGTACCGTAAATCTCAGTCATGGAGACGACCAACTAAAAAAAGGGAAAGCAATTACCAATTTAATTTAATGACGGTAAAGAGCGCCTCACTCTGTGCGAATTATCTGTTTTGCACGTACAAGTTGCGGGCACAGCTAGTCAGGTACATTTAACTTTAAAAACCAGAATATAATAAAAGATCTGGGAAAATAAGAAAAGGCTTGATAAACATGCCAATAGGATATGATCGTACCTAATTCCCAGCCTGGTCCAGACTGTCGGCGCTGAATGCCCGGCCCGACGCCGGCGCACTTCCGCTAAACTTTCTCAAAACAAAGTGTTCGGAATGCGCCGTCTAACGTCTGTGTGTATGGGCGCCGCGGCATTAGCGCAGCATCGAGCCGCGCGGCGCCCTCACACGCGCACAGAGAAAGTACTTTGGAACGCAGCCCGCAGCCGTTCGTTCTTTCCTCTAATTGCGTTCCCCAAAAGCCTAAATAGGTACGTCGAACGAATGCAAACCAGATCCGTCTCTCTCTAGAGATCGATCGCCATGATTCTTCTGGTGAATGGGCAGGACAAAAAGTTTGTATGTTCAAGCGTATTATGTGAACCTCTATAATGGCTCCGTTTAGGACTTTAATGGCTCTTCATTAAAGCAATAGAAGAAATAAATAAAAAGTGGCTCTAATAAGGAAACGCGTGGGACGGAAAGACGCCTGAGTCTCGAGTGACTCTTAGCATAACTCGCACAGCGTCCCGGCGGCGCGGGAGTCGCGCGGGGCGCCGTGAGGGGATGCCGCACGTACTGAGCGCAGGCCGCCTGCTGTGGGTAGGTACTCCGGTCGGGTACGTCAGAGGTCGTCCAAGGCGTCCAGTGAGCGGGTCGTGTGAGGAAAGCGCGGCTCGCGGCACTTTCTCGCCCTGGCCGAGGCCGGCGCCGCGCAAACACGCTCTCTCTCTATTTGCTGTTGTCCCGACTACGGTCAGCGGCCACCCGCGCGCCGCTCTCTCCCAGTTTCATTAGAGTCAAACAAAGCATATTCAGTAAACAATCAAATATCGCACCATACTGTCCATGCTTTGAAAGCAAGGCATCGTAAAACATAGCTAAGCATAACTCGGAGGATCACAGAAATAAATAATGAGTAATGGTTTCGACCGCCTCGCATTGCCTTTTGAATAGATACTTAACAAATGCTTGACTCTCAACTGGGCAGCTCGCTTGTGTGTGGCCGCGGAGTGCGCTGCTTGAATAGTATAAGCGGAGGTGACTTGTCTAACTCAACGAAACGAAATCGATCGGCTTCTTATGAACCATCTCATGGCCACCGGCAGTGCGCCGCGCGATGGCATAACAGTGAATCACAAACGAAGCCCCGTTCAATGTGACACTATTTATCAATTAATTACATAACCATACCAGCCATTCTTTGGCACGTAATTAATTAGTTATTTGTTATCCATCCTCGCGTGTCTGCGCACTCATAGCTCAATGTATATAAATTTAATAATGATAACCAATCAACCGTATGATTATTCTGAAGTATAACAGTTTAACACACGAGGTGCTGGAATCATTCTCAAGTTCTCAACTAGCAGAAGAAATTCGAAAAGCTGGCGCCGGCCGACACCTTGTTTGCGGACCGCGACAAAATGGCGGCTCTCTCGCCGCTGCGACTGGTGCGCCTTGTGATACCTGTGGTATCCGCGTGTAATGTTAACTTATGCGGAAATCCACCTTACGGACTCCATTTATCAAGACTGTTGTACTCCTTTATGACGCTAATTTACATTCTTACAAAAGTGAATATTAGAAAGCATATATTTCATTTCAAGTACTTATTAATAGTAGTTTATGCAACGGTTGCATAATGATAGGCCTTAAAACACTAGTGCGGTTTTATGAAACGAGCTTTTAAGCGAGTTTCATAATAAGATCGCACGTGTGTTTTAAGGCCAAATTATGTAGAGTTGCATACATAACTTTATCTACACACATATTATAAATCCTCCATGATGTGTTCAGAACAATATTTTCTGGCAACAAGTTATTTGTTGCAATCGTGGCTGCATTTACGATATCCGGCGCATTTTCACATCACACAGTCACTCCGAGAAGACTACTATTCATATTTTCAACTAAAATGTAAATTACAAACAACTTTTTACAATTCTACTATCGTTCAGCAAAAAACCAACATGAATGATGAAAGCAGTAATGGCGGCAATTCGATCCTCCGTCAAGACCATTTTTTTTTTAATCATTGACAAACGAATGAAGTCTCTATTCTCATGTCACTCGAGATCAAATGTCGTGCGGTTTATATTAAAAAAACATACTGAATTGATGTTTCGTATCAGTAACTGTTTTAATATCTATGGATACTAGAATAGAGACCCACTTGAGTTTTGACAGCTGTTCCAAATTTAATCTCATTACGATACTAAAATCGATTGTAATAACATTACAGTACTGGTTTTACCTAATTGTTTCTCATAATGCTGGTCATTTCCAACGGTTTTTTATTACATTATGGAGGTTTTATGATATGGGTGTAGATAAAGAAAATTACCTCAGCACTATTTAATAAAAAACTGATTGGTTGGTTACGACGGTGAGTTCGTAGTAACGACGCGCGCGCAGGCGCACAGCATAAGTGCTGCGCCAGCCGCGGTGCAGCAGCAGGGAGCCGTCGCGGCCGCATCGTCCTGGTACTAGGAGGTATACTGGAATGGTCAATTTTCGCCTATTTTCCTAAATAACTTCCAAACCATTCATCTTAAAATTCCAAAAAAAAAAAAATTTAAAATTCTCACAATAAGCCCTTTCATTCGACATATCACATGATATAGTTAGCGTAACTATTTTTTGTAATTTTCTAGTTTACCCCCAAAAAGTGGCCCCCATGTTTAAAATTAATTTGTTTACGTTACGCATCCGTGTTGCGGTCAACGACTTACATATGTATACCAAATTTCAAATCAAGCGGTCCAGTAGTTTCGGAGCAAATTGGCTGTGACAGACGGACAGACAGACAGACAGACAGACAGACACACGAGTGATCCTATAAGGGTTCCTTTTTTCCTTTTGAGGTACAGAACCCTAAAAATGGTAAATGCCAGTGAGCGAGCGAGCGAAGCGAGCGAGCAAAATGGGTCGGAGCAGAACCGACATGGACAAGTTAGGTTCAGAAGGCTAAGGCGGGAGCGAAGCGAAGCGAAGCGAAGCGAAGCTTAAGAGTTGGAAAAAAAAAAGACTTACTGCTGAGTTTCTTGCGGCGTTTCTTCTCAGCAGATGTCACCTTTCGAAGCGCTGGTAGCTTCAGACATGTAAAAGAGCCCATGTGGCATACTTGCAAAATAAATATTTTCATTTCATTTTCGATGCTGAAAAATGGGTTGGCGCATTATGGCATGATGACTACACTTCTGCACAATAGTTTACGTCATAGAAGCTCACACAGAATACAATTGATGTTTAGTAGCAAAATCATGTTGTAATTCTGATTGACTACGAGTATATCGAATTGATTGCGTCAACTGTCGCAGACGCCTACAATAGATATAAACGAGCGCGCGAACATCACCCCACGTTCCGTCGCCCGCGCGTCTCGCGATGCAGCGCCCGGGGCACCCGGGGTGTACGCCAACAAGGAAATCAGTAAACGTATTCATACCTTAAATATTTATTGGTTTTAATTCAACAGCCAATCGATCGGGGCAAGGATTACCGACAACATCAAAAGTTACTCATCGAGTAACGTACATTCAATTTAAATATTTACAAAAAAAACATTATACAACACTCGCGGGTTTTCGGACCGGTCCGGGTCTTCTACAGGAGATACGTCGACGTACATAATCATACAACATACAAATCGTAATCGTTAACAAAATACAAAAATAATACTGTAGTATAGAATAAATATCGAGTACAAGAAACGTACCTACATTAAAGCTCGGTTCTCATCCGGCGGAGCGGCCGAACGGCTGTCACGTCACTATCACTCACTAACTAGCAAACGGTCTCCATGGGCAGCTTGACGGGCGCCGGCGCCGGCAGCGCGGGCGCCGGCAGCGCGGGAGGCGCGGGCGGCGCGGCCGTGGTGTTGGTGAGCGACTCGCCACAGGAGGGCAGGTGCGTGGAGGAGTGATTGCCGCGCCGCGCGGCGGGCGCCCGCGCGCGCCGGCAGCACGCCGCGTTGAGGGCGCGCGCGCCCAGCTCGCGCAGCGCGCTCAGCGCCGCTGGCTGCGCGCCCACCACCAGGAAGATAAGCACACCCTGTAGCGCGTTCAGCAGGTCCGTGCCGTACCACACGTACTCGGGCCCGCCCGCCGCCCACGACACCACGTCCGCGCCCCACGTCACGCCCATCACCACCACCAGCTTGGCGCAAACGCGGCCCAGCGCCGCCCTGCATGGAACACTACACCGTCAATATTGACAACAGCAAAATGATTTTGAATTAGGGTGTCGGTTTTACGAGGATGAATAAAACTCTTATGGACATAAGGATAACACGACACGGGTGAACTCTAACCTACATAATAAGGTAATCAAAAATACCGGAGGTTTGAAATGAAGGAACATTAAAAAGACGGGCACTCACCTCTCGGAGGTGGACTTGACCTCGTCGCGACGCCAAAGCCCGCACGTGAGCTGGCGCGTGGTGGACACGAAGAGCGCCAGGTTGACGAGCAGCAGCACGCCCACGGGCCCGAAGAAGTACACGAGGATCTCGGCGTCTCCGTAGAACCAGCAGCGCTGCACGGCGAAGCGCGGGCGCAGCAGGGCGGGCCCGGCGGGCGGCGGCGGCAGCGCGTCCAGCAGCGCCGCGCAGCCCGCCACGCACAGCGGCCCGCCCCACGCGTACACCGCGTACACGCGCAGCCGCCAGCGCTCCTGCCCGCGCTCGAGGCTCGTCGGCCGGAAGTCCCTACACACGCACCACCGCTCATTAACCCTGCTTTATACCGCTTAGCATCGCAAATAAAACCATCATCAACGAACATCAAGATAACAACATTAAAATAGTTTAAAACTTCCGTATGTTTTACAAATTATTTCAGATTTATAACTTAACACACGAAACGTTGCGATGCATTCAGGGTTTTGATGGGGCTGCCGAGATTCTGCAGCGCATCCGGAATGTTCGCTGATGCGCGGACAGATGATTTCGTTGCCATCATGCGCAAGAGGAGCGCTGCGGTTCTGGGCAGTGTGCGTGCCAGCAGCGCTAACAAGATGGGCATTATAGCAGATATATATGTAGGTGGGACTCTGCTGTGCTAGGACACTGGATGCGCTTGCATGCGCCAGTGGTGTGGGATAGAATGCAAATCGTGCGTGAAAATACCTAATCTCTCTCTATATTATTTTTTAACCGACTTCAAAAAATCCGAAGTATGAGGTTCTCAATTCGACGCGTATATTTGTTTTATTTTTAAATATGCGTGTACACCGATTACCCGGAGATGGCTGAACCGATTTGGATGATTCTTTTTTAATCGATGGGGTATTTCTTCAAGTTGATCCCGTTGTGATCAAAGTCGAGGTCTGATGAGAGGATCTATGAGGAATTGAAGGAACTCCTCAAATATTATAGGCACGCATATAGAAATTTTGATATTTTCTTTCATGACTCAAGCAGTTACGTATTAAAAACATTATTTGGTGAAGTGGGACTGATGATGAAGACCACGGGTGACCACCGGAACTCTTCAATTATAAGTATTTCACGGGTGGCGATTAGATTTCTGTATAAGGTCGCGAAGCAACTTATGCTCGTAAAAATTCAAGTGGTAAAATAGAACCGGTGATGAAGAACCAGAAGAACTCCTCAACGATTGACGTCCTTGAGGGTATCTTGGATAGCACCATTTTGTAAAGGGTGTTTAGCAATTGGCATTATGCTATTGTAACTTGATGTTGTTATGTGTGTCGTTAAATCACATATGATATTCACTAAAAATGTGAAAAAATTAAAATTTAACAAATAAAAAAACCGACTTCAAAAACCCTTTAAAAAGTAAGAAATAATGCCCTTCGTAAGTAAATTACCTTGAAACTTCAGATATATTGTTGATTAAGTGATACATTAAATATATCAAAGTCGGTGGCAAGAAAATTAGGTAATCCAACCCTCATACATTTACTTGACACCGATTTCAATGTATTTAATGTATCACTTAATCAACAATATGTCTGAAGTTTTAAGGTAATTTGCTTACGAAGGGCATTATTTCTTACTTTTAAAGGGTTTTTGAAGTCGATTTTTTTATTTTCTTAATATGTAAGAGAGAACATTTTCACTTTCCTTTAAATAATTGAAAGTAGGTATATTTTTTACTTAATTTAATATTTATATGGGTCAATCAACTTTTTGTTGCATTTTGGTGTCCCTCGACTTTTTTTGATTCTCCTATGTAAATCATAATTTTCAGAGATATTACAAAAGGTTTAACCATTAATCAGATTGATTATCCACATACCGGCACATTCAAAATACAAAAATTCGTTATTTAAGTGAAATTGCAAACGTCACCCAGGCGACGAATTCAGGCTCCCATACAAAATAATGTTGTCATGTTGTCAATGTGGAGCATGTTGGCTCCAGTTTTACGTCGCCACTAAAAATAATTACTTGGACGAATTAAACCTACAAGTATATTTAGCAAGACGAGTATATTCCTCTTTTAAAGGTATTATTACTTTTTATAAACATTTAATCGAATTTTAGAAAACTTCTTGTGAGTATGTGTCCCTAAGAAATTATTGGAATCGATGTCTGCTGACTAACCATATTTATAAATACTAAGTTTAAATAATACTCCGTCCTCCAAGGCTCAGCTAATGGGAAGCAATCTAAGAATCATTACGATTGCGCTAGCCATTGCTGTGACCTTCGAGTCGTTGGTCAGTTCGTCCGAAGCTTCCAGAGAGGTTGCGTGTCATTTTTGTATGTCACCTGGCTGACTGCGTTTTTTCGTAAGTATTTATGCTTTTCTATGCAATTTGAAATCTAATGCTTAGAATGTTGGTCTGATTTGGTATAGAAACGTATGTAATGAACTTTTTTTTAATAATTGTGACTTAAATGTAGGTGAAACCGTGAAATGTCTCTTGGGTCACCATCATCAGTCACCTGGGTCACTAATGCGGTGACCCAAGAGACAATAACAGTGACTCAAGATACATTTGTCTATATTTTCGGTAATTTTATAAATAATAATAGTTTAAATGTTATCCTCCTCTGCTGCACTAGGAGTGAAGAAATAGCATAGAATGCGTGCAGATGCTTATCATCCTGGCATGTCGTAAAAGTCGACTAAGGGACGGGTCCTCCAACATGGTGGACTATCTGTATGGGCGATGGGCCGATCACCTGTCACCATACGGTTCATCATACCATCTTAGGACTAATTAATCGAACGTGGCCACAAGTAGTCTTGTGGCTCTGCCCACCCCATTTGGGATTTCGGGCGTGATAATATGTATGTATGTAAATGTTATCATAATTGTGTGCAGTTATTACTGTGCTCGGGCTAGTAGCTTAAGACTACTGTTTGCAGAAAATATATGCGTTAATTTATTGTTTTTGGCTGAAATACTAATCTAAACTAAAATCAATATGGATCCGCTTCCACAATAGCCTTTAATTCTTCATTTTCCACTTTGGTCTCAGGCCGTCCACGGGGTTGGTTCTGAAGGTCGAAATTTCCAGAACGAAACCGTTGAAACCAAAAACGTACCGTGCTTTCTTTTACGATACTAGCGCCGTACACATCATTAATCTTTCGAGCTGTTTCTACAGCACTGGTGCCACGGTAGAACTCGTACTCGTAAATATACCGATATTTCATGTTTTCCATTGTGCGGTAATAAGCGACGCTAAAGAAAAAAATAATGAGGAAAAAACAAATGAATGACTGTTTTCAGAACTCAATTGTACAAGCTAAATGGATTTATAAATTTGAATTTGGAATTCTTAACCAAAGAGGAGATATTTCAGATCAAAGTGGTCAGTACGACAAAACGCTAATTTCATATGTAAGACCTAATAAATGGCCAGCTCGTTCTGCAGGGTGTCCGCAGCAGGTGGCGGTTCTATTATATTATTTAAAGACGGTCTATAATTTAAAGAGCGCAGGGACCTGTCCGGTCATTCTGTCGAGCGCGTTTGCGAGATCGCCTGAGCAGAAACGGATCAGTATCTAATATTGTGTCTACAGGCCACCTACTGCAAACTTAGCTATTTTTATCAATACAATGGAGGATGGTCTCAGTAAAGTTAGTAATATATCTCATTTTAAGTTCTCCCACGTTTCTGTCATAGACATTTTAAAGACGTTCAAATTGTTAAAGGTGAAGAAAACGGAAGACTTATGGGGCGTATCAGTTAAGGTTCTTGATTATATTCTAGACGTCGTTGCGCCATCTTTAGCCCTTATATTCAATAGTAGCATAGATGAAGGCATCTTTCCCGACTTAATGAAATTCAGTAAAGTAGTACCCATTTTCAAATCGGGCAAAAAGGATAATCCTTCTGATTACCGCCCTGTGTCAATTTTGCCAGCGTTTAGCAAAATATTCGAAAAAATAATGCTAACGCAGATGTTACAACATTTCAACTCTAATAAAATTTTACATCCACAGCAGTTTGGATTTACTAAGGGTAGGTCTACCACCGACGCGGGTGCTAGCTTAGTTAAATTCATTTTAGAGGCTTGGGAAGACTCACACGATGCCATTGGTGTCTTCTGTGACCTTTCCAAAGCTTTTGATTGTGTAGATCATGACACTTTAATTCGAAAATTAAAATTCTATGGCATTTGCGGCGATGCCCTTCAACTCGTTAGATCTTATCTTACACAGAGATTGCAGAAGGTATCAGTTAACGGTGCAGTATCTGCAGAGACTGTGGTGGAAATGGGAGTGCCCCAAGGATCAATTCTTGGCCCTTTCCTGTTCCTTGTCTATGTAAATGACCTTCCTTACATGGTAAGCCAAACATCAGGCATAGTCATGTTTGCAGACGATACTTCTTTGCTGTTCAAGGTAAATAGGAAGGATACCGAGCTCACTGAACCAAACAACACTCTGTCCATGATTTCTAAATGGTTTGCTGCAAATAATTTGTTACTTAATCCTAAAAAGACCAAATGTATTAAATTTTCTTTAGTAAACACACCAGATGTTAATGCACACTTGAATATTAAATTAGACGGTCAAAACATTGAATTTGTAAAGTCAACTGTTTTTCTAGGATTAACACTTGACTCAAAACTGCAGTGGGGTTCCCATATTACAGCCATAGCGAGTAGGTTGAGCTCTGCTGCGTTTGCAGTCAGACAAATGAGGCAATTAACTGATGTAGCGACGGCAAGGTTGGTTTACTTCGCGTATTTCAAAAGTATTATTTCATACGGTTTAATTTTATGGGGATCAGCTGCTGACTTAGAGTCTATTTTTATTTTACAAAAAAGGGCCATCAGGGCCATATATAACATGGGCACCCGCGAGTCACTGAGGGAATTTTTTAAGGAAATTGAAATACTAACCCTGCCTTCGCTATACGTATTTGAAATAATAATGTATGTCAGAAAAAATATATACAATTTTCCTACAAATGTAGATAAGCCAAAGGCTACTAGAAATACCGGAAAGCTTAAAGTACCAACTTATAGACTGGCTAAAACTAAAAAATCATTTCTAGGAAATTGTACACGTTTTTACAATAAAATACCTAAAAACATAATAGAACAAACAGACACAATGTTCAAATCTACTGTAAAGCGAATTCTTATTTCTAGGGCATATTACTCAGTAAAAGACTACGTCATGGACAGGGACGTTTGGCTTAAATCGTGACCTGCACTGGCGATCCCTGGGTCTCGATGAGCGTACCTGCTGTGGTATATACTTAGATTTGTATAAAACTGTAGACATCATTGTTGACTTATATGTGTACTGATTTGAAAAAATGATACCTCACCGAGTTTCTTGCCGGCTCTTCTCAGTAGAGGATTTTTTCCGAACCGGTGGTAGATTCATTCCTTGACCTTCATAAGAGCTTGTAAAAGCCTAAATTGAATAAAGATAGTTTGACTTTGACTTTGACTTTAAAGCGATTAATAGTAAGAAATCAGTTATGGTCTGCGGAGATTTCAATGTTGATACTTTAACACAGTCGGTTGAAAAACATCAATTTGTCTCCGTTTTTAAATCCTTTAATTTAGATTGTTTATCTAACGAACCGATCAGGGTCACCCCCATTTCTGCCAATTGTCTAGATAATATTTGGATCAACTGTCAGTATCTGGAAAAATCGTTTGTTAGTGGAGTTCGCTCGGATCATAAAGCTCAAATTGTCAAATTACCTTGTGCTAGGGTAAATCCAGATAAGGTAATAGAAATTAGACCATTGACTAAAAATAGACTTCAGTGCCTAAAATCAAACATCGCGTTTAAAATATCCACTTCTGAAGCCAAACCGAATGGTCCGAACGAACAGTTTAAAATGTTATTAGATACCGTGTGTACTGAATTTGTGAGAACCTGCAGTTAGAAACGTATTCAGATAGGGCTTCAAGTCACTTTTAATGAATGGGCTACAATTGGGATTCGTAAAAGTAGGGATAACTTGTACCAACTGTACGACAAGAGATCTTGTACTACTGATGAACGCTTCCACCAGTAGGTATGTTAGGGATTATTCTAGATTGTTTAAAGTCGTATGCAATAAAGCTAAGTCAGCCCACCTCAACAGTAGAATTCAATCATCCAGCAATAGAGTTAAAACTGTTTGGAAAATTATAAATTCAGAAACCGGCCAGAAGAAGAACGCAGAGGCTTCTATTTCCTTAAAAATAAAAGACACGCTTATCACAGACGGGATTGACGTAGCAAATGAATTTAACACTTTCTCTTCTAGAATTCCCATTGAAACGACTAGATGTTTAGCTTCCTCTTCCAATACTGCCGGTCTACTACTAAATGAATACATTAGTCTTACTAATATATCTCATTTTAAGGTCTCCCACGTTTCTGTCATAGACATTTTAAAGACGTTCAAATTGTTAAAGGTGAAGAAAACGGAAGACTTATGGGGCGTATCAGTTAAGGTTCTTGATTCTATTCTAGACGTCGATGCGCCATCTTTAGCCCTTATATTCAATAGTTGCATAGATGAAGGCATCTTTCCCGACTTAATGAAATTCAGTAAAGTAGTACCCATTTTCAAATCGGGCAAAAAGGATAATCCTTCTGATTACCGCCCTGTGCCAATTTTGCCAGCGTTTAGCAAAATATTCGAAAAAATAATGCTAACGCAGATGTTACAACATTTCAACTCTAATAAAATTTTACATCCACAGCAGTTTGGATTTACTAAGGGTAGGTCTACCACCAACGCGGGTGCTAGCTTAGTTGAATTCATTTTAGAGGCTTGGGAAGACTCACACGATGCCATTGGTGTCTTCTGTGACCTTTCCAAAGCTTTTGATTGTGTAGATCATGACACTTTAATTCGAAAATTAAAATTCTATGGCATTTGCGGCGATGCCCTTCACCTCGTTAGATCGTATCTTACACAGAGATTGCAGAAGGTATCAGTTAACGGTGCAGTATCTGCAGAGACTGTGGTAGAAATGGGAGTGCCCCAAGGATCAATTCTTAGCCCTTTCCTGTTCCTTGTTTATGTAAATGACCTTCCTTACATGGTAAGCCAAACATCAGGCATAGTCATGTTTGCAGACGATACTTCTTTGCTGTTCAAGGTAAATAGGAAGGATACCGAGCTCACTGAACCAAACAACACTCTGTCCATGATTTCTAAATGGTATGCTTCAAATAATTTGTTACTTAATCCTAAAAAGACCAAATGTATTAGATTTTCTTTAGTAAACACACCAGATGTTAATGCACACTTGAATATTAAATTAGACGGTCAAAACATTGAATTTGTAAAGTCAGCTGTTTTTCTAGGATTAACACTTGACTCAAAACTGCAGTGGGGTTCCCATATTACAGCCATAGCGAGTAGGTTGAGCTCTGCTGCGTTTGCAGTCAAACAGATGAGGCAGTTAACTGATGTAGCGACGGCAAGGTTGGTTTACTTCGTGTATTTCAATAGTAGTTTATGCAACGGTTGCATAATGATAGGCCTTAAAACACTAGTGCGGTTTTATGAAACGAGCTTTTAGCTAGTTTCATAATAAGATCGCACGTGTGTTTTAAGGCCAAATTATGCAGAGTTGCATACATAACTTTATCTACACACATATTATAAATCCTCCATGATGGGTGCAGAAACAATATTTTCTGGCAACAAGTTATTTGTTGCAATCGTGGCTGCATATTTCCGATATCCGGCGCATTTTCACATCACACACACTCCGAGAAGACTCCTTTTCATATTTTCAACTAAAATGTAAATTACAAACAACTTTTTCTATTCAATTCAACAACAATTCTACTTTCGTTCAGAAAAACACCCACATAATGGCGGCAATTCGATCCTCCGTCAAGACCATTTTTTTTAAAATCATAGACAAACGAATAAAGTCTCTATTCTCATCTCACTCGAAATCAAATGTTGTGCAGTTTAAATAAAAAAACATACTGAATTGACGTTTCGTATCAATAACTGTTTTAATATCCATGGATACTAGAATAGAGACCCACTTGAGTTTTGACAGCTGTTCCAAATTTAATGTCATTTCTATACTAAAAACGATACGGGAATAACATTGCAGCACTGGTTTTTCCTAATTGGTTGTCAAAATGGTGGTCATTTCCTACGGTTTTTGATTACACTATGGAGGTTTTATGATATGGGTGTAGATAAAAGTATTATTTGATACGGTTTAATTTTATGGGGATCAGCTGCTGACTTAGAGTCTATTTTTATTTTGCAAAAAAGGGCCATATATAACATGGGCACCCGCGAGTCACTGAGGGAATTTTTTAAGGAAATTGAAATACTAACCCTGCCTTCGCTATACGTATTTGAAATAATAATGTATCTCAGAAAAAATATATACAATTTTCCTACAAATGTAGATAAGCCAAAGGCTACTAGAAATACCGGAAAGCTTAAAGTACCAACTTATAGACTGGCTAAAACTAAAAAACAATTTCTAGGAAATTGTACACGTTTTTACAATAAAATACCTAAAAATATTATAGAACTAACAGACACAATGTTAAAATTTACTGTAAAGCGAATTCTTATTTCTAGGGAATATTACTCAGTAAAAGACTAGGTACGTCATGGACAGGGACGTTTGGCTTAAATCGTGACCTGCACCGGCGATCCCTGGGTCTCGATGGGCGTACCTGCTGTGGTATATACTTAGATTTGTATAAAACTGTAGACATCATTGTTGACTTATATGTGTACTGATTTGAAAAAAAAATAGGTACCTCACCGAGTTTCTTGCCGGCTCTTCTCAGTAGAGGATTTTTTCCGAACCGGTGGTAGATTCATTCCTTGACCTTCATAAGAGCTTGTAAAAGCCTAAATTGAATAAAGATAGTTTGACTTTGACTTTGAAAGAAAAATTAAACACGGATGTGCAACAAAAAGTTGATTCACCCATATAATAAAATATTTTTAATTGCAACGCGTTTATAACTAGACGCGTTGTAATTTGTCGATCTCAGCGTCGTGATAAATATCTATTATACCTACCTATGTACCTACTTCAACTATTTAATTTCAACATTAAAGTTTCTGTTCCCAGAACACCAGATGACATCAAGAAGCTAAATACAAATTAATACTATAAAATTATATTTATAACAGAATATTATTTTAGACTAGCGGTGCCGGCGAATTGGCTCACGTGGGATTGAGATGAAAGGTATCCTGTGTTTTATTCCGCGATAATAATATGGTCTAAGTACCGTCTGATACTTTCATCCAAAGCCGTCCAGCCGTTTTCGCAGGATTTCGGAACAAACATGCAAATCCTTGTTACTCAGTAGGGTCCGTGGAAACGTCCCTATTTCACCCAAATGTCAGGGGTGTTTGACGTCTTAATCCGGCGTCAGCAATTTAAGTTATGGCAGCCCTAAGAAGGTCGACCACTACCACCTTTTGTAATACTGACTAATAAACTTTAAATCATTTTAATTCTCACTCACCGGAACGTCCACCAAATGTTGAAGCACATCGTGTTCAGCCAGAAGAAAGCCGCCAAGAACAGGAAATGCATGCACACCGCTGGATAGAGAGAACACGTGTTAGAGTCGCGAGCGCCGCTCCAACGAGCATCAACCAGTGGCCCATTTCACGAAGCTACAAGTTACAATTTTACAGGCAAAAAACGGGCAACACTGCATGGCAGATGTAATGGGATTCGTCATCGGTGATGCCAGTTATTGCATGCAAAATTGTAACATGTAGGTAGCTTCGTGACACGAGCCACAGCGGGTCGGTTTAGTACTCACCCAGCGCGCGACACAGCGTCGGCGGCACCTGGTCGCCGGCCAGCTGAGTGCCGGCCAGCAGCGCGTCCGCCAGCATCAACGACGCCACGTACTGCGTCTGGCAGCGCCAGTGCAGCGCGTGGTGGGCCGCCGGCAACGCGCAGCCTGCCGCTAGCGTGGCGGCCAGGAAGGCGGCGCCCACCGCCAGCCCGCATCCGTACAGCACGTGCCGCGGCGAGCGTGCCGCGCCCTCGCCCTCGCGCGCGCCCGGGCACGCCATCACGCGCGCTCCCGTCTCGCCCACGAGCGCCTCCGCGCACCACGCTCCACCCGCTACAAGCACGCCGTCCGCCAACCGCACCGAGCCGTTGCCCTCCAGCCGCGCACCAGCCAGCGCGCCCGATACCGAGTACTGTGGACCCACCGTGCACGCCGGCCACCCCACGCCCAGCACCGGCTCGCCATCCGGCCCGGCCGCAGCCGCCGCCAGTGCGCGCAGCTCGCTCATCGCGGCCGCGGCACGCGCCTCGTCCGACACGCAGCCCGTGCCGTCGTACACGCGGCCCTCAGCGCAGCACTTGGAGGGCGGATGCTCGTCGTCCTCGAGGCAGATGAGCGCGGCGGCGACGTCGGCGCAGTAGCGCGCCGGCGGCAGTGCACGCGCCGGATTGCGCAGCAGCAGCGAGCCGTTGTTGGCGAGCAGCGCGTACGGCGCCGCGTGCTCTGGCAGCACGCGCAGGTCGGCGCACGCAGGCAGGGCGCCGTCCGCCTCGCGCCAGTGCGCCGGCAACCGCCCGCGCTCCAGGAACGTGTTGCGCGCAGGCGCATACACCAGCGGCGCCCATTGCTGCGGCTCGGGCTGCTCGCGGCAGGCGGCGGCGGCGCCGGCGCGGGTGAGCACGGCGGCGCGCAGTGCGTCGGGCGCCAGCGCCTGCCCCGCGGCGCAGCAGCGCGGCACGGCCAGCGGCGCGGGCCGCACGCCGCCCGCGCCGACGCACGCCGTCAGCAGCACCGCCGCCGCCAGCAGCCCCGCACGCCGTCCGCACATGGCGCCGCTCAACGCGGCATCGAGTCGCGAGCGCATAGTCCACTTTGCGATTTCGTGCTCATTATCATCTCATCACTGCACACAGCACGTCGCCGTGTCGGCAGCCATTTAAATTTTAATCACTTATGTCAATCCGTGGTAGGTCACGAGTAAACGGTCACTATATTTTATCACGATCCGGTGTCGGTAAACTACCATACTCCATTCAATAGTCGATCGCGAAGTAGCACGTGCGAACTGGTTCGAGTCGACGGCGACATGTCCTCTGCCCTCGAGAGCCGGAGTGAAACTGGCGCGGCGCGGCGCCATGCCCTCCGCTCGCGGCGCGGCTCTCGGCTCTCGGCTGCTAGCGGTAGCGGGTCGCGCTCCGCCCTCCTCACTCCGCCCCGTGCAACCACAACAAACAACATATTGTACCTATCCAATCCGACATAATTATCTATCTACCTACCTACCTTATTCATTATGTTTTTCTTCATCCAAATAGGTCACTTTATTATGTCACCAGCAACCAACGAATTTGGTCTCCAAATGCCCAATGGCACCGTGGCAAGAGCGGAGTGAAAACAACCTATGAGCAACGAATAGATAGTGGAAGACCTGCGAAGAAGAGAACAGCGGACTAGTCTTCTAATGTGTGAGATCAGATACCTAACTGTACCATAGAAACCGTCAAGAAACCAAAGAAACACCCCTCTCTGTACTCAAGACAGATTGTTTTTGATATAAATCGTCGTTGTTTATTCATTATGACAAGGATCTAGGTACGACGGCGAGGCCCTAGCACGGTTGACACGGGCATAACTTAACCCCTGGTGCCGGCGCTATATCCATTTGGTTGACTTGACATGACACATATAGCTAACGACGCAACGACAGTTCATAAGATCCACATATTATAATCACGATTTCATACTTCCGATTTTTTAAATTATGCTCATACCTATTTCCGAATATGATTTTTACGACCACATAAACTTCCAACGTTACAATTTTCCGAAAAGGTTTTGTCTACTGATTTTATTAATTCCAAAAAATTGCGAAACCGTCCGGAACTTTAAATATTCCGAATTTTGCTATTTCGATATTATGAAAAAACTGAATTATAAAATAAGGAATATTGTAAATAAATGATTCAGAATTGAACTTAATTAGGAAATATAATAATTTAATAATACAATACCTACTCATCATAGGATAGTCAAAATTGTTAATTTTTCACTAAAATAACCGATTACCGAACCATTTTGTGTCATACAGTTCAGAACTGAACCGAGTCTGCTAACCCCGACTTCCACGTAGTACTTGTCTGTTCTACCCCTAGCTTGAGGGTATACCTACTTACTTAACCCTTTCGGCGCGCATGATGCACATGTGCATCATGGGATTGCAGCCTCGCGCACGCGCATGATGCACATGTGCATCATGGGATTGCAGCCCCGCGCACGCGCATGATGCACATGTGCTTCATGGGATTGCAGCCCCTTGGGCGCGCATGATGCACATGTGCTTCATGACAAAGATTGATGACAACATAGTATTTTGTCCAAATTGGAACAGTTTTTAGGTTGATTGAGATTATTGAGACTATAAATAATTGAGTGTCATATATATATTTTTTTCTTCCTTTGTATTTTCAGAGAAAAATTACTTTGAACTTTAACAATCGATATTACTTGTATTCAGTAAGAAATTTTTCTTATTGATTTGATAAACCGTTAGCCTAGTCATCATTGTACATTTTAATTTAATTTAATCATCTATATATTTAGATTTTCACTTAAAAATGTCATGATAACCACGGTGCATCATTGCGCCAGAGCGTACCGCATTTATTACCATGCAATTTAAAAATGTAACAAGTACCGTATTTGTCGTATAATATTAGACTTTATTGCGCATGAATGAAAGTACATTTTTCTTAAGTAAGCAACAGAAAATCACATTGGACGGTGTCATGCGGCGTTGACGTTAGTCATTCATTTGTAATTTTTTAAAGTAATGTATATAAACATTCAATATTTCGGCGATAAATACAATAGTAGATACAAATATTACTCAGCGAATAAATTTAGCAAATAGTCGTTTTTGTATAGTCCAGAAAGTGGCGGTACACTTGACTTGACTAAGAAATGGTTTATCACGCTACTTATCTCGTTCAGCTACCTGGCGGTGGCCCTGTCATGTCCCGTGACCTTGCATTCCTTAGAGACATACGCTAATTATTATTTTCTTATCTTTTGTATTGTTAAGAAAACTTTCACGAAATGCAGGCGACCAATCACGAATGTCGCCGTTCTGAGCTGGGAAGACAAAGGGTGGGTAATTCATATTAAATACGTACAGTCTTAGTTTATGCCTGTGACTGTGCGTTTGTCTCCCTGCGTCTTGTGAGTGATAATCGGTTGTGATTGCTCACCTCATATTCCCGATAGTTGCCGTTTTATCAAATGGTCAACTGCCGACCGATATCAGCGATATGCCAATGCCGCTAGGTAACTACTTGGATTAATTTATTTAATTTTCCAATGTTATTGTCAAATTAATTCAATTAGACTGTTTACCCATTGTTTTTTATTTCATCCAAAATAAACATTTTGTACCTAACTGGTTATTATAAATTGAGCATGACACCATTCATTCTCTTGTTGCTCGCGGCAGCGAAATGCGTGCGGTACCGTAGCGCGCAATGATGCACAGGGTGCATCATGGCTTTTAGAACAGAAAATTATGTATGTGCGCGCGGGCACGTTGCACTGCGCTGGAAGTCGTTCGCGCAGGTGCATTGCAGCGCGCTATGAGGCGGCCGCGCGGGTGGATTGCAGCGCGCTATCACATGCTCGCGCCGAAAGGGTTAACCTTGTCTTATGCCAAATATCTGGCCTTTGGGCAAGGGCGAAGGGGTTACACTTCCCGCAGCACCGGAGCTGTTGCAATTTAAGTTAATTCGTAACTTCCAAATATGACCTACGTACCTATAGAAAATCCCCGCCAAGTGAGTGTCAAACCACGCACGCGCAGGGAAAGGTTCCCGTGGTCGCGATGAACGTTCACGGTTACCATACTTAGCATCCACAATACCTATTCATTTCACCCACAGCAAAAACCAGTTTGTATTTCATAGTTTTCAAGTTACTTAAGGCCCAGGCACACCAAACGCGGTTGCGGCGCGTTTGCGGCGCGAACGCGGGTCCGCGCCGTTGTCGAACAGCGCGAGCGAATTTACCATGCCACACCAAAGTAGCCGCAACCGCGTTTGGTTTGCCCCGGCCTTTACTACTAACTATAATATCTGACTTTACCACGGTGTAGGTATATTGCCGCGCCTTCTTAATTTTATTCTGCCTGATTCATACGCTTTCATTCCTCGCTAGGAGCTACGAACCACAAAAACAAAACGCGTCAATAAAGCAATAATAGACCTATTTTCAATTAAATAACACTCGCGTTTTGACTCAAAAAAAGTAAGCATCCCGAAAATCGCGATGGACCTTACTGTTTCTATGCTCATTCATCAAAATCGGTCCAGTAGGTCAGGAGCTTCAGTGGAAAATCCGATTTTTTATCACATAGGTAGGTAGAAAGTTAAAATCTACCAGTCGGGTAAAAATTGTTGAAGGAGTACGTTGAAATAAGGTTGAAAAACGTAACCATTACTGACATCTGTTGAAATTCCTTCGTAAAAGTCCGTTGCATGTGCTTATAATATACGGATAGCGAGCGCTGTTAGCTGACTCACTGTGACGCTAGGTAGTTACTGATATAAACAGTAGATGGCGCGGAAACTACCGAACCTTTTACCACTACGAACGAGTACTACGACTCGCTGAGCGAGTTAGTTTGAAAAAATACAAGGCCAGCCAACTTAAGAAACATCTCACACATTCCAACCTATGATATATCAAAAAGCAACAATGAATACGGAAAGAGGGTGTGGTCCCAATTAGGGCTTGCAATCCGAATATTCGAATAATTCGAATATTCACCTGATATTCTAATTCGAATAATACGGTGATGGTATTCTTATATTCGAATTATTCATTTTTTTTTGATAGTTCTATTTTACATCGCCACATTGCATTTGCTTGGTTCTCCTTCTTGCTTGTCGAAACATTACATTCGACAACTAGTTGCCAAACTCACTGGTTTATGATTTATAAATAATAGGATAGGACACATCCGCATCCGCTGCATGAACTACCTTGTGAGTCCACTGCCACGGCTATACACCTGGTAACAAGTAGCTAAGTTTGGCCGCTACATGCGGTGCATTTCACAGAAATATGGTCTATGCTGTGCCATGTATGGTAACGTTCTAACACTGTCCAGTGATGTGAAATATTTAAGAATCATACTCGATAAAGAAGTGACCTGGAAGGACCACGAAGAGAATGTCACAACCAAAGTACTCAGAGTATTTGGTATTTGTAGATCTGCCTACGGAAAACAAAGGGCTTAAACTCTAAGGTACTGAAGTGGATCAACACTATGAGGGTAAGGCTCATAATCTTGTAGGGGAGCTTGGCTTCGTGGCCGTGGCCGAGAACAGCAGTGCGCACATTCAAAGACTTTATCAAAAGTACAGAGGACGACCTACAACACCTGCATATTGCCATACAGGTGCCGAGGCGCGCAAGGCTCTACATGGGATGAAAGTGATGGGTATATGGAGTGGCTTAAAGCCGAGGAGTAGGCACACTAACATGGAGCCTGAACAGAGTTTTGGACGGACTACTTACTATGAGCTGTGATAAAATGCAATGCATGTCTGTTTTCCGTAAGAAGTTTAAATTTCACATTCTAACAAGGTTCGAATGGACTGAAGGGCTATAACCACCAAATGGGGACGGCATCTCATGGTACACGAATGGGTCGAAAATGAACTCTGGTACTGGAGCAGGCATTCATGCCCAAGTCTACAATAGCAGCACGGCGTTAGCATGGACAACTATGCTACCGTCTTTCAAGCAGAGATGGATGCAATAATTGCTTGTGCACAGAAGAATATACGTAGACAGGAAGATACGAGAGAAAAATTACTATATTCTCAGTGACAGCCAATTAGCGCTCAAAGAGCTTATGTCACCGAAAGTGGACACAATACTGGTCTATAATGGTGTCCAAGGATTAAACAAACTTGGCAGACATAATAAGGTGACACTGGTATGGATCCCAGGACACGAAAGCTTCACCGGTAATGAGACAGCGGACGCAAGGGAAGAGGTGTCAATGAACTACCACATTGACCGGAACCTTTCATAGGACTCTAACAGGGAACCATAAAAACAGCCTTTAACAACCATGCCAAAGGCAATCACCGCCGTGAGTGGAGGACCTTGGCAGGCCTAAGGCATTTAAATCTCTTTACATGAAGATTTAACTCAAGCTGGACCAATAAACTTTGAAAACTCGGCCGAAAACGAGTCTGATAAAAAATTGGGGTGTTCATGGGTCACTTCGGGGTTAAGTATATCTTAGCCAAGATGGGACTTCCTGACAACACAATCTGTAGAATGTGTGGCGAAGAGGAAAAAACAATGTAGCGCGTCATCTGTGAATGTGACGCCCTAGCCAGACTAAGAATGAAAATCCTTGGCAATGGATTTCCAGAACCAGGGGAATTCAAGGCACTATCACTGCGCTCCACAATTCACTTAATTGAAGTGGTGGAGAATGCCATGGAGTAGGTTCTTAGGAGAGGGTTAATTGCACAAAATAGCTCAAAGGGGCCAAGTGTATCCGTAAGGAACCCACGCTCTAAGATAAGATAAGATAAGGAGTACGAAGATTTTGTCTGTTGTTCGTTTTTTCATGGTTTTGATTATTATTTATGTAAAAAAAGAAATTATTTCTTTATTAAAGGCAATAAAACTGTTTATGTATAAGAAAAAACCGTTTTTTATAAAATCCCCGAATTTTCGAATAATTTTCGAATATTCGAATTATTCGAATATCATCTAACTTATAATTCGAATATTTGAATATCGCAAACATCGAATATTTGCAAGCCCTAGTCCCAATTACTGCCTAGTATCTTAATTAAATGGATTCCCACAGGTGTTATTATCTAAAATAATTGAGAAGACAACAGATAAACAAATTAAGAACATTTTGAAGCGACATGTACTGGAAAAATAAACCTAATAACTAACACTAATAAGTAATATTATATAATTAATTAAGAATTTAATACAGAAATTCCATTTATAATGTTTAACACTCAAAATCTTTGATAAAGATTAGTTGTTAAGCATAAATCAAATAATGTAAACAATATTGAAATAATAATAATATAATAATAATTCATTTATTTATCGAACAACTCAGATTCATTTCATTACAATATTAGGTATACAATAAAAATAAAAATAAATAAAGTTAAAATTAGCAATAGGTATATGAAAATGAAAATGAAAATATTTATTTTGCAAGTAGGCCACCTGGGCTCTTTTACATGTCTGAATCTACCAGCGCTTCGAAAGGTGACATCTGCTGAGAAGAAACGCCGCAAGAAACTCAGCAGTAAGTCTTTTTTCAACTTTGGCAGTACAGTTTTATCTAAAAACTAAAACAAAATGTGCAACATAAAAACCTAATGGGTACAAATTAATTCTAATAAATAACTAATAAGGGAGATGTATAGTCTCCACGTCTGGAAAAGTTAAGTGACTTAGAGATGTAAAAAGTCTCTAACGGTCATAATAATAAAATAAAAATTGAAGCAAAGAAACATCTAAATAGATTAATCTAGGTTAAATGGAGGTGTAGACAGTCTCCACGGTCAAGTATAAAGATGGAGATGTAAGGTCTCCAAATATCAAAAGAAACAATTTGAAATATAACATTTCATGTCCTAACAATACAAATATACGAATATGAAAAAGTATCAAATATAGTATAGAGAACACTATGAAGTCTCTCTAGTCCGGTTCAGATATCGCACAAAACTAATAAATTAAACACTAACCAATTTAAATGGTCCTTGCGAGCATGAACCGTCCGGACCCCACAGACAGCACCCGTTCACGAGTATGACGCGTATCTCAGCCATCGTCTCCCTCAACCATGTTTTAGGGAAGGTGGCGACCCGATCAACGAAAGAATAAAAATATCCATAATTATTTATTTAATAGGCTCAATTGCTTCTTACATGGAGCTGCATGCAGTGTTCCATGTAAGGGCAATCGAACCTATCTGCAATCATGGCCAGGATGCTGTTGCCGCTGGCGCGCACTCTGCTCGCTAAGGACGCGCACCGCTTGCGCAGAATGGTGTAGAAGCAGTCGGTGCGCGCCTCCGCAAACATGCCCGAAGCGCTGCAGAAGCGCGGCAGCCGCAACAGCACCCTGAACGCGTCATTGTACTGTACGCGCAGGGCGCTAAGCGATCTTCGGGTATAGTTGGCCCACAGGCTGCACGTATATAAAGATGTACAGAAGGCTCTGAAAAGAGTTACTTTCACTTCTTTAGAGCAACGCGCGAACCTTCGGGCCAACATATTCGCCCTCACCGCCAACGCCCGGCGCTCCCTCTCAAGGTCGGCGTCATCCCTCAGGTCATCGGTGATCAGGTGTCCCAGGTACTTAAAATGAGTCACGCGTTTCAGTTGAGCTCCGTTCAGCACGACTGGTGGTACGGCTGACGGACACCTGGTCCCCGCTTTGAAAACCATTAACTCGCTCTTTTTCGAATTGTAACTAACTAATAGAAAATGCATTTGCCCATCGAACAATGTTTACTTGGTTATTGTACCAATACCTAAATATGTTCACTATTTCAACAGCCACATTTGATTCTACCAGTTTCCTCCACAACAATTCATAGCTAACTAAGTCAAACGCTTTAGATAAATCTAAGAAACACGCATAGACTGGTGTTTTACGTGACGTGTAGTACTTGACGGTATGCTTAAAACCCAGTATAGCAGTTTCAGTGGACAGACCCGGCCTAAACCCAAACTGATTGTCATGTAAACTGATGTACTTATCCAACTGTGCATCAGGCAAACCTTCAAGCACTTTATCTATAATTGTCGCTAAGGAGATAGGCCTATAATTAGACTTATCCGATATATCTCCTGTGTTATTTTTAATTATCGGTACTACAACCGTTTTCATTAAGTCCTCAGGTAGGTACGAATGACTTCTACATAGTGAATAAAACATCGCTAGTACTCTTGGAAGATGAGGTCCTGCATACCGAAGATGCTCGACACTGAGACCATCATGGCCGGGAGATTTACCCCTTGACATATATCTAAGAATTTGGGCTACGTCCTTCGCCGTAAAGATGACACTTGAATCTCCATGTTTTGCCTCAGTATCGAGCATAGACGAGCATTGTCCGAGTGGCGACTTTACAAAGAAATGGCTTTTAAATAGCTCAGCTATGCTCTCTGGCTCAGTGACACCATTGACGCTCACGGGCAGGCCAGGGCGTGGGTTCAATTTATTCGTACTCTTCCAAAAGTTTCGAAAGTCGCTCGTTGAATGGTGAGATGCTAGTAAGTCCATTTTTATCTGATCTTGGTTATTCTGGCACCACCTTAATCGTGATTTAAAGATTTTCTTGCTTTCGCACATTGTTTCATATAAAGGTCCAGATGAAGCCTTTCCATATGAGACCCATGTTTGAAAATCTACCCTTGCCCGCCCGTGGGCATCACCCACATGCCTATTCCAGCCTACAACCTTCTTCACGTTCCTATTTTTATTTCCTCGGTAGCTTGTAATGGCCGCCGCCTGTCTGAGGGCCGACACAATGTCAGTATACATTTGACTAATTATGGATCTATGTTCAGTATTTTTACAATTTGAAGAAGAACAACAATCAATCAATTAACAATCAATCAATCAAAGTTAATTAATTGCAGCATATCATTACATAACACCCCAAACTCCTCAGCTTGCTCGTTTCGCTCACCCCATATTACGTTTACTATATCATTTTTACATATATTAAAGTAACTTTTTTTCCGGTCTAATTACATCAAGGTTCAACTCCAACATTAAAGGAAAATGATCAGACCATACGGTGGCATAACAAACGTGTGTATTTACCACAGAGTTGAGGGCTGCTTTTGTTACAATACAGTGGACTAGCCAGCGCCTACAACCATGCGCTTCACTTATAAAAGTGTATGTCTCTGACGATACACCCAATATGTTTGTGTCAACAATTATCCACTCACGCTCGCTACAAAAATCTGACAGTTCAGTATAGAACAATGCCGTCGGATGCGCATTTAGGTCCCCAAGTATAAACACGGATTCGCACTCATAATTGTCTACGATAGCACTTACCGCCCCCAGGCAATCCGTAAATTCCGACAGGTTACTAACCTTGTCAGACTTTAATGGCACATATAGGTACGCGGGTTGGCACAGTCAATCAACGAAACATTACAGAACACCGTCTTATTCCATAGGAGGGCCACGCCACCATATGGGCTATGAGTAGCACACCCACTGTGGTATCAATTGCCGACGTTCCTGTACTATTGAAATTGCTATCAATACTGTCTAAATACGAGAGCTCCCCCGGTAGTAACTAAGTTTCTTGGAGCGCAATTATGTCTGAGGACTTACATAGGTTTCTTATATCTTCATGAGAACGTTTGACATTCTTACAGTCAAAACTGACTATCCTATATGCACTTTTATAAATAAACAGTTTAAACTTTTTTAAATTTTTTATTTAGTTCTTACTGCGAACGCGCGCGCGCGTTGAGTCCAGTAGTTGAGAAAGAGGTCGTGCGACAAGATTTCGAATGAGCAAGACCTGCTCAAATCTTTCCAATAATGAGTTCCGATTGGTTTACTTACTAACTTGCTTACTTTATTTTTAATTTGCTTTGCGGGCGCCATTTTCTTTTCACGTCATACTGTTACAACCAGGTTAAAAACAAGAAACTTGAAAACAAGTGAAAAACCTAAAATAAGTGATTCTAGCGACGAGGAAGTTTATTTGACGCCAGCAGAATTGACTGAAACTGTTAATAGTTAGGGAGGCGAGGTAGCTAAATGGCGTAATTCAACGGCGCCGTCGAGACCTATCAAAATCGAAAGATAAAATAATTTCGAAAAGAAAAGCTCGTATGGTAAAAACCATTTTAGCGGTGGGTTTGGCGTGTACGGTTTTTCAAAAATGTTAAAAAAAAACAGTTACTTGGGCATTCTCGATCAGATATTCATACTACGTATGCCCCAAGTGCCTCTGATAACAACGGTTTGCGTGGTGGGGGTAGGCATACAAAGTAGTCAAAAATGCAAAAAAAAAAATTTACTCGAGCGCTTCAGATTTTCGGAAGGGGTGTTAAGTAGGCCCCAAGGAAGCTCCCTTTAAAAAAACTGACGATTTCGGCGTGACGATAAGTTACGATGAATTTTTGAAAATGCAAAAAAAAAAGTTTTTTTGAAATACTCGAGCGCGTCAGATTTTCATAGGGGAGGGGTTTATCTCGGTATCCTGAAAGCATATTTTCTTAATCTGACAAATATGTTGGTGGGTTCTCTTAATCTGACCGAAAAAGGTTTTTTGGTTTCTTTTTTTTAGTTTCCGGCACATTCGAGAAATATACCGTCGGGTCTTTTCTCTCTCTTCAATCGGCGTCATACTGAGGGCACATAGGTCTACGGTAGGGGAACATATATATATATATATATATATATATGCCGCAACGCGTTTTTCGGAAGACGAAATGGCTCCTCCACACTTCCGGTCATGCGGAAACCGGCAGATTTTGTATTTTTAGTAAGTTTTAGATTATATTCTTCAAAATAAAAAATAAAAAAATCGCGCTCGAGAAGAGTTCGCGACCCTATAACTCGGCGGCGTCAATGACTTATCGTCAGATTAGTTAAATTTAGTCTTAAAACACTAAAATCAACCCCCAATATCTTAATCTGACGCGCTCGAGTATTTCAGACTATCGTTTTTTTTTTACTAATCTGATCGTCTATCCTAGGCGCTCGTCACTACATATAGAGCTAAATACTTTACAAGGTTGTTCTATTAGGTCTAAGGTATCTCTCATATCTCAAACTGCCATGCTCGAGTATTACCGAAAATTCCCCTATTCGCCTCCCTAACTATAATAATGCGCAAATGTTTTTTTTTTCATTTAGACATTTTCTCGCTGAGGTGGAATGAAAAGTTACGTGTTGCATTTTTAACCTCGTGCTCTTTTGATTCCCTCGCTAACGTTCAGGATTCTAATTTAGAATCCTTCGCTTGCTCGGTCATCAAAATTGAGCACGCCGGCGCGGTTAAAATGCAACTTTGCACTCTTGTCTAACAAATAACTATTATCGTAAAAGGCGTACTATTTTTAGGGTTCCGTACCTCAAAAGGACCCCCTTAGGAAGGAAACCCTTATAGGATCACTCGTGTGTCTGTCTGTCTGTTTGTCCGTCGGTCACAGCCAATTTGCTCCGAAACTACTGGACCGATTGAGTTGAAATTCGGTATACATATTGTAAGTCGGTGACCGCAACACGGACGCGTGACGTAAATATATGAATTTGAAACATGGGGGCCACTTTTGGGGGGTAAATTAGAAAATTAAAAAAAAAAGTTATGCAACCTATATCGTGTAACATATCATCAAGGACTTATTGTGAAGATCTTAAATACATATATTTTCTTTTGAATTTCAAGTAAAATGGTTTAGAAGTTATTTAGGAAAATAGGCGAAAATCGATCATTCCCCCCTTATTTCCGAAACAACTGCGGCCCTAACATGCATGCCACAAAGATAAATTAGAACCGTTTATCTCTATGACTATCTCTTTCGTCGGCACTAGTGTGAGAGAGGCGCACTTAGAGATAAACGGTTCTAATTTATCTTTGTGGCATGAATGTTAGGGCCGCACGGGCTAAAATTTTGAAAAAAATACAGAAAATAATTCTTTACCTATAGATTACAGGAAAACCTATAAGAAGTCTATGATATTTAAAGTTACCTAGTAAATTTCAGATAATCATATACGGAACGGAGCCACCACGTTTAACTCGCACTTGTCCGGTGTTTTGGGATATGCGGCTTCTTGGCGGGAAGCAGTAGCACACTACGTTTTATTTTTTGTTTAAAATATAAGTAAGTTCCCCTCAGCGGCCCTAACATGAATGTCACAAAGATAAGATAGACCGTCTTATCTCTAAGTGCGTCTCTCTCACACTAGTGCCAACGAAAGAGATAGTCATAGAGATATAAACGGGTTTAATTTATCTTTGTGTCATTTATGTTAAGGCCGCAGCATGAATGATTTGAGATTTTTGGGTTGGCAAATTTCGTAGATAAGGATAACTCTTTTGCATATTTTTATTAAGAGGACTGTGAACCAACGGCAAAAATCATCCTTTTCATACAAAAAGCGTTAACGATTTCCACCCCTTAAATGTTAACCGATTTTGACCAATTTTTGATAGGTTGTCAGTCAGAACAAAATCTGGGTCTATATGAGTATTGGTTAGCGATCAACAAAGTCAAATAATCGCCGATAGTAGTTTATGCAACGGTTGCATAATGATAGGCCTTAAAACACTAGTGCGGTTTTCATGAAACGAGCCGATAGGCGAGTTTCATAATAAGATCGCACGTGTGTTTTAAGGCCAAATTATGCAGAGTTGCATACATAACTTTATCTACACACATATTATAAATCCTCCATGATGGGTTCAGAAACAATATTTTCTGGCAACAAGTTATTTGTTGCAATCGTGGCTGCATATTTCCGATATCCGGCGCATTTTCACATCACACACACTCCGAGAAGACTAATTACTATTCATATTTTCAACTAAAATGTAAATTACAAACAACTTTTTCTATTCAATTCAACAAGAATTCTACTTTCATTCAGCAAAACGTCAACATGGCGGCAGTTTGGTCCTCCGTCAAGACCATTTTTTTTAAATCACAAACAAACGGATGAAGTCTCTATTCTCAAGTCACTCGAGATCAAATATTGTGCAGTTTATATTAAAAAAACATACTGAATTGACGTTTCGTATCAATAACTGTTTTAATATCTATGGATACTAGAATAGAGACCCACTTGAGTTTTGACAGCTGTTCCAAATTTAATCTCATTTCTTTACTAAAAACGATAAAGAAGTCATGTTATTTCTTTATCGCAGCACTGGTTTTTCCTAATTGGTTGTCAAAATGGTGGTCATTTCATACGGTTTTTGATTAACCAATGGAGGTTTTATGATATGGGTGTAGATAAAATTTGTTTTGTATGAGAATACTGAAACAACAATAAAACTGAATTTATTGATTATGGTGAAAAAACCAAACCGTATAGACCTAGGTTTTGTCCTGACTAACAAACTATCAAAAATTGGTCAACATCGGTTAACATTTTAAGGGGTGGAAATCGTTATCGCATTGTCTGAACAGCTGTACCTAGGTTCACACTCCTTTTAACAAATAGTAAAAATATGTTGACAAAAATATTAAAAAAAAAAATGTTTTGAAACACTCAAGAAAAGCTCTTTCATGACACCGTTTTTGACCCTACTGCTTGGCTTTCAAAATTCGACCAACTTGGTCCCCTTTTTCAGTAAAAATTGTATTATTTGAATATGGTAATAGATGGGGGCACGCAAGTTCTATGACTATTCCAAATTTGAAGTAGAATGCCGAGCTAAATGGGCATGACATACATACATACAGACAGACAATTCACTCAGTCTCTCGAAAATTACTAACATTTACTTACTAACTTAGGTGATTTTTTTTATAAATAAGTGAGACAGTTCAACATCAAAATACATCCTTGTGACCCCAACAATACATATCGGAAGTCAAATCGCGGTCCTCATACTATGCAAAACAAATTCTTGCGGCCCGGTGTACAAGCGGCGAATCGATGCACAATCATGGCGACGGCGCGCAAAACATTATACCCACTTGAACCAATAGGTAAACTCGCGTTTTATTGCCCACCTCGTGGACGCAGACATAAATTGGAAACCGATAACATGCTGCGTGACACGCTTTGCTCGGAGAATGATTGCTTCTTGTCTGTACTGTACAGTACACTGCTGCGTAACACATTCCGCACAAAACACATGAAATCTTTAACTTCGATTATCATGGCCGTTATTACGATTTGCGCTGTGCATATTGGCAGATTCATTTATGATGTGGAAAAGGTGTAATAAAAGTCGTCGGTAGAGTATATATCTATATTGGAGTGTTTGAGGCTACGGCGGCTGGTCGGAGGCGGGAGCCGCGGGGTGCGCGGGGGGCGCGGGGCGCGCGGACGGCGGCGGCGCGCGGCCCGGCTCGGGCTCGGCGTAGCGCGGCGGGTTGGCCCACGGGTCGTAGCCCAGCACGGACAGCATGGGCGCCAGCTCGGCCATGTCGGCGCGCACGTCGGCCGGCAGCGCGTCCACCCACTTGTGCAGCGCGTCCAGGTTCACCGGCCGCACCACCTGGTCCGACGACCGCTCCACGCTGCGCACACCCACTCTCTACAGCGCGGCTGCGGCTGCGGTGTCGCGCGCTCGACAGTGGCTGCCGAGCGAATGCGGAAACAGTGCATTCGACGACACCCGCGGCCACAGCCGCTGCCTACTTACTACTAGAAAACCAGATTACTAAACAAGACAACAACGTCAATCACTCGTTATATTCAATTTGTATGCGAGCCACTATTAGCTAGCCTAGGACACATTCTAAGTCAAGATCAATTTAATCGTTGCTAGAATTGCTTCAGTATTCTGACTGTCCGAAATAACAACCTACGCACCACATCCTTTCATAAATACACAGCCTAAGATTCATAAATTATGCTCCTCCCATTAGGTTCGCCGAAGTATTGTAAAAAAGCTAGTCGTTACTTAGGCTGGTTTTCCTCTCACGCTGACTGTCAGCGCTGATAGGTCAATATGTATGAATTACTAATTTCTGAATAATACTGATTGCTCAGCGCTGATCAGCGACAGTACTGAGTTGTACGCAGGCGCGGCGACGACTGCCGTGACCGCCTTTGGTACCGTTTCGTAGCCAATTTTCGTAGCTGGCGACAAAGTGGGAATCCAAAATTCCCTGTTTGTAGCTGGCTCCGTAATGGGCCTGCGTAGTGCCGTTTCGTAGCCTGCTACAATTAAACAGGGAATTTTAGATTCCCGGTTCGTAACTGGCTACGTAATGGGCCTGCGTAGTGCCAGTTACAAAACGGGATTTTTTCCCGTTTTGAAGCAGGTTACCAATCGCGGTTACGAATCGGTAATGGAAAAGTCCCGTTTAGTAGCCAGTTACAAAACGGGATTTTATTCCAGTTTCGAAGCTGGTTACGGACTTTTAGGTACGAAACGGTACCAAAGGCGTGACCATCGTCGCTGATAAGTTAATATGTAGATAATAATATGTATTACTATGAAGCGTTCCTAGAACGTCAGCGCCGACGGTCAGCGTGAGGAAAATCAGCCTTAAAGCCGTGCCCGAGACCTCGGTTGGTGGTTCGTTGCTCGCCGCCTTCGCGTTTCCGTCTACAAGATTGCCCACAGGGCCAAAACTTAAGTTAAGTGTGTATGGAAACATACGTAGTATCCCTATATACCTACTTAGTTTTAAACTAAACTTTTTTAATTCTCTTTGGTATGATGTTTCTATTGTATTTTTGGCCTAAGCTTCGTTGGCTTCAGGATCAAGTCTCGGAAGCCTGCAGCGACACAACTGCACTCGCGTGGTTTGCAACCAGTTGCTATACGGTGAGCAACGACGGTGCCCGACCGCGGTCGCCAACACACGCGCGTCCACCAAGGGCGTTCCAAGATCATAAACCAGCAAGGTTAGTAACCCAGCAAGGTCACCTCGGTCGGGAGCTCGGTTGCCAGCGGTGTAGCACGGTTTTTAGGTTATATTAGCAGTACTTGTCGCGTTTATGACAGTGGAGGGGGACTCGTGTACCTCTACGATGTCGATGTTGTTGATGGTGTGTGTAGAGAGAGACTCACTCAGAGAGCGCGACGCCGTTGGGCTGGTTGATGTAGCGCTCGTGGTGCAGCACGGCGTCCTGCCAGGGCAGCTGCAGGAAGGCGAGCACCCGGCGCAGCGTCTCGCGCGGCCGCAGCACCAGCGCCTCGTAGCGCACGGGCAGGCAGCGCGCCGCGCCCAGCGCCTTGCACTGCTGGTACATCACCTCCACCGCGTGGTTCCACTTGCTCAGGCACTGCCGGTACGACGACAGGTCGAAGCCCGTGATCGTCACCTGCGCCGCACACACCTCGCGTCAGCGCCGGCTCACACCGAACCACTCGAACATGCCAAGCATGTCAGACCTTATATACAATACAATGTACCTCGGAAACATTCGGGTTCTATAAAGGGGCGTACGAGCGAGAGCTCTAAAAAAATGAGCGCAATAACACATCACTTGATGCGAATCTGCTTTGCTTTCAACTACTGCAAAAAGTTGGTTAAAATAAGGAACGTAAAGTTAAAAAATTTAAATTGAAAAGTAAGAAATAATGATAACGTACGATAATGCTGACGTAAGTTAATTACCTAGAAACGTCAGATATGTTGTTGATTTAGAGATACATTAAATACATCGCTTTCGGTGTCAAGTAAACGTCGGAGTTCCATTCCATTGTAAAATGTATAACTTGACCCTGATCTATCGATTACCGCGTAATAAAATCTCTTGCAATTATTTTGGTAAAACTTAAGGGCCCATATACGGAAAGATCCGTCGTTACGATCCGTCTGTTCAGACTAATCGAAACGACAAATCGTTAGTGTATAGTAAGATCGTTAACGATTTTCCATACCACACGCTAACGATTTGTCGTTATTAAGTTACGATCCATCTCAGACGAGGGATCGTGAAGATCAATGGTTCCATATATGGGGCCCTTTACCGGAGTTTGTTCGCAGTTGTGTTTTAAAGTTTTTCAAAATAATTTCTTAACTCTAAGATGACATGATTCCTTGGAACAAATTTGTCTACCTCGTATAGATTCAGACCTACTCTCACTGACCCAATCGGATTATTCTGCTCATAATCATCGGCTGTATAAAAGCGAAATACAACTCGCACGCTAATCACGAATTCTCAGAAACTATAAAGACTAAAAACTTGAAATGACAGGTTCCGTTTAGGGCCGCGTAGACACCCGCTAAGAAAGGATTTAACAAAACATATACTAAAAAACACGCTTTCATCACGCACTAAAAATTATAAACCTCCTGGCTCCATCATCATACCCTCGCCACCAAGTGTAATGTTTTTGACACGTCAGACGAATCAAAATACACAAAACGGCCCAAACTCGAGGAGTTTACTAGTAGCCATTGAAGAGTTCCACTATCCATGTCCTGATTCCATCCTCAGATCAACTTGATAGTATCAAATTATTGTATTCGTCTACGAACTAGGTACATATACATACCAAGTTTCATTTCGATACTACAATTAGAAGTAGGTTAAAATTAACTTCTAAGATTTGATTACATTATATGCTAGTTACAAGTCAAGCTAATAAAAGCGTGTTAAAAAATCCTCCCTTAAGATGTAAAAGCCCGGGCACACCAAAACCGTTTCGCGCACGCCCCGCGCCGCCGCCGCTTCGCGCACGCCCCGCGCCGCTTGCGCGACGCTTTCGGTGTGCCTCTGGACATGGCGGCCATATTAAATACAACTACATATACAGTTACACCAAGCACAAGTCCGGTCGTGTATGGAGTACTGTAGCCACCTATGGGATGGAACAGCGAAATACCAACTAGCCACCTTACTCTATTGAAAAACGTGCCAAGAAGCTCATCGGTGACTCGGAATTAGTTGAGGCGAAACTGCAAGGCCTTGAACACCGCCGCAAAGTTGCCTGCTTATCGGTATTCTACAGGATATGTCACGGAGAGTGTGCGATGGAATTACATGAACTAATTCCGCCATCCCCATTCCTTCTTCGGGGGACTAGGCGTAGGCTGGGGTTCCATCCCTATGTTGTGGATGTTCCAAGAATTCGCACGAAGCGTTACGCTTCAACATTGATTTGGCGAACGGCTAAGGAGTGGAATTCCCTGCCTGCAGACTTGTTCCCAGAACGGTACAACTTGGGTCTGTTCAAGGAGAGAGTGAATAGCATAGAGGTATTATAACTAGAGGAGGTGAGCCATAGGACTGCCTGTAAGTGGAAGCGTATCACGGTAAAGAGAGACAGAAACTAGAAATAGTGGCACTGTCCTTGTCTTGCCGCATGCGCAATGGCAACATGCTGCGCGCCGTCCGTTGACGACGCAATACGAAATGTTCTAATCTATTATTTCGCTTCAGTTCTGTATGTATTATTTGATTTTGTATTTTTTGTTTATAATAAAAACATAATTTTCAGACTACTAACTGTTTGACTTTTTTTACCTTTTATTAATCATTTTCAGCATTTGAGTGACATTATTACAAATAATAATAGAGAAAATGCTGCGAAAATGATATTATTTTACAAAAACAGCTACACAATATACATAACCACAAAATTTTGACAGTCGAATGCGGAAGGGTCAGTACAATACCGGAGGCGAATCGTTTACTGCGCATGCGTCATCAGACAAGGAAGCGAATACTATTCCTATGCTCTTTCTCTTTCTACCATTATAACGCGTTTCTGGCTGGCTCACCTCCTCTATGTATAATACCTCTATGGTGAATAGGCATTATCTAGGTGTGCATGCTCCATCGTCGAAAGTCGTTTTTTTTAGCTCCCGCATCCGAGGCGTTTAGAGTTTTCATCGGAAAGAACGCGCGCGAGCCAGTGGCGGGACCGCTAGTCTGTCAAATAAGTATAGCGAAATATCACTTGCTCAACTCACTAACCACGAAACCCCCGGACCTCGGACAACTACAAACTTGAAAGGCAAGTAATCAGGTTTATCTTAGGGTGTTGTTTAGACTACACATCCGCTAAGAAAGTTTCGAAAGTTCGACGTTTGTATGGAAAAAACCGCTGTCAAAGCGAATTATTAACACGCTTTTATGAACTTGACCTGTATGTACCTATGTATGTAATGGAATCTTTCAGCGTTATTTAAACTACTTCTAATGTTACTGCTACTCGGATGTCAATACAATAATTTGGTACCATCGAGCTGATCTGACCATGGAGCCAGGAGGTGGATAGTGGAACTCTTCAATGACTATTAGTAAACCCCTCGAGTTTGGGCTCATATTGTTTGGTTTGACGAGTCCAATAGGTATACCTTAGTGATGAGGGCCTTTTGTACTTTTTAGAGCGTTTCTGACAAGAGCGTGTTTTTTTAAGTCTTTGTGTAAATTATAGTTAAAAAAAAAAACTAAAAAACACGCTTTTATAGCAAACCGAACTAAAAAGTAGAAAATAATTTTTAACTATATAGATTTTGTGTGATGATTACACACGTGTGTGTGTAAAAGAAATTCCAACAATCAATTATGACCAAACAATTTGGGATAAGATTAGAATAAAAAGTAAGTTATTAACAAATGATTATGGTGGTGGTTATTAATGGTGGTGTGCAATTTACTATATTTTCATAATGACTCTTATTTTATAAATAGCTACCTAATGAAATAATTCTAACATTTAATACAAAGCACCCCACGCTTTTTTACTATAATTGAATTATATGTTAATAATTTAATTTTTATTCTAAACTTATCCCACATTGATAAGTCATAATTGAATGTTGGAATTTCTATTAATGTAACACAAACTCTTCATACTTAAAAAATATTTTCTACTTTTTAGTTCGGTTTGCTATAAAAGCGTGTTTTTTAGTTTTATTTAAACTATAATTAATTTTTAAACAAAACCTCTTTTATGCAAACGAATATGGCGTGTTAACATAGGTAGTATAACTCGTAAACTATAATTATATTACTAAAGGTGCCTCTGTCTGAACTAAAACTTGACCGTCGAGTCACTAGCCTAGCGGGGACATGCTAATCACATGCGCATGCAGGGGCTCATCGAGCTCCCGCTGCTGTGTCTGACTCAACAAATATAACAGACGGACACTTTCGAGTCCAACGTTTAGTAGTGATTCGAATTTTAATACTAACAATCCACGTTGTTATGTTTTGTTTCAGATACGTGGGAAACTCTCGCAGGGTATCAGGTTTAGTTTAGACAAATGTAACGCTAAACGAATGGAGAATGAGTCACCTTGCGGCTGATGATGGAGTGCACGGTGGCGCGACCGTCGCGCATCATGAAGAGGAACTTGGCGTTGGGGAAGAGGTCCAGCACGTACGTGCCCATCTTGAGCACGAGCGGGTCCTTGTTGCACAGGCGCGGCGCTGGGTCGCCGTGGTGCGCGATCACCTCGAGGCAGAAGGCGGCCACGGCGTTGTCCAGCACCGCCTTGCTCACGCCCGCCGCCTCCAGCCGCATGTTCTCCTTGGCCGAGCGCGCCCAGTGCTGGCGCATCTGCAGGATGCGCGGCACCACGCGCGTCTCCTGCCCGCAGCGCACGTCGGGGTGCGCGTCCAGCATGGCGCGCATGAGCGTGGTGCCCGAGCGCGGCACGCCACCGATGAAGATCAGCGGCAGCTCGCGGCCCGCCACCCAGCCGCGCGCGCCGCCCGCACCGCCCGCGCCCCCCGCGCCGCCCGCGCCCCCCGCGCCGCGCCACGCCCACAGCAGCAGCAGCGCCGCGCCGCCCAGCAGCGGCGCGTGCCGCCAGCGCGGCGCACGCCACATGCCGCCGCCACGTCTGCGCACACCACCACGTTCTATAACTAGGAACCCTTATAGTCTCGTCATGACCGTCCGTCTGTCTGTATGTAACAGCCGCTTTTTCTCGAAGATTATTTAAGCTGAAATTTTGTATGATATTAATGTTTGTCCCACGCACAAAGATAAATAATAAAATTTAAGAAAAAAAAGAAAGCAGACGTATCTTAAGAATCGTCAAACCAGTCTCATAACTAGCAGATTGTCAAACGCCAGCGCCATGGCTTACCCACACCCTATTGCTGATATCTTAGTTCTTACTACATACATACAATTGATTGATTTAATTCACACGCTATTATAGGGTTGTTTCACACGCACCAAAACCACAACACGTGGTCGGGCGGATATTTTGTATTGAAAATAAAAATGATTTTTTTTCTAAAAGTACACGTTTCAACTTAAAATAATGGTATTTTTATTTTTTCTCTAGCACTTCAAATGGCTTCAAAATATTTTTTCAAAGATTCGTAAAAACGAACACGGGCTATTTTGTCCGACAAAGTCGCTTGCGCGCAGCGTGACGTCATCGTGTACAATTCTCTCGCCAGTTGTATGGATAAATGTTCGGGCATAGTATAAAGAGGGAGGAAGTAGGTTATCTTCATACAACGCACCGCGCGCGGCTTGTATGTCTGCGCCAAAGTATCTATACGTCGCCGCACGCACACTTAAACAAAATCTCGACCGTTCGCACTGAACTGGTTTGGGTCAAATCTTGCTAGCTGAATTAGACCCACTTCCTCTTTTCCTACGGAGCCGTTTTTTGACATGTTAGTTCAGTTCCGATGACAATGCATTTTTATGGTAAGCATGACCTGAATCGACATCCAGGATTAGCTCCAGATAAAGGAACTCTTCAACGGTGATCAGCACAGACACGAAATTTTGTGTAGGCATTTTATTATGATAGCTGGTTTTAAGTGGAACCATGACATGGTTGCTGCACTCAGGGTTGGCTCCTACATAGGGAAGTCTTCAACGGTCAACAACACAGTCACGAAATTTTTTGTACGCATTTTATTATGATAGCCGGTTTTAAGTTTTACCTTGATATGGTTGCTGAGGGTTGGCTCCTAACTAGGGAACTCTTCAACGGTCAACAGCACAGACACGAAATGATGTATAGGTACGCATTTAATCAACCATGCCGATGTCTATTTGGGGTTGCAAGGTTTACACCAGTTTGTCTTTAAAAAAAAACATAATAACAAAACGCTTGAACCAAGTGCACGAAGACACACAAGAATCAAGCAAAAACGGACCCTATTTCCATAAAATAAATTCCTAACTGGTATGTAATATTTGTTTGGCTATTTATTTCTTTATTTCAAGAAAACTTACAGCTACGTTTACAGTTACGTTTATACAATGATATTAAAAAACCAAAGATGCGTCTTTCGCACTTAAAAGTTAAACGCAAAAAGCAATCCTATTGTGATCCATTCAATCAGTTATGCGACTCATGCGCGGTCTCTTGATCGAGTAACACATGTCACGCTGAATTAGAAGTGTCAAAAAAAATGCCATCCTGCGCGTTCCGTCGGTGTAAAAATGGTTACAGATTCGCATAGTACCAGATTCGCAGAACGCCAGATTTGCAGAATGCCAGATTCGCAGATTACCAGATTCGCACAGTGCACATAAATAAATCTATTTTTCACATAATAGTAATAGAGAGAGTAAGATTAATTAGGTACAGAACCGTTATCGGATCATTTTGCAATATCAGTTGACGATCACTTTACCGGCGTTAGGGCGGGAATGATGCATATAAATCTCATTATCATATCAGTTGCCAGACAAAGTCACGGGGCCATCCATAACGAGCAACATTACTGCATATTATTTTATCAGGAACAAGTCGTTTTAGAGTTGTCAAAATGGTGGTCATTTCATACGGTTTTTGATTAACCAATGGAGGTTTTATGATATGGGTGTAGATATAGTTAGTAGTTTATGCAACGGTTGCATAATGATAGGCCTTAAAACACTAGTGCGGTTTTATGAAACGAGCCGATAGGCGAGTTTCATAATAAGATCGCACGTGTGTTTTAAGGCCAAATTATGCAGAGTTGCATACATAACTTTATCTACACACATATTATAAATCCTCCATGATGGGTTCAGAAACAATATTTTCTGGCAACAAGTTATTTGTTGCAATCGTGGCTGCATATTTCCGATATCCGGCGCATTTTCACATCACACACACTCCGAGAAGACTACTTACTATTCATATTTTCAACTAAAATGTAAATTACACATTTTTCTATTCAATTCAACAAAATTCTACTTTCGTTCAGCAAAACGTCAACGCGGCGCGGCGCGTCCGTAATGGCGGCCGTCCGTCAAGACCATTTTTTTTTTAAATCATAGACAAACGGATGAAGTCTCTATTCTCACGTCACTCGAGATCAAATATTGTGCAGTTTATATTAAAAAAACATACTGAATTGACGTTTTGTATCAATAACTGTTTTAATATCTATGGATACTACAATAGAGACCCACTTGAGTTTGACAGCTGTTCCAAATTTAATCTCATTTCTTTATTAAAAACGATAAAGAAGTCATGTTATTTCTTCATCGCAGCATTGGTTTTTCCTAATTGGTTGTCAAAATGGTGGTCATTTCCTATGGTTTTTGATTAACCAATGGAGGTTTTATGATATGGGTGTAGATAAAAGTATATTTTATAACTGTACCTGCACCAATGATTGCGTAAGAGCTGGCAACGGAAATTGATTATTTCACTCTTACACCGTGCTGGCTTTACACGGGTTGTAACTCCCAGAGCCCTGTTTTATAAAGCTATAAATTACAAATTACAAGCGAAAGTCTCTTTCTAACTCGTTTTGCTAGAAAGGGAGTTCCGCTTGTAATTTGTAACTTGTAGCTTTATAAAACAGGGCTCTGGGAGTTACAACCCGTGTGAAGCCAGCACGGTGTAAGAGTGAAATAATCAATTTCCGTTGCCAGCTCTTACGCAATCATTGGTGCATAAAACCTCCATTGGTTAATCAAAAACCTTAGGAAATGACCACCATTTTGACAACCAATTAGGAAAAACCAGTGCTGCGATAAAGAAATAACATGACTTCTTTATCGTTTTTAGTAAAGAAATGAGATTAAATTTGGAACAGCTGTCAAAACTCAAGTGGGTCTCTATTCTAGTATCCATAGATATTAAAACAGTTATTGATACGAAACGTCAATTCAGTATGTTTTTTTAATATAAACTGCACAATATTTGATCTCGAGTGACGTGAGAATAGAGACTTCATCCGTTTGTCTATGACTTTAAAAAAAAATGGTCTTGACGGAATATCGAATTACCGCCATGTTGACGTTTTGCTGAATGAAAGTAGAATTGTTGTTGAATTGAATAGAAAAAGTTGTTTGTAATTTACATTTTAGTTGAAAATATGAATAGTAAGTAGTCTTCTCGGAGAGTGTGTGATGTGAAAATGCGCCGGATATCGCAAATATGCAGCCACGATTGCAACAAATAACTCGTTGCCAGAAAATATTGTTTCTGAACCCATCATGGAGGATTTATAATATGTGTGTAGATAAAGTTATGAATGCAACTCTGCATAATTTGGCCTTAAAACACACGTGCGATCTTATTATGAAACTCGCCTATCGGCTCGTTTCATGAAAACCGCACTAGTGTTTTAAGGCCTATCATTATGCAACCGTTGCATAAACTACTATTATGAAATGATTCAATGCTCTAAAACGACTTGTTCCTGATAAAATAATATGCAGTAATGTTGCTCGTTATGGATGGCCCCGTGACTTTGTCTGGCAACTGATATGATAATGAGATTTATATGCATCATTCCCGCCCTAACGCCGGTAAAGTGATCGTCAACTGATATTGCAAAATGATCCGATAACGGTTCTGTTCCTAATTAATCTTACTCTCTCTATTACTATTATGTGAAAAATAAATCTGGCACTGTGCGAATCTGGTAGTCTGCGAATCTGGCATTCTGCAAATCTGGCGTTCTGCGAATCTGGTACTATGCGAATCTAGCATTCTGCGAATCTGAAATCTGGCATTGTGCGAATCTGGCATTCTGCGAATCTGGTATACTGCGAATCTGAAAATCTGGCATTATGCGAATCTGGCGTTCTGCGAATCTGGTATACTGCGAATCTGGCGTTTTTCGATTCTGGCACAAAGCGTCAAAACCGTAAAAATTACACAGAGAAACTAAAACTGAGAAAAGATGTCTCCTTTTAAGGCCCGGGCACACCAAACGCGGTTGCGGCGCGTTTGCGGCGCGAACGCGGGCGGCGGCATCAACGCGTTTCGAACGCGGGCCCGCGTTGCTCACGCCCTGCGCCGTCGCCGCTTCGCGCACGCCCCGCGCCGCTTTCGCGACGCGTTCGGTGTGCCTCTGGACATGGCGGCCGTATTAAATACAACTTCGCGTGCCCGCGTTCATGCCGCAAACGCGCCGCAACCGCGTTTGGTGTGCCCGAGCCTTTGTAAGTACATTTTAAACATTAATAGAATGTGTAAAATATAATAATTTCATCTATATTACGCAATAATAACGTAACCTCAAAGAAAAGGACAACAGTATTCCTTCCACAACTCGAGCGATAAGGACACAAAGCGAGCGAACATAGATCAACATGACAGAAGCGACTTTTGATTGAAGCTGGTGGTTTCATATACTTATTCGAAAACATAGTTTTTGAACATTAATATGATAAAATTGTCCTTCAACAAAGTTGTTAATAAGTAAGATTGTTCTCACTGCGGACAACTAGGTAGGAAAAAAAGTCACAAATGTTCGCACTGTTTTATTTTTACATTGGGCGAGATATATACTTTTAATTATGATTGTTTTGTGTACAAATATAAAGTTTTATATTTGTATATTTAATAAATGATAAAATTTTATTCCAACAAATGTTATATTTTACGTCTTGAAAATGTAAATCAACATGGGTTTAGTTCAAATTAATAAATCTATGTACGAAGAAAACAAATCAAGCATATAAAATATAGATATTGAGCATCTCACTGTTAAAATAATATGTTATTCGATTATTGTCTAGTTTAATTATTTATTAGTTACGTTTGCATAGAGCAGCGTACTAACCTTAATACCGACAACTTTGTACCTTCTGTTCTGTCTCGTTGTTTTTGTTAGTCTATGCCTAACGTGCGGTGATTGGCACCTGAAGTGACGTTTGCCCACATTACGCGTAATTGACAAAACACTAGCTGTCTTCTTTATTCTTACGGATTTAAGTACGCTATCCCTTTTACTTCGTTTGACAATGTGGTGAAATGTAAGTGTAATAAAAAATGTGTATGTGTGCTCCCGCTGCGTTCGGAACATTTTTTCGGTTGTTTTGTGTGCATATAACGTATCTTTGGTTTATTAATATCATTGCGTTTATATATAAAAACAAAATGGGCGAAATAATTGTGAAATTAATGACTAGGTACAAAAAATAATTGCTTACCGGTGATAACAAATCCCATCCCTATTTTTATTTTGGATTAATGGTTTTTGTAGCTTTTGACGACGCAGGAGGGCATTTTTTTTTAAATAATAATGTCACTTTAATTGGTGTCACGTACCGTGGTTGACATGCGACTGAACGTGCGATGGTGTCATATTCGCGTTTTGACACCTCAAATACTCCTCTGCTGCACTGGGAGTGAAAAAATAGCATAGAATGCGTGCAGATGCTTATCATCCTGGCATGTCGTAAAAGTCGACTAAGGGACGGGTCCTCTCCAACATGGTGGACTATCTGTATGGGCGATGGGCTGATCACCTGTCACCATACGGTTCATCATACCATCTTAGGACTAATTAATCGAACGTGGCCACAAGTAGTCTTTTGGCTCTGCCCACCCCATTAGGGATTTCGGGCGTGATGTGTATGTATGTATGTATGACACCTCAAACGTAAGCATCGCGAGAATTGCTTTGAGCAGTTCCTCAATATATATTTCAATGGTTAACCGATTTTGATCATTAAACATGTTATCAACCTGAACAATATCTACATTTATAGGCTTTAATTTTTTTTGATTGATTTAATAAATTCTAAAATATTATTTATACTCAATTTAAAAGAAATTAAAACCTAGATGTTGACCTACCTGACATTATTATAGTTAAACTTAACACATTTAAAGAGGTAAAACGTTTTCATCATTTATATGAAAAGTGTGATTTTGCCGTTGGTTCACAGTTCTCTTAGATGAAAGCTTATACTTAGCCATAATGGAGTTAAAAGAACAACTAAGTAGGCTTCATTGGTTTTCAAGTTATAGGCGGCTAACTAGTGTTATACCTACCTACTAAAAATAATTGAAAATCAACAGAAAACTAGCTAATTACGTTCTAAATTCCCGGGACCCCCCCTCTCCCTCTCCATTCCGTTACGTAACAGGTGCTTTGTAAAAAGCTTTGGGCTAATATTCAGATAAGAAAAAAAGGTAGGTATGTAAAATAGATAGCTTTTAATAAAGAATTTAATATTTCATTTTAATAAATAAATAATTAAAAAGATGCTGACATAACAATGCCAGAAAAACTGATGGTAAGGCTGGAATAAAACCCAACTGTCACTAGAAGTTGATTATGAGCAAATGAGATCTGTTAATCAACACATTCAACTCACAATCCCCGAAAATGTTGCATTAGGAGTCTTTAAAATTTTGATGCATGTGTACATGAATCGGCCTAGGCCGAATCAGTTATTAAGCTTCTATTAGAGAATGTAGGTACATCATTATTATATGGATATACTTACAACAAGTCAGGTAGCCACGAGCCCTCCTTCCTGCAAAACAAACACACTGTCATCCACTAATCCCAACAGGTCCCAGTCGACTGTGCCTCAAGCAGCGGGAAGTACGAGAGAGTACCTTGTCTTGCACAGGCTTTGACATCTTCCAGATAATGTCCAGCCCCCTTAATCTTTAAAGGTATTGAACTGAACAGATACTTGAACTTGGGACAGACATGAGGTTATCAATGTGATAACACCAGTTAAGAATTATTAAAAACAATGATAAAACCCTATCTTGATAGGATGATGTTTTATTGCGCCACCTATGCCAAACTAAAATTTGATTAGCAGAAAGATTTGTTCATAATCATAAGATTACTGCTTCCATAAACTGTGTTTATAGCTTTTACAAAGACATGGTTGTGATTAAAAACTAATCAGCAGTACAACACTTCAATGTATAATATAATGTGATTAATTAATAAGATTTTAAAGCTTGAATTTTAGAAAATGATAAGACCGAATTACAACTTGCAACAAGAAAATAGCTCACCTACATTAAATTTTGCACTATACAGGAATAACACTGCCTTGCAGCGAACACATGTCTCTTCTTGAAGATTCTTGTTTATACTGAAAACTGCACTGCAACTGCTGGCACCGCAGCCCGCGCTCCGCCGCCGCCTGCTCACCACAACACTGTTGCGTCGAGGCGGCCACTGAGCTCCCGATTCCTTTACAAAATTAGAATCAATTTGCGTGTACCTTCGGACGGTGTATAAAATACTTTAACAAGAATGATGATAAAAATTAAATTAAATTTCATAAAAACAAAAAATATTCATATATTATTCTCGTGACACTACACTTCTTCCGCTATGAGTCTAGCTAAAAACTACTTGACTGACATTGACTGTTTGATTGACTACTACACTAGGTACCTAAATTTTGACTGATGCTGCTGGCTACCTCAGCTTGACAGCTGTCTGACAGACATTGATATTGACAGCTTTTTAACACAGTTAATCATATTAGTATAATTATCTTAAATTGTAGAATATTCTATTATTATGTGCATATATATATATATATATATTTATTGTTATTCTATAATCTAAGATAATTATAATTTACCTCACCAGTCGCCACATGTAAAAAGTCATGGCGAGGTATACTGTGTATGTAATAAAAAAATATGTACTTACCATAAACAAATGTAATTTCAATTATTAACACGTTTTTTTAGTACCTACCTCGCTTTCTTGTCTATCTATTCGTTACAAGTTTTGATATCGATTTTAAACTTATTTCCCGGTGATAGAGGTAAAATAAAATAATAAGAATAAGAATAAGAATATGTTTATTTACCAAATCACAAGGTTACATAATATTAAAGAAGTAATATCCGGTGGGTTCCAAACTAGGCTGAGCCTGTATCTTGGGACCCACTGAGTCGGTTAACAATGTAAGAAATAACAATATCAGATCAAACATCTAACAACGAGATAATAATTGTATGTGAATTTAATTTTAGTTTTAGTTCTGATCTGCGGAGATATCGATCGTGTGTAGGCCAAAATTTGCAACGACTTGTAGGTAGATGATTGAAAGTATTTGACTGTAATTCAACTACTACATTTATTTATACTTACATTAATATCATAAAATTGTTTGAAAAAAACAATAATTACAAAGAAACGCATGCAAAAGCAAAATGTCGCTACGCGTGCAATACCGCGGAAGAGCACTTTGTAAAAACCGCGTATCTGCGTCTTTTGCGATTTTACAGGAACAAGAAGTCAGTTTTTTCGTGTTCCTGTAAAATCGCAAAAAACGCAGATACGCGATTTTTACAAAGTGCTCTTCCGCGGTATTGCAAGCGCAGCGACGAAATGTCTTTCTTTATTGTAAAGTAGCAACACTGTTAGTCAATGCCAAACCGAACAAAGAGTGTAGGTTTTTAGAGAAATGTAATTTTTCTGTTTCGAAAATTACTGCAAAGCTGTAAATATCATTAAAATAAACTAGTGTTTAACACTCGAAAGACCGTTTGTGATACTATGAAGCGCGATGTGTGCACTTTGTCATGGTAATTGGCGATTACTGCAGTGGACTCAGCGGCGCGAAATCATTCAATATGGCCGCCGGGACTGGAACCGTTCCTCAGATATGTTTACCGCTGATCCGGCGTTGTTATTTGTGTTATTAAACAATTAAGCGTCTGTTAATGTTAAGAAAAGTGGCTTATTTTATGAGCAAAGTTAGTGATTTATGTGATCTCTTGGGATATAATAAATTTATTTAAGTGCATTGAAATATTATTGGAGTTTGAAGTGTTGTGCAAAATTTTACACTGGAACCGTGCAAGTCAGTACGAGTGAACCCAGTATCGTGTAGCAACTTAGTACAGCTCATTGCGATGTCACGGCATGAGCGGTCGCTGTCGCGATGAGCTCGCCGCGGCCGCTCCTCTCGCTGTCGCCGCTGCCCTGCCGCCTCTCATGGTACATACTTACGCTATCTAACGGCATTACATTCACAAGGCCCTCTGCACCCGTGTACTAACGGGGTCCAGTCGTCAATACCCACCTCACAAAATTAATGTAGGGCAAAAATAACTAAAACGCAAAATGTCTATGTAGAAAAATATCTATATAGCAGAAAGCCAACGGCGAAAGGGACCCACTAACCATAACAGCTACTTTGTATTAAGACTACGTCGTAAAACACCTAAGTCGAAAAAAGACTACTTTTTAAAATATACGGTCAGCATAAAAAGCACATTAAATAAACCTATTCTAAGGGTACCTTCACTGTAATCTTTAAGTCCTCCGTCTCCGTCTAATGATCACATCTCATCCTGTCACAAGACCTAGCGTATGTTTTTGTCTCTTCGACTATAATAGTTCTTTATAGTCATATACACTGACTTTTTATTCGGATAAAACAATTGTTCATTATTTTTCTGCAAGCCTCGCCATTTCATTCACTGTCATCAAGTACATTAATAATGCTGAGTTTTATCAAAATACGCTTAGCAGTTTTGTGTGAAAAAGTAACAGACATCATCCGTCCATCTATCTATCTATTCTTACAAACCATCGCGTTTATAATATAACTAGATATGTGCCCGTGGCTACGCTCGCGTGAATGAAATAGTAGTAATGAATTAGCAATATGATACGACAATATTTACAATTCTCCGCATCACCATCACACAGGGTACCAAATATAATCACTACGTGCTTTGACACTTTATTTTTCGTGCGAGCATAGAGGAGCATAGCATAGATTGCATATACCAACAAACAGACTTTGTCAATGTCAAACACTCAACTTGGCGAATTCAAATTCAAATGTTTTATTGCAAGACCACAGGTACTTAAAATAAGATCACTTATTAGGTAATAAAATAATTTGACGTATTTATACAATGGAAAGTAATATAAATAAAATAATAATTGATTCATTAAACAATACAATTAAAAAAATAACAACAATATTCTAAGCCTATTACAATTTCTATAGTTTTGCCTTATTATCCAGGAAGTCAAGGGTAGAATAAAACATTTTGCTTAACAGCCACTTATTTAAACTTTTTTTTTGAATTTTATTTCGTCTGGGTTCCTAAAATTATCAGGAATATTATTATATATCTTAATTGCCATAACATAAACACTATTTTTATAAAAAATGGAATGCGACTGGTAAGTATGTATAAATAAATCATCATTTCGTAAGTTGCGATTTACCCACTCGTTGAAAAATACTCAAATGCTTTTTTACGAACATCGCCACTTCTTTTATATATAATATAATATATTTTAATTATAGCGAGGCTAACCGAGAGTTCCCGAAAATGGCCTAGGGTAGTGAAATGAAGAATTTTCTTTAGCTGATTTTTGATAAAATACTTAGCGAAAGTGGTAATTTTTAGGCATAGATTCTATTCCCATTTTCGATTTTTATCTCGTTCTGGTTTTTCAATTTTATTATATATAAATTACGTCATGGTATATTATATCAGTTATATTATACTATGTTATATTATTTAACTAATATGGGGCCAAGTGAAGTGCTATGTTTAGACCACTGTTTAGACTTGTACTTGACAGAATTGTTGATTTTGGATAAATGAGCGTTAGAACTTGTAAAATATGCCCTTGGAATAGATTTAGGTATTCAATGTATGTTTTTGTTGACGTATATTTTAAAAAGTTGTCATTTTGCGCTAAGGGGTCATTCCAGCGAAAACGACACCATAGGTGTAAAAAATAAATACGCGATTTTGTAATGAAATCCATGTCTAAAATATAGTTCATGAAACAAATTTTCAGAAATCTGTAACATTGTTTTGAATTTTCGCATTTTTTGAGTTTTTATTGTTTGTGAAGGTACCTCTACCACCATTGTAAATGGTAGTGTAGTTTTTCCCTATGTTTACGGCACTGTTTGCCGCCATTATTTTACGCTACGCGCTGGAAAGTGATAATTGTAAAAGAAAGTATACATATTTCACGCTGTTTCAGCAAGTGGTGAGTAATTACAAATACCTACAGGGTGGAAAAAATCTGGGCCCTGGAGGGGAACTACGTTAAATCCTTGAAGGCCCGGGCACACCAAACGCGGTTGCGGGGCGTTTGCGGCGCGAACGCGGGTCCGCGCCGTTGTCGAACAGCGCGAGCGAATTTACCATGCCACACCAAAGTAGCCGCGGGACCGCGGCGGTCCCGCGCCGCCGCGGTGTGGCATGGTATATTCGCCCGCGCCGTTCGACAACGGCGCGGACCCGCGTTCGCGCCGCACACGCGCCGCAACCGCGTTTGGTTTGCCCCGGCCTTTAGTTAGCTCATTTTACTAAAAGGAAACATTCCTTTATTTTTACAAAGAAACAAAACTGCATTTAACGATTTTCTAAATTTTGCTTGTCTCACCCGGGAATCGAACCAACTAAAAATTAAAAAAAAAAACCCAAGTTAAAATTTGTCTAATAAACGTTTATTTGGTCATTGAAATAAAAAAGTGAAATCTAAAATTAATTTAATTTTATCATCAATAAGAAGAACATAAACGTGAAACATTTTTTTAACGTAGACGGACATTAAGAAAAGAATAGAATCTTAATAATTTAACCGATAAGTTGCTCGAAATGACCCCCTCGTTCCGGATACACAAATTTAGTCTACGTTGAAATTCATTTCGTGTAGCCCTCTGGAAAGTGTTGTGGTTTTTTTTTTACATGACCCCATAAAAAGGAGTCCAAAGGCGTCAGGTCTGGACTTCTCGCTCAAACAAACAAAACAAAATTTGAAACTCGGACGAATACTTCTTTATTATAGTCTTTAAAAATGTTATCGTTCGAATTTCAAATTTGTTGCCCCGCGTTGCAAGAAAAGTACCTACTTCCATTATAAAACTTTTCTTTAGAACGAACGTCTAGTCACTAGACGTACACTAGAGTCTAGTGTAAGAAGGAATCGTGCTGTGCCTAGATTTACGAGTATTATTACCATTTACCGATTTTGTTATCCAATACATACTTCAACAAGGTACTTAGAGATAAATAACATTAGCAAGCTTATACTTCTTACAATGTCTTTAGATTTTAAAGAGATGAGAAAATTATAACGTGTCATTTACTTGTTACAAGTGAACAGTACTAGGTATTGTTAATAAAGAACTTGTAATAAATATTCAATTTCATGGGTATCTAGTACAACAGATGAGTGTAAGACCAAATGTTTATAAGACAAATTTTATCCTGAGCAATAATCCTACCGATTCGGATAATAAAATAGCGAGGGTTTATTTTTTTATTTTTAGTTGGTTCGATTCCCGGATGAGACAAGCAAAATTTAAAAAATCTTTTAAAGCCGGGGCAAACCAAACGCGGTTGCGGCGCGTTTGCGGGGCGAACGCGGGCCCGCGCTATTGTAGAACAGCGCGGGGGGATTTACCATGTCACACCAAAGTAGCGCGGGACCGCGGCGTCCCGCGCCGCCGCGGTGTGGCATGGTAAATCCGCCCGCGCTGTTCTACAACGGTGCGGGCCCGCGTTCGCACCGCAAACGCGCCGCAACCGCGTTTGGTTTGCCCGAGCCTTTAATGCAATTTTGTTTCTTATTAAAAATAAAGGAATGTTTCCTTTCAGTAAAATGAGCTAACTAAAGTATTTAAGGTAGTTCCCCTCCAGGGCCCATAGATTTTTTCCACCCTGTATATTTTTATGGTATGGATTAAAATAGCCTCTACAAAATGCTTAACTCATGTCCCACTCGTCACTCTAAAACAATGTATTTTTTATACCAACCAAAGAATATCCAACCTTAAGTGTTCTAGCTTTCTGAACGTAACAATTAAACTAAAGGCTACTATTTTGACTTAACAAAGCTTTGCTTTATTAAAGACGTGCGACTGGCGCGACTGCAGATGCCCTTGAAAGTGTGTCCCACCTGTCACTGACGGGTGGGACAAAAATGTATAGGTATTTGATAAATCGGAGATTTTAGGGTTTGCAAAAATTTGACAAATATGGATAAAATATGTTATTAATGCTTTCAATTTTAGCTGCTTAAATTCTGCTTATTGTGGTGGTTTTTCTTTTAAGAATCATAAATGAAGAAGGAAACAAAAGACTAGGGAGAAGTTAAAAATATTTTTAAGAACAGAAAGAGAGTGCGATTTCAAAAGAGAAAATAATAAAGAAGGCATGAATGAAGATGAAGCAGCCAAAAAACTTCAGCAAGAAAAGGGAAGAATTAGAAAAAGGAAAACTAGGGAAAAAAGATAATGGCTCAATCCTGAGCTCCTATATTGTCGGTTCTAGAATAAAAATAAAAAAAAAGATAAAAATGTTTCATGTTAATGAAGATAATGTTTCATACCTGCGGGGATAGGGTTTGCTTTCATTTTAAAGAACCGGTTCTCATTGATGAGTAAAAACATTAGAAATTGTTTGTTATTATAAACCCAAATTAATACTTGTTTTATATAAGATTGCAATAAAAAGCTCATTTAATATGAATAAAAAGAGAATTGTTCATTTTCTTCAAACCTACGTAACCCTACATGTTACTCGTCCCACCCGTCACAAGGTGCTGTCACACCCGTCACAAGCTACGGGACGCATTTTTACTAAACTTTAAGCATTTTTTGTATAAATTATTCAAATAACTAATTCGTATATATTCAGAATCAATATATAAAAAAGTTGCATATTTTGTCTTGATTCGCGAAGGGTACCTGTCAAGTCAGATAGGTGAGGCCATTTGATGTCCCACCCGTCACACTTCTAGTATAATTCATTATAGTCATACGAATGGCATTTTATTAGTTTTTTCAATGGTGTAGGCTGGAATGAACATTTACCTTTATGATAGGATAAAATTTAAAACAAATACAGTAGCAGTTAGAAAGAAATAAGTTAAAGTTTAAGTAAAAAGGAATTAGAATGTCCCACCCGGCACAATATTTTACGACGTAGTCTTAATACAAAGTAGCTGTTATGGTTAGTGGGTCTCTTTCGCCGTTGGCTTTCTGCTATATATATATATATATATTTTTTTTCTACATAGACATTTTGCGTTGTAGTTATTTTTGCCCTACAGTCGTTTTGCGAGGTAGGTATTGACAACTGGACCCAGCTGTAAGCTTATAAGTATTGGGTTAAAACAAATACAATCAAAGCTTTTAAGTCTACCGGGGTCGTATCATGAGCTTCAATAAATCCATCAAAGTTCTAGGCAATTTAGTTCCCGCCTAGAATCAGCCCGGCTTAAATTCGTATTATGACATCTATCTTAGCTGAGTAGCTGGTTTACTAGCTGAAAAGAAATATTGTCTCTGGATGGGCACACGGCCGGGAACACAGATGAAGTGTCGTTCCGAAATTAGACCACGGATTGTTATTGGTCATACAAGGTTTTAAATATCCAAAATTACGTATCAATTTTAATTTATATGGAGGCAATAACACAAGATAAACGAAGATGAACCTAAAAACATTAAAATATGAGTATATCGATTACAAATATATATGCATATACTTATGTTTCTTGTTATGAAACATCCTAAGAAACCGGTAAGTACGTTTCGGACGCAACTTATCTTTATAATCTATCTGTCTTCCACAAACTAACTAGGTAACCAAACAATACCTTCTATTTTTCGTATTTATACCTCCAACATTGTTTTAATAAAAAACTAGCTGCTTTTTAAAAATTAAAGAATTAATAACAATCAAAGGATGCCGATTACTTTAGTGTTAGCTAATAATAATAATCAAGTTCGTGCTCACAAACATTTACAACTAATACAACTATGGACAAAGTGAGAGAACTTTACAAATGTATTCGCAAGGTGGACGAGCCAACATGCCATAGCTTGAATGTGCCATGCCATAGCACAATGAAGAAAGAAAATAAATTTATTCGATAACATTTAGTAAAACACGTATAAAATTACAAGAAGAAAAAATATTGTTGCGAAGCGGTCGCAGCTCAGCATGACATGTGCCTGAAGCCAACGCTGGTCTTCCGTTGGGACCGATGAAGATAACTTTCAAGCCAGGTATCTATCAGTCATCCATGATTTGTGTTATTATTATGTTGCTTATTCATCATACCATCTTAGGACTAATTAATCGAACGTGGCCACATGTAGTCTTGTGGCTCTGCCCACCCCATTAGGGATTTCGGGCGTGATGCTATGTATGTATGTATGTATGTATGTTATTCATCATTGTTCTTATGTCCAAGTAAAAACTATTTACATTCATCTTGTTAGTTCTTATTATAGTGAAATCACAAATACCCTTTCCCTAGAAACTATAGTAATAATAATGTAGCTTTATTTTGTTTTAGACTGGCAGTGTGAAACCTGGGTATATACCTACCACTGAATGAGGCCCTTTCACTGTTCCTCCCGACCAAGCCATTGCCAGATATTTGGTCCAACCTTTGATGAAACAGCATGTTGATGCACTTGTGACATCGTTACTGTCCTGCCGGTTGCTTGTCCACATTAAGCAGAGAAGAAAAAATGAGCACCATTATCGGTCCCCACTGACGGGTTGAACTAGGAATACACCCTTTTATTTTGATTAAGATTTGATTGTGTATTGAACAAGTTTCCTATTATTGTAATTATTAGTTAAAAATGAATTATATCAGTATTATTTGATACTATTATAGAAACCTTTGTTCATTGGCTTATTAAATAAATTATATTCACTCTCATTATATCAGTATGTGTTTTAATTGTCCAACTTTCCTTTCTTTAAGTGGGATGAGTCACAGAGCTTTGTACCAGGGGAAGCAATTTGGATTCCCACTAGCTGCAAAATGCTTGTTTTTGTAGCCAAATCACTGATGTTAGGTAAGTATCTAAATACATATGTATATATACATTTACCTAGATATATTTGTATCATAATCTAGTACCCATATCATAAGGGATGCTAATTTGGGACTAGATCAATAGGTTTCCAAGATATTATTTGATTATAAATTTGTTATTTTGTACATACGGTCTTATTAAAAATCTCTAATGGAAATGCACAAAGCAATAATAACTGGAATTTATAATGCTATTACCATAACAATTCTCATCAAAAGACCAGTCTGTGCTGAACTTCATTCCCAAACCCGAACCATCTGGAACTTTTTCATTCCATTATAACACCAAAATGTGCAGTGCCACAAACACCATGCCTCTAAGAAAGGTCACCCTTTTTAATAGACTATATAAGACTTCCTTACAATACCTAAGAAATGGCTAGGTAGCTAGGTATCACAAATTTTAAAGAAACTCCAAGTTGTTCAGAGAAATATTTAATACAAATAACAGCTAGGTATGAGATTATTTTGGATAATCTATATGTACTTATATAAAAATCAATGTGTGTGTGTATGTACATTTCCTATGGACTCCAAAACAGCCAGAGCGATTATGATGAAATTTTCAGACAGTCTTCAGTTTAGCCCAGCGGGTGATATTGTTAAGTTTGGTACCATCTGGCTATAGATAATTAGTGCTACCCGTGGAAAGCTGGGGCAGGTTGGGTAATAGAAGAGTATAAGTAGTAATTGCATGATTCTCAATCAAACCAACATATTTAGAGCACATTACAATTCGTAGGCTTAGAAATCACTGTTAATAGATTTTATAGTATTCATAATTTATTTATTTATTGGCAACGATGGCCCATATAGAACACAATAATAACAATTTAAAATTAGAAAACAATATAGGTACATAACCTATAAATTAAAAAAAAATGCTTTTATTTAAAAACCACATTAGGTTCTTCCATGTGACACGGTTTTGCAAGCTCCAATAATCGTCCACGAAAACGATGGCATACGACACCCTTCACTGAGAAGTCCCTGCTTCGCGAAGGCCGCTTGTGTTGGTCGGTCGGTAATCGCACCACAAACAACATTGACCACAAAGGACGTAAAATTTACGTCGTGACGGGACTCCAACCGCTTGACCCTCAGGGTAAAACTGGTTTTAATTAATGAAGTCGGCACATGTACAGCTGCGTCATTGGAACTTTCGATCTCGTCGGTGCAGTGCCGCCAAGCTTCTGACGAGTCGGTTTCTTCTTCCTTCGCACCTTTTTGAAGCCCTTCTTGTCGCATCGGTCCTCAAGCGGATTCTATTTGCCACTTGTTAATAACTGCGGAGACTGTGAGGTGGCTGGCGGCAGGTCTGTTTGCAGCGGTAGGCAGGGGTTACACCGCGGAGCCCACGAATTTACGCATTTCGTCACCTCAAGTGATTAAAGTGCTTAGCGCACGCATCCACTTCAATAATCAAAAAAATACATTTTATCAAGTGTCTTTTTAAATCGAAACACTATAAAACTGCTAACACGGTCTGTAAAAAGTTACTCTATAGCAGCTTTTATTGAATTGTATAATTTGACAGGTAATCCAGTAAAGGAAACGTCAAACGGCAGGTCATGTTACGAATAACAATGGTCATATGCGGCGCAGCTACGCATAGATAAGATAAAACTGCATAATCCTTACGCTGAGCGGTTTTAGTGACGTATGAATCCAGTGCCCGTTAGCAGGCCGGCTTTAGCGCGCTCATAATACGAACTTGCCAGGCAGTTCAGTTTACAGCGGCAACTGCCTGGAATTAAGAGCTCATGATATGACCCCTGTACTGTTAAAACAATGTTCAACTGCGTGCTTTGGTCAGAACTAAAGCTAGCCCTAGCATATGTTGACAAATAATTAATGCTATTTGCTCATTTTGATTGGTAAGGGTGTCTTTATTAGTATATTAAAATAATTTCATAGCATTACAGTAAAATACTAAAAACATATTTTAAGCCTATATACTTGGCAAAGTGCATTTTTATGCACATAGTCTTTTACAAAATCTAGTAAGTAGACCAGATATATTAAACGATTCTTTTTTTACGTATTATTATAGTCAGTAATCTTTAATATTAGTAGAAAAATATTATTTGGTATTATCAACAGAAAATTTGACAATGGCACGCTAGATGTCAGGCGTCTATAGTGACTATATTTCCTAGACAACCGTGTTTTCTTTTCACCCGGTATGATTTCAATTGGCTTATAACGATGTCATTTTGGCATGTGTATCTACAAATGCACACCACCCGCTACACTATAAAGCAAGATTTACTTGGCTATGTATCTTTAAAGATATACCATCCACTACGCCATGTAGCATGTAGCTTTCTTTTGTTGCGTATCCATAAATACCTAAACTGCTCTGCAAATGGATAGTTTTGATCACCCCCGACCCTCGAGTAGACCCAGGAGAATTCAAGGCACTACCTCTGCGCTCCATAATCCGGTGCTTAGAAGAGGGGTAAATACATAAAAGATCGAATAGAGTTGTAGTGTGTCTGTAAGATATGACAAGTCATTAATAGAACATGTTGATTTTAATTGAAAAAGGATAATTTTTGTTGATTAGTCACATGAGAATATGTTTTTTTATTGTTAAGGAATTGAGCAGTGTATCTCCTGGGATACATACTTGTTCTGAAGTAAATTTGGCAGAACTAGGCAGTGTGCATTCTAAGATGCATTAAAAAAAACAACAAATAGAACATAAAACATTTTTTTTATCCGTTAATTTTTTCCCTTTCTATTAACCCAAAACAACAACTCTATCGAAAAAAAAACAGTACATTTGAAAAAAAAAAAGTTCTGCCAACTATAGGGTTAAAAAGTGGACCGCATTAAGATAAAAATAATAACATCCAATAAATACTTTTTATTTGAAAATACAACACCACTCAGACTGGTCAGTGGATTACACTTATTTGCTACATCGTCGTCTAATGATATGTCAGCAATGGGATGATGATGATGATGGTGGGTGGGGACGCCCGGGCGTCGACAGGCGGGCGGTCGATCTGCGTGCGCTGATCATTCAGCCCAGTTCCCCAAGGTTGGAGCCGAGGGTTACCATCGCGGCGGCACTCCCATACAGCATGGATCCCATCTTCTTTTCCTGCAGAACATAAGTACATCCTGCAGGTTCAAGCTACTGATCTCGGTTACATCTATTTTATCTTCTCCGAGAATGTCATATCTCAGTGACGAGTACATGACACAATCGGCTAAGAGATGTTTGCTAGTTTCTTCCTCCCCACATTGTGGGCAGAGAGGATCTGACCCCAATTACTGATAGGTGTCTATTTAGTGGGCAGTGGCCTGTGATTGCCCCTGTCAATATGCTGAGGTTTTACTTATCAAGCTTTATTAGATACCTTGTCCCTTTTGGTTTACTCTCCTTATCATGAATTTTGCTTGTCTGCATGTCTGAGCAGTTCTCCATTCTTCATTGGTTTTTTCCTCAATGTATCTTGAGATGACTCCTTTGGTATCTATGGCTGAAATTGGTAGAGCCGGTTCGGGCCTCAGAAATTCTTGGTCGGCCCGGGCTCTTGTCAGTTCGTCTGCTTTATCGTTGCCCTCTACTTAATTAATATACTTTAACTACCAATATAAAAACAATATTTACATGATCATGTCAGTCAACGGCCACGTGGCCGCATACTAGAATAAACGAAAAGAAGCATGCCGGTAAACCGGCCACTGCGTTTATAGGAAAAATAAAACATAAATCATATAAAAAACCATTAAAGAACCTTTAGTAGTCTTTATTAGACCTCATCAACATCTAACGTTCATGATTAATAAATAAGAATGACCACAGTTAATTTTACCCCGAGCGCCGCGTCGTTATTTTTCTTCTAGATTATTGCACGTTCTCACACCACTGACTAAAAGCCAAAACTGAACGGCTAATTCCCAGCTTTGAGTAGACTCTTCCGTTTTAAATTTGGTGTATTGTTATCACACGGCTACTTAAGAATCGCATACCACAAACATTTTATTATTATTGGCCGTATTAATTCTATTATCTTAATTTTAAGAGACGTTGCCGGCCAAGTCGTCGCTAAGTTGCGCCGCAACCGCGTTTGGTATGCCCGGGCCTTAAACAAAAACGATCAGGGACCAGGGTGCATGTTTTAACTTTTTTTCGTATTGGGAAGCCTTCATTAGCACTTTATTTTACAAATATTTCATATTCATAAGATTAAAGTACCATTTATGTTACAGGGGGTGGAGCGCGTGGGAGCGCCGGGCGGCGCGGCGAGCGCGGGCGGCGCGGAGGCGCTCAACGGAGCCGCCGCGCCCCCCGCGCGCGCCGACGAGCCCCCGCGCAAGCGGACCAAACTCGCTGACGACGCGTCCACGCCGCGCCAGCGCGTGCTCGAGTACAAGCTGCTGCGCCTCAAGACGCTGCGCGACCGGTGAGGGTCCGCCATCTGGCACCGCCCGCCCCCCCTATCCGGCCCCGCTGACCACGCGCTTTTTGCAGATACACGGAACAGCTGAGCGAGCTGTACTTCCTGCAGGCGGGCGGCAACATGATGGACTACGCCGCGTGGCGCAAGCGCCCCCCTCCGCAGCAGCTGCTCGCCTTCCTCGAGGCGCGCCGCCCGGCGGCCGTAGCGCCACCGCCGCCCGCCCCGCCCCCCGTGCCCACCCCGCCCGCGCCCGCCCCTGCGCCCTCGCCCGCGCCCGCGCCCGCACCCGCCGACGAGATGGTGGAGAAGGCGCGCCAGGAGGCATACGTGGCGTCGCGCGTGGCAGAGCTGGCGCGCGCGGGACTATGGGCGGAGCGCCGCCTGCCGCGCGTGTGCGAGCCGCCGCGTCCCAAGACGCACTGGGACTACCTGCTTGAGGAGATGGCTTGGCTCGCGCAGGACTTCGCGCACGAGCGCAAATGGAAGAAGCAAGCTGCTAAAAAGGTTTTTTTTATTTACTTGCAAAAGCAACACATACCTACATTTTAATTGTTATCTGTTGTTGTTGTGTGTTTCTATTGTTAACACTGCTACAGACTAGAGATGCAACGGATATCCATTTACTATCTGGTACCCAGCACACCTCCCTGACCGTAATAAGTTGTAATGGTCCGCGAGCCAGCAACAGAATTTCATGACCAATCCCGGCTGATAACTGGTACAATGATTAAGTGTATCATGAAGCCTAGTGAACGTCAGCTGCGGCTTGTTGGGTGGGTTGAGCAGCAGTAACGTCCCAAACTAGCGAGTTTTTTTTTTTGCCATCCCCTCCCGAGTTATACTTTAACAGATGATAGTTTATATGCTATTATTAACAAATCAAATCGTCAGCTGGCTCTATCGCGGTGGAAAGACCGTCAGCGTTAAAAATAAGTTTGTGTAATGATGATAAAGTAAATTTTATCCCATAACCTATCTAAAAAAAATAAGCCGATAGCATTACAGCTTTTTTTTATATTTGTGATTTTTTTATAAAAAAAAAACATAATTTTTGAACCGTCAAGAATCGCACCAGCACTGATTGGTTAAAATTATTGGTAATGACCGCCTCGATGTCCCTGTTCGATTTGATCCATACGTCCAAGGACCACCCACAGTATGTTTTTGACCCTAAAAACGGACATACACTTTTTATTCGCTTATTCGATAGCGCAAAAAAATTTAAACACTAGAGTAAAACACCCGTGTGTCAATTGTACATCCAAAACGAGATTTTTCAAATTTATTATTATTCTTGGGTTTTTAAAATTTGACGATAACTACAAAATTACGCGTTTATTTAATTTTTTCTCAACAGCATTTATTAAAGCAATTTGCTATGTGCTTAATCTATACTAATATTATAAAGAGGAAAGATTTGATTGTTTGTTTGTTTGTTTATATTGAATAGGCTCTGAAACTACTGGACCGATTTAAAAAATTCTTTCACCGTTAGGAAGCTACACTATCCCCGAGTGACATACGAGGGGCGCCTGAAAAGTTATCTACCTAACTATGAAACAAAAGACGATCATGGCTAGTTTATTTTTATTTTTCAGCCTATTTATTCAGCATATTTTCTCCTGACAGGGAAATGTACTTATTACATTTATCAATTAAAGACATTAACCCGTTAAAAAAAAACTTTAGGTTTATCATTGAAAAAGTCATTAACAGCAGCCTTCATGTCGTTATCGGTTACGAATCTTCGTCCCCTCAGTTCTTTCTTCAAAAGTCTGAACAGGAAGTAGTCGGATGGGGCCAAATCTGGACTATATGGAGGGTGGTTGATTACTTCGTACCCATTTCCATTAATTGCTAGCTTCGATAAGCGAGCAGTATGCACAGGTGCGTTATCATGCAAAAGCAGAATCCCTTTACTGAGTTTGCCCCTTCTTTTTTCTTCTATGGCTTCTCTGAGCTGGTCAAGTAAATCTGCGTAATATTCAGCATTCATTGTAGTTTTTTTTGGCAAGTAATCTACAAGCAGAATTCCTTCCGCATCCCAAAAAAATGTTGCCATTACTTTGCCTGCTGACGGGCGAACCTTAAATTTCCGAGGAGGCTTTTCATCCTTGAATTTCCATTGTAATGACTCCTGTTTACTTTCGGGATCCTACTGCCGAATCTAAGTCTCATCACAGGTTACTATTCTAGAAATAATTTCCTCCTCTTTTCCATGGCTCATGTCTAAAAATTCCTCGCAACATTGAACACGTCTGTCCTTGTCAAACGGAGTCAACATTCTAGGGACCCAGCGTGCACTAACCTCAGACATGTGCAAATGTTCATGAATTATATCATTGACCTGTTCTTTACTAATGCCCACATCCCTGGCTAACTCCCACTGCTTAATTCGCCGGTCTTCTAAAATAAAATTTCTCACTTTGGCCACATTTTCATCGGTGACAGCGGAAACTGGTCGCCCACTACGAGGATCATCTTCAAGGCTCTCACGGCCAAGCTTAAACTGTTTCGACCAGAACTTTATTGTAAATTCAGAAGGGCACGAACCACCAAAAACAGGTAACATAAGCAGTCTAATCTGCGAGGGTGTATTTCCTTCTTTAGTGAGAAATTTTATCACTGCACGCTGCTCAATTTTAATCAGATTATTTTTTTCTTGCGACATTTTGAAAACAATCCAGTCCCAAAAAAAGCGGGAAGCAAGAAACAAATGAATTTTGAAAAAAGAATAACCAGTGAACACGACCTCATAGTGGCCAGTATTATTTTCGCATAACATATAGACTAGGTAGATAACTTTTCAGCCGCCCCTCGTAGGCTATATAATATTTCCAAAAAAATTAGGTATCCTTACTAAAACTCCAATAATGTAACCCAAGGTGTAAAAAAATGAGCTAAAAATTCGTTTCATCGCGTGCGCTGCGAAAACTATTGATGATAGAACAAAATAATGTAATACAACTTTGCAAAACACATTATTATCTACAAAAAGTGTCGCGACAGCATATGTCTAACTATTATAGTTACGACGTCACTCACATTTTAAAAAGAATTGAAATGCCGCCGCTAGAAAAGGCTCTTTATTTGTACCTTGGTGTTAATCCTTATATCAAAATAAATATCAAGACTGCTTCAATACCTTTATATAAATTTTTGAATTATTCAATTTGGAATATTTCATTCGAAAGATATCACGAGTTTAAAAATGTAAAAATTAGAAAAAAGTCGCGTGGTCGCCTCTCACTCCGCTCAGCGAGCTATGCGATATAGGCGTCACTGTGAGTGTGAGCGTCAAGTTTGGCGTACCCGTGGAAGATATCCAGGATCTGATGATTCCAACAAAATAGTACCGAATTAGTACCGAGTTCTAAAAAATAGTACCTTTGTAATTTCGGAGATATTAGACCTGTTTAACGAGTACGCTAACGTGACATCAAGCTGGCGTACCAAATTTGGATCTCGAGAATGGTGCTGCTCCCAAAAATGCTGTATATCTCAATAAATAGTGCCCAAATAGTACCCCTGGCTCCCGTAGTCGCAACTTCGTAGGTCTAACAGAAACTGAGATATTACATACCAAACACGGGTAAAATATTTTGCAGCGTTAAGCTGGCGTACCCGGTCGAAATGACACAGAATTCTGTGTATATATATACCAAAAAATAGTGCCAGAAATAGTACCCCCTTTACGACAAAATCATAAAAGAAAGGCTAAGTGGAACATTGAAATTATTCCTTTTATTTTTGTTTAGGTAACATTTTAATATAATTACCACGAACTAATATTATAAAGGCGAAAGTTTGTGTGTTTGTCTGTATGTTTGTTAGGCTAAGTTCAGATGAACGCGCGACGACGCGTGGTTGGCTCGGCGGCGTTCATTTGAACTTAGTCTTACTCAACTCCGTTACAGCTGAACGGCTTTTCATGAAACTTGGTATATAGTTACCGTAGGTCCTGCAATAGGACATATGGCACCTTTTATTCCGGAAAATTAAAATTTCCCGGGGTATAACTATAACCGAATTCAGCGCGGACGAAGTCGCGGGCAGATGCTAGTACTTAATACAAAGGTGACCAAACTTTTAGTTAAATAGAGCTATCCGTTGTTTTTGGTTTTTTGTTATTTTTTTTTTTAATGCTATGTCCTGGCTTATTAGGATTCGATTTTTACTCTGTTTAATGATAAGGGTAATACCAATTACCAAAAAAAAAACATATCCAAATCCCAGAGGATATGGAAGTTATTCACTTCTAAAGGTTTTTCTAATAATTTTGGTTTTAGGGTTGCCAATTCAGTATTTTAAATTTTTCTTTGATATTGTATTTACATTGATTTGCTTAAATCTTCTTTATTATGTATAGTATATTTATAGTATTGTGTTTATATATTTTTTTTCTTTATTTAATTAATTATATGAACATCTAATCACAGCCAAAACCACAGCTCACAAATTTCAAATTTTGTACAGAGGTACTTTATATCATTGATCGAACGGTTACTTAGCAAAACATCTATAATCAAATGTTATAAACATGATACACAGAAGTCTAGAATGTCGAAAGCCTAAATGAATAATGATCGTAATTTATAACGTTCGAAATACGTACAACACGACTGGTCGAATGAATATAATATCGAAGTACAAAATGAATATGATTATTTGACATAAACTTGATATAGGTACATACGTCTTAGAATGTAGAGAGCCTGAATGAATAATATTTTTAATATATCTATCTCGCCTAACCTATGTTTTAATCCAAGGTATGAGCTGCCTCCATTCTAAATTTCACCAATATCCGACCATTCGTAACGTAGTAAATTTTAGATAATCATGTACGGAACGGAACCCTCTCCACGCGAGTTTAACTCGCACTTGTCCGGTTTTTTGTTTTGTTGCCAAAGAAAAAATGTGTACAACTTTTTTTTTATGTAAATGACCGACTAATTAGAAATTTTTAAGAAACACGCCTATTATAACACGATTTTAGAGAGATGGCTTGTCTGCGGCAACCGCATATCTGGCTATCCGGCCAATACGCATGCCGGATATCCAGTATCCGGCTAAACAATAATCCGTTCCTCTCTAGGTAAAACCCTAACCAAACTTTAATAAATATTTGCATAGCATGCTTTGATAATTTGCTGTAATGCTTTGTATGATTGTATGCAAATTTTTGTATGATGTAATGAATAAAATACATACAGGATGTCTTTGTAAGCATAGATCAATTACAACAGGGGCATAGAGGCTGTTTTTTAGAAACATTTCACATGAGAAGTGCTTATTCCTAAATCTAATCAGTTCAAATCAAAACAGCATTTTACTAATTCAGTGTCTTCCATATTTATTGCCTTATCTTTTCCTGAACCTTCATATTAATTAAAATTTTCAGTGCGCTCGTGCTGTCCAAAAATATTTTCAAGACAAGGCTGTAGCTGCACAAAAAGCTGAGAAGGCGCAAGAATTACAATTGAAGAGAATCGCCGCCTTCGCGGCTAAGGAAATAAGAACTTTCTGGCTGAATGTGGAGAAGGTAATACTAGGCTATATGGATTTACAGTCATTCGTCTTGTAGATGTATGTGAATGCTGTACTGTGATGTGGTCGGCAGCTGGTGGAGTGGAAGCGCGAGCGGCGCGTGGAGCGCGCGCGCAAGGAGGCGCTCGACGAACAACTGAGCTACATCGTGGACCGCACCGAGCGCTACTCGCGCCAGCTGGCCGCCAACCTGCACGCGCCCGCCGCGCCCGACACGCCGCCCTCCGACGACGAGTTCCCGCCGCGCGGCGCCTCCAGCGACGACGAGGAGGCCGCCGCCGCCGAGCGCGAGGCGCCGCCCTCGCCGCGCCACCCCCGGCACGAGCTGCACGCGCTGCGCCGCGACCCGCGCCGCGCGCCGCCCGCGCCGCCGCCGCGCGGGCCCCCGCCCGCCGCGCCCTCGCCGCCGCCCTCGCCCGGCGCGCGCTCGCCCGACTACAGCGCGCACGGCGACTCGGCCGACGACGAGGACACCATCGCCGAGCAGGAGCGCGCCGAGCCCGCCGCCGCCGCCGACGCCGCCGCCGAGCTCGACGAGCTGCAGCGCGACGCCGACCTCGACCTCGACGAGCTGCGCCGCCGCTACTCGTGCGCGCCCGCCGGCGACGCGGACTCGGAGCGCGCCTCCGACAGCGACGCCGGCTCCGCGTCCGACTCGGACTCGGAGCCCTCGTCGTCGGCCAGCGAGGGCTCCGCGTCGGGGCGGCTGGCGGCGCTGGTGGGCGCGGGCGCGGGGGCGGGCGGCGAGGAGCAGCGCGTGGAGGCGGCCGCGTCGCTGGCGGCCACGCTGCAGCCGACGGGCACGACGCTGCGCTCCACGGCCGTGGGCACGCCGGTGCCGCGCCTGCTGCGCCACGCGCTGCGCGAGTACCAGCACGTGGGGCTGCACTGGCTGGCCACCATGCACGCGCGCCGCCTCAACGGCATCCTGGCCGACGAGATGGGGCTCGGCAAGACCATCCAGACCATCGCGCTGCTGGCGCACCTGGCGCTGGAGCAGGGCGACTGGGGCCCGCACCTGGTCGTGGCGCCCACGTCGGTCGTGCTCAACTGGGAGATGGAGTTCAAGAAGTGGTGCCCGGCATTCAAGATCCTCACCTACTACGGCACCATCAAGGAGCGCAAGCTGAAGCGCGTGGGTTGGACCAAGCCCAACTCGTTCCACGTGTGCATCACCTCGTACAAGCTGGCCGTGCAGGACCACCAGAGCTTCCGCCGCAAGCGCTGGCGCTACCTCGTGCTCGACGAGGCGCAGAATATCAAGAACTTCCGCAGCCAGCGCTGGCAGATGCTGCTCAACTTCCACACGGACAGGTAACTAGTTTTTTTTTTCGGGTGTATATCATAGTTTCGACTACGTACTCTCGGAATATCATGCTATCGAATGTTCGTTGGCTCGACTGTTATTGGATCGAATATTCGCTGGGTCGAAAAGCGTAGAAACAATAAATCGTCAAATCGAAATTGATATTTCGATTGTCATCCCATAAAAAATCTCAGACACGAATGTTCATTGGCTCGACTGGTACTGGATCGAATATTCGCTGGGTCGAAAAGCGTAGAAACAATAAATCGTTGTCATCCCATAGAAAATCTCAGACACGAATGTTCATTGGCTCGACTGTTACTGGAATGAATATTTGCTGGGTCAAAAAGCGTAAAAACAATAAATGGTCAAATCAAAATTGATAATTCGATTGATTGTCATGCCACAAAAGATCTCAAACACTAAAAATCATTACAAGTAAAAAAGGGCAATTAAATAAAACTCTTTATTACTCAATAATTTTAGACTTATTATATGTAAATTATTATTATTTTACATATAACATGTCTACGGGATCAAAAAAACCGACAACATTACACAAAATTTTACCTTATCCTTATGAACGGGACTGTAGACTTGAGTATATGGTATAAATTTCAACTCGACACCTCCACGCGTTCCAGAGATAAAGGGTCTTGACAGACAGACAGACAGACGGACAACAAAGTGATCCTATAAGGGTTCCGTTTTTCCTTTTGAGGTACGGAACCCTAAAAAGACTCGACGAATGTCGATCCTGCAGGTGATCAACCCAGTTTTGATGTGACCACTAAAAATTCGATACACCACTGATCGAAACCATATAATTCTAGATTACGTTTTGTCGATTGTACATATTTCGGCCACAAGTATTTCGATCCAGCGAATAGTCATTACAATAACAGTCGAGCCAATGAATTTTCGATACACCACTGATCGAAACTATACAATTCTAGATTACGTTTTGTCGATTGTACATGTTTCAGCCACAAGTATTTCGACCCAGCAAATATTCGATCCAATAACAGTCGAGCCAACGAACATTCGATAGCATGATATTGCGGTGGTTCTCCTTGTTTACGCATATTTTTTTGTCATAATTCTATATAGCATAATCAGTATAAGCATAATTGTGCATGCGCAGAAACTAATCTCGCATAATTATATTTCGCATATTTCTGTCACGGATATCCAACCTAACCCGAATGTGTTTTACGCATAATTTGCGAAGTCCGAATAGTGCTTAGGCAGAAAATGACTTATGCATACATTAGTTTCGCCGAAAGTTACTTTCGCATAATTAAGTTTCGCCGGGATGGATTATAAAACAAATACATGGTTTTTTTATGTCAATTGACTGACAAACGATCTGACGGCCAACCTCATGGAAAGTGGTCACCGCCGCCCACGGACATCTGCAACACAAGAGGTGCTTGCTGCCAATGCGTTGCCAGTCTAGGGAGGGATTATAAAATTATAGTTTTTATTATTTAAACTAACCTAACCTAACCTAATCCAATCTATTTTTATAGAAACTAGTAACTAGAGATTGGTATGGTGTAAGGGACACAAGTTAACCCTAACCTAATCTACCAATAATAAAATTGTTGCGGTTGTTCGTTTTTTATTGCGAGGGGCTTTGTCCCCCGAGCCCCCCTTCCCCCCTTTTTGGACGTTATGCAACAAGATTCGGACATAGATTCGGATAGGATTTCGGGCTATTTATATTCTGCAAAATGATATATATGCTAAACAACATTATGCAAAATAAAATTCGGCCATATCAATATTATGCTAATATAATATTCGGGAAAACAACCATTCGGCTAATAACGAATTATGCAGAATAAAATTTCGGCAAGTTTAAGATTCGGCGAAAATAAAATATGCGAAACTTGTTATGCCTAATAAGTTTCGGACATTAAAAATTATGCCAAATAGATGGCACCCTATTCCGAAAGTACGTAGTCGAAACTATGATATACACTCATAAATAAACGAGTAGACCCCGTCTGCGTGTGCTCTGTTAAAGTAATAAGTGTCGCAGGCGGCTGCTGCTGACCGGCACGCCGCTGCAGAACAGCCTGCTGGAGCTGTGGTCGCTCATGCACTTCCTCATGCCCGACGTGTTCGCGTCGCACTCGGAGTTCCGCGAGTGGTTCGCGCCCGTGGCCGCGCTGGCGGGCGACGGCGCGGCGGGCGGCGCGGGCGCGGGCGGCGCCGCGCTCGTGCGCCGCCTGCACGAGGTGCTGCGCCCCTTCCTGCTGCGCCGCCTCAAGGCCGACGTGGAGCGCCAGATGCCGCGCAAGTACGAGCACGTGCTGCTGTGCCGCCTCGCCAAGCGCCAGCGCTGCCTCTACGACGACTTCATGGCGCGCGCCAAGTGAGTAGTGGCAGCCTCCGCCGCCCTATGGGCTGAAAATCGGCTTTCATACAAATAGAAACCGAAGTCGTTAATGTTTACATTTTTTTATTGAAATATCTTCTGTTTGCCATCGCCTTACTAGAAAATAAGCCTGAGATAATTTGGATCAGTAATTAATTAATTATTAGTAATTTATGCAACGGTTGCATAATGATAGGCCTTAAAACACTAGTGCGGTTTTCATGAAACGAGCCGATAGGCGAGTTTCATAATAAGATCGCACGTGTGTTTTAAGGCCAAATTATGCAGAGTTGCATACATAACTTTATCTACACACATATTATAAATCCTCCATGATGGGTTCAGAAACAATATTTTCTGGCAACAAGTTATTTGTTGCAATCGTGGCTGCATATTTCCGATATCCGGCGCATTTTCACATCACACACACTCCGAGAAGACTACTTACTATTCATATTTTCAACTAAAATGTGAATTACAAACAACTTTTTCTATTCAATTCAACAACAATTCTACTTTCGTTCAGCAAAACGTCAACATAATATCGGCGATTCAATCCTCCGTCAAGACCATTTTTTTTTAAATCATAGACAAACGGATGAAGTCTCTATTCTCACGTCACTCGAGATCAAATATTGTGCAGTTTATATTAAAAAAACATACTGAATTGACGTTTCGTATCAATATCTGTTTTATTATCTATGGATACTAGAATATAGACCCACTTGAGTTTTGACAGCTGTTCCAAATTTAATCTCATTTCTTTACTAAAAACGATAAAGAAGTCATGTTATTTCTTTATCGTAGCACTGGTTTTTCCTAATTGGTTGTCAAAATGGTGGTCATTTCCTATGGTTTTTGATTAACCAATGGAGGTTTTATGATATGGGTGTAGATAAAAATATATTTTTAAAATCTTGTATGGAGAATATAGGAAAATCAGGTATTTCTCAGAAAGTGCAAGTCAAACCGTAATATCCTCGGAGATGGTTATAGTTACAATTATTTCTGATTTTTTGATATCTTTGAAATTATTACACCGGGTGCACTTTTTTTTTTAATTTATCGAAAATTTAATAAATTTATTAATTATATTTTTATCGTAATTTCTTCGTCACTTAATTTTAACCACGAAAAATTATTTTGAGTCAATTCAAATGAAACACTAATGAGTTATAATGGTTTTTATTTAAATTTTAAAATAAAATCTTATTATTTCTCGTAAACAACTATAAATACCATTATATCCTGACAGGTGGTTATAGTGCTAATTATTCTTGAATAGCTGACATGCTTAAAACTTAATAGGTGAACGCACTTTTTTTTAAATAGTGTTATTAAACCATGGTATTAAATTTTAAGTAATGATATACCCACATTACCCACATAGGCCACAAAGGATATAAATGAGTCTCAAATATTACTAATTAGCTTAATGATCTTGCTTTAGCGATCAATTCATTAAATCTATTCATTTCCGCTTGGTTCCTAAATCTTCGAATGGTTTACGTTTTCTTCTGGTCATGGTTCCAGCCGATGATGTCGAAAGTTTTTGATACGTTGAATCGCCTGCTTCATGAACATATGTTCTATTCAAGAATATTTAGCACTATAACTACCTGTCAGGATATAATGGTATTTATAGTTGTTTACGAGAAATAATAAGATTTTATACTGGTTCCATACAAAATTTAAATAAAAACCATTATAACTCATTAGTGTTTCATTTGAATTGACTCAAAATAATTTTTCGTGGTTAAAATTAAGCGACAAAGAAATTACGATCAAAAAATATTAATAATAAATTTATTAAATTTTCATGATTTTTAAAAAAAAAAAGTGCACCCTGTGGAGTAATTTTAAAGATGTCAAAAAATCAGAAATAATTGTAATTATAACCATCTCCGAGGATATTACGGTTTGACTTGCACTTTCTGAGAAATACCCGTTTTTCCTATATTCTCCATACAAGATTTTAAAAATATATTTATAATTAATTAATTACTGATCCAAATTATCTTAGGCTTATTTTCTAATACGGTGACGGCAAACAGAAGATATTTCTATAAAAAAATGTAAACATTTACGACTTCGTTTTTTATTTCTATGAAAGCCGATTTTCAGCTCATAGTGCGCCGCCGCGGCCGCACCCCCCGCACCCGCACTCATCCGCCGCGCCCCGCAGGACCCGCGAGAGCCTCGCGTCCGGCAACCTGCTGAGCGTCATCAACGTGCTCATGCAGCTGCGCAAGGTGTGCAACCACCCCGACCTGTTCGAGCCGCGGCCCGTCAGCTCGCCGCTGCACCTGCCCGCGCTGCGCCTGCGCGTGCCCGCGCTGGCGCTGCTGCGCGACGTGGCGCGCCGCCGGGCCGCCGCCGCGCGCCTGGGCGGCGACCTCGCGACGCTCGAGGCGGCCGGCGCCGGCGCCTTCGGGGCGCACCGCGCGCGCCACCTGGCGCCGCCGCGCCGCCTCGTGCGGGAGCTGGCCGCGCCGCGCGCCGCGCCGCGCGCGCCGCCCGCGCGCCTGCGCCTGCACCTGCGCCTCGTGCCGCGCGCGCCGCCCGCCGCCGCCGCGCCGCCCGCCGCGCCCGCGCCCGCGCCGCGCGCCGCCCCCCCGCGCGCCGCGCCCGCGCCCGCCTCGGCCGGCGCCGCGCGGCTGGCGGCGCGCCGCCGCGCCTGCCTGCGCCGCCTGGCCGCCGTCAACGAGCGGCGCTGCTGGCGCCTGCCGCTGTACGGCGCCGACCTGCGCGCCGCGGTGCGCGCGCCGCCGCCCGAGCCGCCGCGGGCCTGCGCCGCGCCCGACCTCGGCGCGCTGCTGCGGGCGCTGCACGACACCATCGACAGGTGAGGCGCGGCCCGCGAGCTCCGCGCGTTCCCCGAGCGGCGGCTGACCCCTCCCTCGCTCCGCAGGTTCAGCGTGTGCTGGCGCGCGTGCGTGGCCGGCGCGGCGCGCCTGGAGGCCGGCGGCGGCGCGGGCGCGCGCGCGTGGCGGCGCGCGGCCGCGGGCGCGGAGGCCGCCGCGGCGCCGGGCGCGCGCGCGGCGCTGGGCGCGCTGCACGCGTGCGCGTCGCGCCAGGCCGTCTCGTTCCCGCACCCGCGCCTGCTGCAGTACGACTGCGGCAAGCTGCAGGCGCTGGCGCCGCTGCTGCGCCGGCTGAAAGCGGGCGGGCACCGCGTGCTCATCTTCACGCAGATGACGCGCGTGCTGGACGTGCTCGAGGCGTTCCTCTCGCTGCACGGGCACGCGTACGCGCGGCTGGACGGCGCGACGCGCGTGGAGCGGCGGCAGGCGCTCGTGGAGCGGTTCAACGCGGACGCGCGCCTGTTCGCGTTCATCCTGTCGACTCGCTCGGGCGGCGTGGGGCTCAACCTGACGGGCGCCGACTGCGTCGTGTTCTACGACTCGGACTGGAACCCCACCATGGACGCGCAGGCGCAGGACCGCTGCCACCGCATCGGGCAGACGCGCGACGTGCACGTGTTCCGCCTCGTCACGCAGGCCACCGTCGAGGAGAACATCCTGCGCAAGGCCGACGAGAAGCGCCGCCTCGGCAGCCTCGCCATCGACGACGGACACTTCACCACCTCCTACCTGCGCTCGGTCAGTGCACTCTTTGCTCGCACACGCTCTCACACACACTAACAGTCACACTCACACGTACGTCACATCATTGACTCGTTCTCTTCTAATATTACTTAATTAACATGAAATGAACACGAGATGTCAATCTGTAGGCGAACATAAAGGAGCTATTCGGCGCGGACGTGGAGGTGGGCGGCGCGGAGGCGCGCGGCGCGGCGGGCGGCGAGCTGGAGAGCGCGCTGCTGGCGGCCGAGGAGGAGCCGGACGCCGCGGCCGCGCGCGCCGCGCGCGCCGAGCAGGCCGGCGAGCTGGCCGAGTTCGACGAGACGCAGCCGCTGCGCGACGACGACGCGCCCGCGCCGCGCGCGCCCGGCGCCGCGCCCGAGCTGGCCGCGCTCATGAAGCAGGTACGTGCACCGGCAACACCGCCACCACCGTGTAACGCACATTTACAAAGCTGCTTGTAACCGAGACACTTTTTTGGCAACCCGGGCTATTTCTCAAAAGTTAACACTTAAATATACACTTCCTAGTCACACGGCTTTAGCTTTGATGATGGATTTTTCTTAATTATTGGACAAATGTTGATCCCAGGGCGTAAAACGGCGCGAGCGTCCAAAGAGTTCTTGCGAGTTGTAGGAGGCGCTAGAGTGCGACCATTCGCATTGGTCAAATGCGTATTGCCATTGTCGAAAAGTAATAATAAACGAATTTAAGAGTAAAAACAAGAAACTTAAACATAGGTAATGAATAGTTGAAAAACACACGGCTTTACTCACGATTTATTGTCAGAAATAGACATCCGAGTTTTAATTTGACTATAGGTAATGATTTGGGAATAGCCAAACTGCGGCAATAAGGTGCCAAAAAACTTGCGCATGTACAGCCAGCGTCAGAGAAAAGTAACCCCGCTGCATATGGCGTAGGCGAACTGAGGGGGACACCTTTCTCTGATGTTGACTGTACAAGCCCCTTAACTTAACACATTTTTATACCATTTGCTATCTGAGAACGTTCCCAATATCAGCTACAAAAGTTCATGGCTGAGCTCACTTGAAGCCATCATACATGATATAAGTGTTCGTAAAACAGTAGAGCACAAATAATACCAAGTGTTTAATGCATATTAAGAGATAACAATAAAATGTAATAATCTGCTAAAATAGTAGTTTTCATAAATTTCAGGTAGTTCTTATTCTTTACTATAAAATATTTGAATGTATCTCATAAGATTCGGCTAGCGTAACCAATGCAAGCGTCCGAATTTTGTTTTGAAAAATAAAATGACTGGGAGACTTCTCTATTATTTATAAATTGCATTAGGAAAAACTGACCAGCGCCTCTATTCGGGAACGTCCAAGCGATATTGTAGCGACGCGCCAGCGAGATTCTCATCCCACACTTCCCATCCCACACTTCCGCACGATGCCTAAGAGTGGGATGCGAGTCTCGCTCGCGAGCCGCAACAATATCGCTTGCACGTCCTCTATTCCGAGGCCCAGGTCGTATAAACCTTCCGGAAGAAATTCTCTATATGATAGTAGAAACCGCCTCACAATCCGTTGCGAAGTTTAGAAGAGCTAAGCGGACAAATAGACAGACGTGAAATAAACGTTAGAGCCATATTTTTGTGTGTTTTGTTTGTTGTGTTGTGTTAAATCTGTTTTTAAATGTCGAAGTGACCCTTTAATAACTAACCGATATCATCGTGTTGAAGGTCCGATGGATCAAAGTAAAGGTCAACAGGTAGCCCCTTAACCCGCCGTGGTAATATTCGTTAAGAAGAAGTGTACATCTGATACGGTAAAGGGCGCTAAACCGGTTCGGTTCGGCATCGTAGCGGTGGACAAAATGTTCACAGTTTAATATTTTTATTTTAGCTGACACCAATCGAGAAATACGCAATGCGCGTCGTCGAGAGCAGCGAGGACGGGTGCGAGGCGGAGCGCGCCGCGCTCAGCGCCGTGCGCCGCTCGCTCGGCGACTGGGAGCGCGCGCGCCGCCGTCTGCGCGCCGCGCCGCCCGCCGAGCTCACCTACGCGCGCCGCGACGCCGACAGCCAGGTGCGCGTCCGCCGCCGCGCGCCCGCGCCCGCCCCCGCCCCCGCCCCCGCCCCCGCGCCCGCGCCCGCGCCCGCGCGCGCCACGCGCTCGCGCGGCACCGTGCACATCAACCTGTGGACGCTCGACGCGGCCAAGGGCGCGGGCGGCGCGGAGGGCGCGGCGGGCGCGGGGGCCGCGGGGGGCCCGCCGCGCCGCGCCCGCCTGCGCAACGGCACGCTCGACGCGTGGCTGGGCGCGTGCGCGCCCGAGCCCGCCGACCGGAACGATAACAATAAATGATTTAACCCGAACCGTTTGCGTTTTATATTCCTGACGTTCGACGTTTTGGTGCCGCTCGACGCTCGTCCGTGAATGCTTGAGGTCCCGCCGGTGTTCCCGAGTCACCAAAACCGCGACGTCAGGGATGTAACGCGCAAGCATTTACGGGCGAGCTCGAGACGCGCGCGCCCCTCCCCGCCTCCCGCCTTCCGCCGCCCGCGACCTGAAATACGTGAGCGTGACGCGTCAGCGGACGCAAGCCCGATACTCATTTATTTCATGTCTCGTGCGTCCATTAGCTCTTACGAAACTTTATCGAAACGGACCTACTGCAATACTTAGGCTACCTGACCGTGTTTTTTTTTAAATTAGGGGGCGTCCATTAATTACATGAAGCATTTTTTTTGTTTGACCCCCCCTCCCCCCTTGGTGAGATGTAAGATTTTTCTCGACTTCCTCCCCCCTGCCCCAATCTCACGTGAGATTTTTCAAAATTTGTATTTTGGTTATAAAAGCGTTGAATTTATTAAAAAAAAAAAACACAATTTGCTTAACTATTTTTATTCAAGACTAGCAAAGACTAGTATTTGAGAATATTGCACTTTTTTTACTTTCATTTAGCTTTAATTTAACTTAACTTTCACGCAGTTTCACACCGTTTTCTGCTAGAAAAAAATAACGTTATATTTGCCAAGACCCCCCCTCTCCCCCAAGTGAGATTTAGTAAGATTCGTCTCAATCCCCTCCCCCCCTGAGCATCTCACGTAATTAATGGACGCCCCCTTAAATAGAGTTCAATTATTTCGCCAAAATATTACACCAAAATCTGAAAGCTGGATTTACGGCACATCAAGCTCGTCCCAAATTAAATTAGGTTAGGTATTTAGTGTAATTTTAGGACGTTTTATTTAAATAAAGAGAAGAGACAAGTATAACTTGACAAAAAATTGTGATATCAGATCAAAAACATACATGTGAAAAAAGGGCCAAGTTCGGTACAAAAATGTCAAGGGTTGACGCTATCGCCGTTAAAGAATTGAGATCTGAACGGGTGCCTGAATCTGAGTAAGGAACTCCTTAGAACTTTCTTAAATGAAACCTTTAAAAAGATAGATACTTTATAGTATCTAAGAACGTTATCGTTCATAAATTATTTCGAAGCCTATTAGGAAATTGAAAGGAACATGGCACTTGTTCAGATCTCAATTGTTTTATCGGCGACACAGTCAACCCCTGACGTTTTTGGACCGAACTTGGCCCTTTTTTCACATTTATGTTGTACCTATATCTTGTCAATCATACCTTTCTTTGACACAAATCTCACACGAGCCGAGAAAAAGAAATTACGAACAAAGTTCCAAAAAAAAGCTCATGAGTATATTTACACAAACCCATTCGAGCACGTTTCACACTGTTTTTCGGGTCCTGAAAAAATACGATTTACTTAAGTCTACGATCCCAGAAACATGCAAAATTCACGACTAGCTTTCCCAAGTCCCAAAAAACATATATAGGCTTCTAATTGGATATCACACTGTTGCTTATGTAATTTAGCGCACATGGAAACTTCTTAAGTGCGTCTCTCTCACACTAGTTCCGACGAAAGAGATAGTCGGAGAGATAGACTGGGTTAAGTTATCACCGTGTCAACCTTGCCAGGGCCGCAGGTCAATGTAACTGGTTGGATACCAGTTATATTTAGTGATGAACTTTTATTAATATCGACACGAACAGCATTACTATGGCAACATTTGTGCCGATGTCAATTAACGCCCAATTATGGTTTTTATATTTACAAGGTCCGTCCGTCTGTCAGAGGCGTCAAGTTTACAAGTTTCCATAGATTATAATGTATAATTTTATGAAGTGGTTTGTATGTCAAAGTTCCTTCAGTCTCGAATCTCCCCCGACGGACCTCCTGGGTGAGACATCAGGAATCTTCTAGTACTGGTGTCTCCCCTTGCTGGGGGAGATATCAGCACTGTCAAACTATCTTTATTCAATTTAGGCTTTTGCAAGCTCTTTCGAATGTCAAGGAATGAATCTACCACCAGTTCGGGAAAACTCTCTACTGAGAAGAGACGACTAGAAACTCTGTGAGGTATCATATTTCAAAACTGTAAACATAAGTTAACAATGACGTTTGCAGTCTCCAGTTTTATACAGATCTAAGTATATACGTATATATAGAAGGTGCGCCCATCGACACCCGGGGATCGAGATCCGCGGTGCAGGTCAGGATTTATCCCAAACATACCTGTCCATGATGTACACTTTTACTGTGCCCTAGAATTAAGAATTCGCTTAACAGTAGATTTGAACATAGTGTCTTGTTTGGGTTGCCCCTGAATCGTCGACAAACTTTTCGTCGAATTTCATTACATCGAAAACTATTTATAGAATATTCAGTTCCTATAATTTTTTTAGAAGTAATCTCTTTTCATCGATTATACATTACAATTTTTCTTAATTCCTAGAACAACTGTACAAGGATTATTATTTCTTAAAACATACATTTCATAAACTATTCAAAAGACAGAACAACTAAATATCGAAGTTCATTTCATCGGCATTTTGTTACAAATCTCTTTTATTTTATAGTGTATACACAGTACAACATAATTTATAATATTAATGTTAATATAGGTAGGTATATTACTCTGACTACCCATCTTAAGGACATGACAAAAAAATCAATTGAGGTTAGGATATAATGTGTCATTATGAAAAAATAAACTCAAACAGCGAGCGAGCGAAGCGAGCGAGCAAGATGTGTCAGAGCGGAAGCGACTCAGAACAGTTAGGTTCAAAGGCTAGCATTAGCCTTTGGTGTTAGTTATTTTTTTATGATCACCCTGGAAGTCTTGCTTTTTATAAACAAATATTAGTGTTTCATTGATTAGTGGGATGAGTCGTATATCTACCCACACCCGTCTGCTAGCGTATTGCGTTTAATTCACCAAACTACACAAATTAGTTGTGTATACACACACACATACACAATACACATTTAATACATAACACACACATAACACATATTCATACATAATACACATTTGAAATGTTTTTTTATGAAACATCATAAACGAGATTTCTGTAGAATAAACAAATTATGGAACAATTATAATAGTTTTTTTTTTTTTTTACAAAATCAAAAATAAATATAAAAAAAATTGATCGTCGATGAATTTAATGATCGGCGATTTAAAAATACTTGATTCGTTCGTTCGATGATATGAATAGTCTATGAAATTAAAATATGGGAACCGTTGACTTTGAACTGATATTCGATGAAAAGTTTGTCGAAGATTCAAGGGTAAACCGTCTGTTTGTTCTATAATGTTTTTAGGTATTTTAGTGTATAATTTCCTAGAAGCTATTTTTTAGTTTAAGCCAGTCTATAAGTTGGTACTTTAAACTTTCTGGTAATTCTGGCTTATCTACATTTGTAAGAAGATTGTATCGATTTTTTCTGACGACATACATTATTTACGAACATAATATTTGGACGGATTGCGCAGTCTGTGCAGTACCGCGGTCTGAAAGGATAAGTATAAAGCTGTACAGTTCATATTACGGTTGATGCGCTACTGTCGGCAAGCACGTTCATGTTAACAGTACGTAACGTGTGAAAATTAAGAATTATAACAACTAAAATTAAATGGAAGGGCCGTTTAGTCATGGTGGAACCTTCACTAGTGACGTATTTCGGCGTGGTCGCTGTTTTATGTCTTATCTAAAGAGGCTCATAAAGGGGTCACTATTTTAGGAATTTCTTGCTACAATTTGGACTAATCCCAAAAAAATTCCAATTTCATCACTTCTGGCAACAAAAAATTAAGGTGAATAAGTGTAAAAAAATTTGGCCAAAAACATTGCCGGTTAATAAGTAATTTTAACGATTTCAATCTATCTTGTCATCTTTCAGTTTTGTTTATAGCGATGTTACTGAAATCGTGCTTCGTTGACAGATGTGGGTGAGCAGCGATCGCGGCCTGATACGTGGCGAGCGCATGCCGGTGAGTACCGAGCGGCCGCGGGCGAGGCGGAGGGCCGAGGGGAGGGGGCCGAGCGCCGACTGACCGCGCGCGTGTTGCAGGTGTGGAGCCCGCCCTCGCCGCCCGCCAGCGACGGCGACGCCGAGCAGTACTGCGAGCGCTGGGCGCGCGCGCTGTACCGCGCCGGGCCCGCGCCCGACGCCGCGCTGCCGCCGCTGCCGCGCGCGCCGCGCCCGCCGCGCCCGCCCGCCCAGCCGCGCGCCGCCCGCCCCGCGCGCGCCGCGCCCGCGCCGCCCGGCCTGTTCGAGCGCGCCGGCCCGCGCCCGCGGCCCCGCCCGCGCGCGCCGCCCGCCTCGCACCGCGACGCGCCCGCGCCCGACTGGGCGCCCGCCGAGGACGCCGCCCTGCGCCGCGCGCTGCGCCTGCAGCGCCTGCCCGCCGACGCGCCCGCCGCGCTCACGCCCAACTGGGACTGGGCCGCCGAGCTGGCGGCCGACGTGGCGCGCGCCTTCCGCGCGCCGCGCGCCTGCTACGAGCGGCACGAGCGCCTCGCCGCGCCCGACGAGCGCGCCGAGCGGCCGGAGCGCGCCGAGCGGCTCGAGCGCGCCGACCGGCACGAGCGCGCGCGCCGCAAGCAGCGCAAGGGCGGCGCGCGCCGGCGCGGCGACGACGAGGCGCCGCGGCCGCCGCTCGCGCGCCTGGACGCCATGCGCGACGCGGGCGAGCGCCGCCGCGCCGCGCGCCGCCGCCGCCCCGACGACGCGCCGCACCACAACCCCAAGCACGCGCAGCTGCTCGCCGACCACGGGCTGGACTACGAGCACCCGCCCACGCCCATGGAGGTCGCGTCGCGCCGCGCCGACCGCATCGCCAAGGAGAAGCTCAAGGCGGCCGGCGCCGGCGCCGCGCCCGCGCCCGCGCCGCCGCCCGCGCCCGCGCCGCCGCCCGCGCCCGCGCCGCCCGCGCAGCGCGTCGTGGTGGCGGCGCACGCGGCGGGCGGCGCGGGCAAGGCGGACGCGGCGCGGCGCGCGCGCACGCCCGGCGCGCCCGCCGCGCCGCAGCTGCTGTACCGGCAGCAGCCGCTGGCGGCGCGCCACCACCTCAAGATCCTGCACCACGCCGGCGCGCAGCCCGCTCAGGTGCTTACGCATACGTAATGGGATCGATCACGATTGTGATACCGACCGACGTAACATTTTATATCGTATAAGGCGACAGTCATTTTAGTTAAGGGTCAACGATATGTTTTGAAGTTGCAGACTGTGGTGTCCGGGTCCGCGAGCACGAGCGCGCCGGGCGAGGCGGGCGCGGCGCTGCGCACGCTGCAGCTGCAGCAGCTGGCGCTGGGGCGCGGCGCGCTGGGCGGGCGGCTGCTGCGCGCGCCGCACACGCACGTGGTGGTGGCGCACCTGCCGCACGCCGCGGCGCCGGCGGCGCACGCGCACGCGCCGCTCGACGCGCCCGCGCCGCGCCCGCCCACCACGGACTCGCACTAGACGATGAACAATAAATGTTGACTGAACATAATACATTATTTTTATTTCGACTGCTCAACCCACCCACCGAGCCGCAGCTGACGTTCCTAGGCTACTTGATACAACTATCTTAATCATAATACGAGTTATCGGCCGGGAGGAAATGAAAAACCAAATTTGTTTCTGGCTCGGGTAGTACTAGTTTGGGCCTTCGGCCCTGACGCAACACTAACCTAACCTAACCTATTTGCCTAGCTCATCATAACCTAACGTAATAGTAGTAAAATGTATGATAAAATCATTCGTGATTTGTTGCGGAGTTGGGTAAAGAGTGACTTGTGCAGCATTACGGACGTAATCCGCAAATTTACCAAACAATAAAACCTTTTTCTTGGCATTTGAAACCTTATCCTTATTTTTTATTGGCCGTTCATACATTGGTCTAGCGTTTTGGCTCTAGTATTTGAATTTAAATTTTTGTCCGTTCGCCGGTCCTCTTGTTTTCTGCCCGCTCGACATTTCATTGATCGACTCGCCTCGGAACTGTTTGCATCTCAAGTTTTTAATTATTCGTACAAGAAAAACTGGTGAAGAATTTTGGAAACCAAACATACCTTATAAGTACGCATTAAGCAGATGTTAAATAGTGTGCGCCAGCGGCGCGTGTGGCTGTGTTAGTGCTAGTTTGCAGTATCGATATTAAGTTTACAAGGAGAAGCTCCCTCCATCGTCCTTGGATGGCTAAACCACCCGCTCGAGAGGACTCGATTTTATGATCTGCTTTTGTTGCCGATGTAATCGGTCCACCTTCGGGCTACGAAGCCGGACACTTACTCCACAAGGCTTGATAGCCGGATGTATCTAGTCGATCGTCGCGCTTACCAACTGCCAGGTTTTGGATAGAACTGCTACGCGCCGAGAATTGGGTCCACCAGGAACGAAAAAGGAAGGCCAGTGTGGTTGTAGTTAGTTTTAGATCTTTTAACCCTTAAAGAGTTTTCAGTCGTGATCAATTTATCTGTTGTAAACCCTTAGTATGTATGTCGATACTTACCAAAATAATGAAAGAATGCCCCATGTGAATCTGCGCAGACACACGTAGGATCCCCCCTTTTCTTTTTGCCTTATAGCATAACCAGCAATCGCTGTCCTTGGCGGTTACATACACAAGGGTATTTTACGTGCAGGTTTTAATTGTTTTTTTTAATATTTTCCAAATTCCAAAAGGCTCGCTTGTAGGCCAAACCCAAATTTTCGGCGCTGTATTTTGGTTAGAATCCCTTCGTTTATATCTTTAGGCCACATATAATCTAAATTTCGGTATAAATGTCTATTTTTATACCTTTGAAACGCGCAGTCGTCACTGGACGACACCCGCGTTAGATCAATTTATAATTAAGTTTTGAGACCACCACGGCTTTTGTGAACCCGGACCCTGTTGCGTCGGAGCCGCGCCCGTGTGTTTTGTATTTTACAACTTCGTGGTATGAATATTTCGTTGGAATTATAAGTAATATAATATGGAAACTTAACTTCGAGTGTTTTATTCAAAGAAGAAATTAAACGTTGAAACCTGGGACATTCGTCTAAGGTAAGTAGTGAAACCGTGTGCTAATATTTTACTAACTTTTGATTCGGCACACGCCAAATTCGCTACACTTGATGTTGCAGAGTGCGTTTAGTGTTAATGGAACTAATAATCAGCCTAACAATAAAAGAAACTTCTACGTTTTTCGTTTAGTTAAGTGACAGTAAAGCATTATAAACACTACAGTTGCTAAGCTACAACACTTTCCCTCAGTTAAATCATTAATTTTGGTAAAGAAATAATGGCGATCTTGAGCGTTTTCAAAAAAATGCCCTTTAGAAATAATATATATGATGCTTCATAGGTCCGGAGTAGTTTAGAAGCAAATTGACTGTGACAGTATAAGGGTTACGTTTTTTTCTTTAGAGATACGGAAGCCTTAAAAGCTGGCCTAGTGCGAGAATTTCTATGAAGTCTGAAGAAGTTTCTATGACATTTTTAGAATGTTCTATGAAGTTTCTAGAGGATTCCATGAGGTTTAGGCGCGGTTGTAAGCGTCCTTCGCCTTCGCAAGGCCGACGTGCTTCCCCGAAGTGGGCGGGCGGCCCCGCCCTCTGGAGCCACTGGCCGCCGACCTAGCTGAGTCATCGTCGGTTGACCCAGAGCTGAGTCATACGTCTAAAACCACTCCGGCGTTTCCCTCTGGCTGTTAAGTGGGGACGCCATGGGATCGCCGAAGCATTCAACGACGACGCCCCCCAGCCCGCTCCGAAGAGCCACCGCCAAGGAGGAAGGGTAGCGTTCGCCAACACTACCTTTCCCCAGACAGATAGAACTGTGCAATGGGCCCCTAACCCTAGTTCTACGAGGGGGTTCGGGCGATGGGCAAACAGAAGTTCGCCCGGTTCGCCTTCTCCCCCGGCCGTCTGCGTGCAGCGGAGAAGCTTTCCAGGATCAGCTCAGTCAGCTCGCCACCGACTTTACCGTTCCTTAAAACGACCCCGGCCGCACCCGTCCCAGATCAGCAGTGTCCTCTGCGATCGCAGAGGAACACGCTGAGGCACCGTCGCAGAGTGGAAGGGAATAGTTTCCGAGAGCGGGTCACAGGCCGTCTGCCTATCCGCATCCCTTCAACTAGACCGATAAGTAAGCAAAGGCTAGCAGAGTCGATTGCTCGACAGGTCTAGCCGATGCCCATACCCAACTGCTGTCCATCACTCCGATTATTAGAGGCTACGTGAGAGGGGTACGCACTCAACTCTAGAAACCACGAGAGATCTACAGCACCCAGATATGACTTCAACCACTCTCCCTCTTAACCGAGTATTAGCCATAGACCCGGAGAGTCCTTGAGCGGGTCACCGGCCGTCTGCCTACCGCACAAGAACAGGGTTAGGTTAGGTTAGGTTTTCTTTTTTTTTTATACGGGAGGAGGAAAATACTCATGTATACAACCAGGATTTTCCTGGCTGTATGCCCGACTCATCTGGGAAGGTGACCCAGACGCCTACGGACTAAAAACCTCCTCCCGGTGGTGGATGGGGTCATTCACCGGTCACGCGGCGCTATCAGGTTACGCCTTGTGACCGGCTAATGGGTGGGGATGGCAGAGTCCCTCCAAACCCCAATCAAATTGGGGAGAGGAGAATTTTAAGGGACGGAGTGGTTGGGGGACGATTAAGTGAATGGAGTGGAGTGCGTGATTGGGGAAAGTGGTTTGAGGATGTGAGTGTCGCGAATGATCGCGAGCTCTGTAGTTCGGGGTGAGGTCTTAGGGTTTCTGAACGCAGTTTTTAGACTGGCAACACTGATGAAAATAAGTACTGTAGAGAGGACGAGTTCTCGCTCCAGCATAACCGTTATATTCGAAACTATCTATTCTAAATTAAGTCTGAGGTAACGGGAGGAGAAGAAGGAGGAATTTAACATCCTCTAAAATAACTAATATATGCGCGATGCGATCGCGCGGTAAGTAAGACGGCGACTGGTCCCTTGATTATTGTTACGACGCCATTGGCGGCGTGCTGTATAACACCGGTAAGAGGGGAACAACGACGGGTGAGTCCTTGGAATATTGTTGTCCCTATACTTGCCTTACTCTTTGATTGTTACGCTATAATGCGTGCCACTAAATTGTAACATGATCTAAAGATGAACCGAACCGCATTGGCCTATGGTTGTATGGCCAGGTACGCACTTGTACTTGAGCATACAAACATCCCCGTAAGGTAACTGAAGTGCTATGATTGATTGAGGACTAAATAGTGGTCCTGGTGGCTTGGGCTGGCTGTGAGGGGATGTTGGGAGGCCAGTGGGCGAGTGCCCTTAACCTTTTCCTCATCACTCCATAAGAGTGTAGAGAGGCTATTGAGCTTTATAGACATGTATGACTTTCATAAGAGTAGTCTAAGATTGGTGGATTCATCTGATGATCATGGGTTAAGTCGATGTCGCAATGGTTGTATGTATATCACGAAGCTATACCCTAAACGTCGCCACGACTGTCATGTGGTTTCCCTAGAGCTGAGGAGACTATTGATGGAACCTGACACCATCATAACTACATTGTAAGATTCTTAAATGCGAAGCAGATTATTAATTGATACAATAGTAATTGTATAGTATGTGTTATTGATATATGTATAAACCACATAGTTTAATAGTATAACAGATTAATTGAGTTACATCCTCCTTATGTAGTGGTTGTAGCCTTTACCCAGGCGCACCCAATAGAATCCGCTACAGTGAGTGAGTGGGGGACGATTAAGGGAATGGAGTGGAGTAAGTTGGGGGTGTGAGTGAGTGGATAAAGTGAGTGGATGAGTGTTTGGTGTGTGGATTGAAATGTGTTTGGTGGATTTGGAATGGAGTAAGTTGGAATATGAGTGAGTGAGTGGATGAGTGTTTGATGTGTGGATTGAATCGTGTTTGGTGGTGTAATTGAGTAATTTGGGATATGAGTGAGAGAGTGGATGGAGTGAGTAAATGGAGTGAGTGGACGAGTGTTCGGTATAAGTGAATGGGAGAGTGGGTGGGGGACCTCCAAGGAGGACGCACTTTTGGGGGAGTATATGGCTCCCCCAGGCCCGCGCTAGACCCGAGTAAAGGTGGATATACCGCCACGTGTTCGGTGTAGTGTTTGGGGAGAACCTCCACGCAGGAGGGCGCACTTTTGGGGGAGTATTTGGCTCCCCCAGGCCCGCGCTAGACCCGAATAGATGTGGTTATGCCGCCACATATTCGGTATAGAGTTTGGGGTACCTCCAAAAAGGAGGACGCACTTTTGGGGGAGTATTTTGCTCCCCCAGGCCCACGCTAGACCCGAGTAGATGTGGTTATACCGCCACATGTTCGGTATAGGGTTTGGGGTATGAATGATTCGTGATTGGGGGACGATTATGGGAGTGAATGACGAGGATGGAGAGGAGTGAGTGGATGGTTAGACCTCCAAGGAGGAGTGGATGGGTGTGTGTGCCGCTCTTGGTCTGGCCCCTCACCCCAAGCCTGTCCGGTATGGGAAACGCTATCCGGCATACCCTCGGGGATCACTGAGGCACACAAGCCCCCCCACCACGACAACCCCGCGGCACCCACGGGGGAGGTTAGGTTAGGTTAGGTTTTTTTTTTTTTTAATTAAGTCTGCGTTTCTCCTCTAGCATGAGCCAGAGACTTTTTTATTGCTTCTCTTGATTTGCTTGTCAAGTATTTCTTTTCATCTTCATTATTACAGAAACTTATAACTAAAAATGGCAGAAATATCTTTTAGACTGTTTACATTTGTAGCTAATTATGCTTTACACGATTATAATGGTGCTTTCTCGCCAAATACTCCTCCACCACAGCATGTCGCCTCCGCTCCGCTGCGCATCGGATACGCCTTTTTGAGGTCGTTATTTCTTGTTTTAATTTATTTACCTCATCCGTCCACCACACCGGTGTATATTTAAATTTAGTTGAGCGTTGAATTCTCGGTATCGCTGCATCGCATGCTGCTATTACCGACTCGGAGTAAGCTTCTGCCGCTCGCTCAGCCTCTTCTTTGGTATTAATTGCCACGTCCATGTCATTACCCAGGTTGCATTTCACTAGCTCCGATTTGAGCACCTCATCGAAGCACTCCCAGTCGGCTTTAGCGGTGATGTAAACTCGTGTGGTGGTCGGAGGGAACATTGGTGCGTCAGCGCTTTCCAAAATCATTGAGAGGGCGTTATGGTCGGACGAGGAAGTAAACGGTTTCACTCTCCATTCCTTTATTTTTGGCACTAAAGATGGGCTACATGCAGTGACGTCCACGACACTCTCGTACTTTTTTCCTCCGCGATATACTTCAAAAGTGGATTCCGTGCCTTTATTAAGGATATGGAGGTCCAGCTCATGGAACAGAGCTATCAGCTCCTCGCCTCTGTTGTTGTCCCTCGGACTGCCCCACCAGACGCTCCATGCGTTAAAGTCGCCACCTATTAGAATTCGGGACGTCTCACGTTGCAGCGCGATTACAACTTGACGCAGCTGCACTAGTAAGGGGCCTATTTCCCGGCTCGGTTCGAAGTAGGCTGATATTAATACGATTTTCCCCTCAGGTGTATCCACTAGTGCTGCTGCGATATTTGGCGATTGCAAGTCCGGATTAATTATTAGGCCAAACGCTGGGTTGAGTACTGCTACGCTAGCCTTGTTGGGTGCTTCCCGTGTAGCTCCCATCGCCTGTACAATTCTGGCTCTGGGCGGCACTGTCTGTTCACCGGTTGCACCCACATACGGCTCTTGCAGTAGCAGTAAGGCGGTATTGCATGAGCTGGCTGATAAGAAAATCTCCGTGGTGTCTAATTTCGCTCTTTGTAGATTTGCTTATATGATTTTCGTAGCGACGCCCTTAGCAATATGCAACGCGCGACCTAGCTATCGCATCCCATCGGCGACGTACTGGGCAGTCCGCATTAAGAGCCAGGTGCATGCTTTCTTGAGCTGTTCGCTTGTCCCTGCTGCAGTTTACACACTTTGGCGGCTCGCCTCTTTCCGCACGAGGGCACTGGAATCGCTGATGTTCACCACCGCAGTAACCGCAGATCTCCTTTGCAGCAGTGCATACCTTGCTGGTATGCCCATAGGCCAAGCAGCATGAACACTGAACAAGAGGCGATCGATCATATACCGGTCTTCGCTGCAGTCCTATGTACACGTGCCCAGCCATGACAAGCGCACGGTACAGCCGCGGCGTCACCTCCATAACAACATGGTACTCGAGTTCGTTTCTCGCTTTGCGACGGAAACGCACCCGAGCGCTTTCCTTTTTCATGTCCAACTCAGACGTAACATGCTTATTTTGTGACTGGAAGGACTGCACTATGTCCTCATCACTGTTGTAGGCCAGGACCCCGGGTATCTCTACCAGTGGGTTTCGATTTACCGCTTCCTGCACCGTCAACTCTCCGGCTCGGAGGCGCTCCACTAACCGATCCGCATCTTTGGGATCCGCGCAACTCAGCACCACTTTGCCGTCCCTGGCCTTCCTACAACGGTCAACGCAGACTCCTTCCGCTCGTGCATCGAACGCGCCCCCTATGCCTTTCAGCACGTCATCCGCTGTGTGTCTTGGGTCTCTGCTTGACACGATCAGATTTTTCATTGGCTGCGACGGCTGGGAGCGGGTGGGGGGAGCAGTCCTTGTTGCATCCGCATACGACTTAATCTCCCTGCAGATGGAGTTGGTCTCCTCCTTCAGTTTCTCCAACTCAACCTTAACACTGCCAATGATGTCATTCTTCAGGGTTACTACGTCTATTATCTGAGCATCAAGTGCAGGTGCAGGTGCTGCAGTAAAAGTGGCCAGCATGCAGGTGGTCCGCGAGATCTCCTCCGCTGCCATGGTGATGACGCGTTTATTTGCCGTAGAGACATTCTTTCCGTCTGCTACGGCGTTGCTGATGCACTTGGTGAGTTTACCTATGGTTTCTATGTAAGACTTAAGGTCTGTGGCCTCAGCGGCATTCGCCGGCAGGTCCGGAACAGGCACACGCATTGGCGTGGCTAGAGCCTTGGCTTCGTCAGCTCCACCAGTACCAGCCTTGCTGGACTGACCTGCCCCAGGCAGAACATTCACCGCAGGCTGGTTTGCCTGCTGAGAGCTATTACCCGCTGGCTGACTATCCTGCTTGCCTGTGTCCGAGCTTTCTCCTGTCGGCGGGGTCCCCGTAAAGAGGAGGCGCCTTTTAGGAGGCGGGGATGCCGTAATGACCATTTTTCACCAAGCGTGTGCACTGAAGCTAGAGTCTGCCTCGACTTTTTCCCTATGAAACAGTAAAAGCGCCTTGAAAAAAGTCGCGGCAACGAAAACAATGACTTTTTTGGCACTTTTGATCGGATTTTTCACCGAAATCAATTCCCTTTCATCAAAAGATGCATAATTACAAGTACTAAAAGACTACAGAACCAAAACAATTAAAAGTTAATACAAAGGGGAGATACAAAATAAAATGTGATTTTTGGCAGCGCCTAAGTTAGGTTTTATAGCAAAGTTGAATTTTATGCTGAAGTATGAATTTTTTTTTTTTTTTCCAAATTGGATGAAATTAATATGAAACAGAGAACTAATTGGTACAATTTTATGTGGAAGAATTGAAGCGATTTTATCGAAAGGGGGCGGAGATAGAAATTTTATAAAAAATAATAATAATAAGTAAATAAATATAAACATATATATAAATATAATACTAAATAAGTGATAGTGAGCGGGAAAATTCAGGTATTGTTGAAAGCTTTGAGATTTTTAACGATGTGATCGATAAGAGAGTGGAGTGATGCTGCAGATGATTCTTTAGAGAGAATGCTGCGTAAGTCAGTGGGATCAACGTTGACGTTGTTGCAGGTAATTGTAGCCCACGGCGGTGGCACCGAAACCTCAGCAGCGGAAGGAAAAAGCCAAGGGGCGTAGACTAGAACCAGATGAGGGAAGTGCGTCCCAATCTACTGCTACCCCGCGTGAATCCCAACCATCACGGCCGAAAACCTTGCCCATAGAAGAGGGCTGGACCGTGGTGTCGCGGAAGAGGAAGAACAAAAAGGGGAAAGCCGCTGCACAAGCCAGCTCGCAGCCGAGGCACTCGCAGTCGCGGCCGCAGGCCCAAGCCCAGCTGAAAAATGGAAAAAAGCTTCGTACTCCTCGCTCAGCAGCCGTCGTGCTAACCCTGCTACCAGGAGCAGAGGAAAGAGGCCTCTCTTATGCCAAGGTGTTGGCTGACGCGAGAAAAAAGATTGACCTTGCCAGCCTAGATATCACGGCCCTGCGCTTTCGCCGGGCCGCCACTGGCGCGCGAGTCTTGGAGATACCAGGAGCCACCAGCGGAGAAAAAGCAGAAAAACTTGCAAAACGTCCGGCAGAAGAGCTTAGCCCTGAATCTGTTAGGATCTCCAGGCCCACGAAGACTGCGGAGATGCGCATATCAGGCCTGGATGACTCGACAGAGGTTGCAGACGTAGTGGGTGCAGTTGCAGAGAAAGGGGGATGCTTGGCCAACGAGATAACACCCGGCGAGATTACCCGCAATCCCGATGGTATGGGTTCGCTGTGGTTACGCTGCCCGGTTGTGGCAGCTAAAAAGATAGCTGAGGGTAGCAGGCTATTAGTGGGTTGGGTGTCGGCACAGGTTAAATTGCTAGATGCCCGGCCGCTAAGGTGCTATCGCTGCCTTGAAATAGGACATGTCAGAGCCAAATGCTCGTCAGAGGTGGACCGCAGCAACTCATGCTACCGTTGCGGACAGCCTGGCCATAATGCCAGAGGTTGCTCTGCCGCACCCCACTGCACGCTTTGCTCGGCAGCGGGCAAGCCCGCAGCCCACAGAGTGGCAAGTAAGGCGTGCGCTGTCCCTGCAAGAAAGCAGAAAACAAAGGCTGGTGATGGCCCCAGGGTCTCCTCGCAGCCAAATCGCCCGTCCATGAGTCGGGTTGAGGTGAATTCAATGGCCATTGGATAAATGGCCATCCGCTTTTTACAGGCGAATATCAACCACTGCGCCAGAGCTCAGGATCTTCTATTCCAGAGCATGGCGGAGTGGTTGATTCACGTGGCTGTGGTCTCAGAGCCATATTTTGTCCCTATGAGGGACAATTGGGCGGCCGACAGGGAGGGCTTAGTGGCTATAGCTTCTCAGACATCATCTGGCTCCCCACCGCTCGGGAATGTGGTAAGGGGACGTGGCTACGTTTCGGCCATTGTAGGGGACATAACAGTCGTCGGTGTGTACTACTCGCCAAACCGGTGCCTGGCTGACTTCGAACAGCTCTTAGTCGAGGTGGGGGCTCTGATCGCCCAAACGCACTCCACCTCTGTTCTTGTCGCCGGAGACTTTAACGCCAAGTCAGTGGCATGGGGATCTCCGGCGACAGATGCACGTGGGAACGTGCTCTACGAGTGGGCAATTTCGTCGGGGCTGTCCGTCATTAACGTGGGAACGGCGGACACGTGTGTGCGGCAACAGGGTGGCTCCATTGTGGATATAACTTTTGCGAATGCCACACTGGCGCGGCGCATCCAGGGTTGGAAAGTTATGATAGGAGTGGAAACATTGTCGGACCATCGTTACATACGGTTTGAAGTCCCGCCGAACCCTGGTAACAGAAACCGGAACAGTCTAGCTGAAAACGGCCCTCGCTGGGCGCTTAAGAAGCTCGACAAGGATGCACTGATGGAAGCCGCTTTAGTGCAGGCGTGGCTGACACCGCAAGAGGGAGTTGTAGATTTGGAGGTTGAAGTTAAGTGGTTTCGGGAGGCTATGCTGCACATTTGCGATGCGGCAATGCCCCGAATAAAAAGTCATCCTTCAAAACGCCGTGTGTATTGGTGGTCTACTGAGCTCACGCGATTACGAGCAGAATGCGTTCGAAAGAAGCGCCAGTACACTCGACAGCGACGACGACGACGCCAACGGGACGTAGCAGTAGAAGAAGAGCTATACGCGGCATACAGAAATGCCAAAAAGACGCTGACGGCGGCCATCGGCATGGCGATAGATAGATCTAGAGAAGAGTTCTTGGAGACTCTTAATAGCGATCCGTGGGGAAGGCCATACAGGTTGGTACGGAGTAAACTTCGCCCTTGGGCCCCTCCACTGACGCAAAGTCTTCAACCTCGTCTCTTGGATCGAGTAGTCGATTGTCTGTTCCCAAATAGAGGTGAACACAGGCCACCGCCGATGGCATTGCCAGAACAGGCAGTGGCTAGGCTTAGAGTGGAAAACGAGGTACCTGTCGTCACCGAAGGAGAGCTGGGAGCAGCTGTGCTTAGGCTTCGTGCCAAAAATACTGCACCTGGACCGGATGGCATCCCAGGACGAGCATGGGTGCTAGCTTTGAGTGCCTTTGAGCCAAGACTCCGGGCTCTATTTAGTGCCTGTCTAGAGCAGGCCCAGTTTCCCAAAGAGTGGAAAATGGGGCGTTTAGTCCTTTTGAAGAAAGAAGGGCGTCCAGCCGACTCACCATCTGCCTACCGCCCCATCGTTCTGCTTGATGAGGTGGGCAAGCTATTTGAGCGCATCATAGCTGCCCGCCTCATCAAGCACATGACAAGGGTTGGCCCTGACCTGGCGGAGTGCCAGTTTGGGTTTCGCACCGGCCGATCAACGGTGGACGCTGTGTTACGTGTTAAAGCTCTGTCGGAAGACGCAGTATCCCGGGGCGAAACCGTATTGGCGGTGTCATTAGACATTGCCAATGCTTTTAACACGTTGCCATGGGAGTGTGTAAGGGAAGCTCTCCGCTACCATCATATCCCCCTCTACCTCAGCCGAATAGTGGAGGCCTACCTCTCTGAGAGGTTCGTGGTCTTCCCCGGGCAACGGGTGTGGGGACGGAGAGAAATGGTGTGCGGTGTTCCACAGGGGTCAGTTTTAGGACCACTCCTGTGGAACATCGGATATGATTGGGTGCTGCGTGGGATGGCATTGCAAGGAGTCAACTTGACTTGTTACGCGGACGACACTCTCGTCACGGCATGCGGGGAGAACTACAGGGAGGCAGCCCGACTTGCAACTGCGGGTGTGGCTCACGCTGTGGGCCGCATAAAGAGGCTGGGTCTGGAGGTTGCTCTTAATAAATCAGAGGCCATTTGCTTTCATGGGCCTCGGAAAGCACCTCCAGCTGGTGCGCACATTATTGTGGGGGGAGTTCAAATCGGCATCAAGTCATCGATGCGCTATCTGGGCATCGAGCTTGATAGCCGGTGGAACTTTCGAGCGCATTTTCAGCGACTTTCGCCTAAATTAATGGCAGCAGCGGCTGCACTAGGGCGTATACTCCCTAATGTGGGGGGACCCAAAGCATTCTGCAGGCGATTGTATGTGGGCGTGGTTCGCTCGATGGCCCTGTACGGAGCTCCAGTATGGGCAGATGCCCTTAATGGCCAGAACATCGCATTGTTGCGAACACCGCAGCGGGCGATGGCTATAAGGGCAGTACGGGGCTATCGAACGATATCTTCGGAGGCAGCATTGGTGTTGGCTGGGACTTTGCCCTGGGACCTAGATGCGAGAGCCCTCGCGTCAGTGTATCACTGGCGCGAGGAGGCGCGAGGCCGGGACCACTGGCCGGCACCGAGAGAGGTGAACGCGAAGCGAGAAGAGCTCCACCAAGTGGCGGTACACGAGTGGGTGAGGAGGCTGGCGCAGCCAAGTGCGGGCCTCCGAACTATCGAGGCGATCCGTCCGGTCCTGCCACAGTGGCTGGATCGTGGTCATGGCGCGCTAACGTTCCGGCTGACACAGGTCCTCTCGGGGCATGGATGTTTTGGGAGGTACCTGTGGAAAGTTGCCGGACGCGAACCTACATCAGCGTGCCATGAGTGCGGTTGTGCTGAAGACTCAGCCCAGCACACCCTGGAGTTGTGCCCAGCATGGGCTGAGGGGCGTGCCAGTCTAATGGCAGAAGTGGGGCCTGACCTCTCGTTGCCGGCCGTGGTTAAAGCAATGACTGACAGCGATGGGTCCTGGCAGGCGATGATCTCCTTCTGCGAGGACGTGATGACGCAAAAGGAGATGGCGGAGCGAGAACGAGAGGACAACGTTGAGTCCGATCTGATACGCCGCAAGAGAGCCGGGCGAAGACGACTTGCCCATGAGCGTCGACTGCCGCCCTAGGGAGGACCTCTGGGGGACAGACACGGGGACGTCTGTCACCCAGTGGAGATAGGTCCTTGAGACGGTAGGCGTGCCAAGTGTTCCCGGCACGCCTCAGAAAGAGATGGGGACATCGAGGTCCCCAAGAGATGGGTCCGCTTTGGTGGACAACCGCTGGCGAGGTTGCGGTTGTGTACCGTTTTCCCGCGGCCTCGCCACTCGGCGGTGCGAGGAACACCCGGGGGTTTTTAGTCAGTAAAAGTCTGACATAACCACTGTGCCTCCCCGTGGTGCAGTGGTATCCATGAGGATTTTCCCCCGGCAAAAAAAAAAAAAAAAAAAAAAAAAGGTTAGGTTAGGTTAGGTTAGGTTAGGTTAGGTTAGGTTAGGTTAGGTTAGGTTTTTTTTTTTTTTTTTTTTTTTTTTATATTGAAATCTGCATTTCTCCTCTGGCATGGGCCAGAGACTTTTTTATTACTTCTTTTGATTTGCTAGTTTAGTATTTCTTTTCATTTTCATTACTACAGAATCTTATAACTAAAAATGGCAGCTATTTCTTATAGACTATATATATGTGTAGCTAATTATGTTTTGTACGATAATATTATATATGGTGCTTTCTTTTGTGTTTACTAATTTCTGTTTGCATTCTTATTAATTTACTGAAGACTTAAAAACTAACTTAAAACTAGTTATTTCTAATGCGCTTTATTTTTTGGTGCATTTATTTGTTAAGAGGCAATTTACAATCCTACTGGTCGGATTTTGCCCACGGTGCGGTACTGCCATTTTGGCGGCAGACCGTTGCCATCACTGATCTGCTGAATTGAGAGAACACTTCGTGGGTCGCTTTGCCAACCAGTAGGCCACTGAGGGTATCTTTTTTGATGTTTTCTTTCAATTTATATTCAATATTAAACCTTCGGTTTGCAAAGCGTGGACATTCCGTAAGGATGTGTTCCACGCTTTGCACTTGGCCCGGCTCGCATGAGCACCAAGGGTTATCTTTTATCTTGAATCGGTGTAGATACTGACCGACTCCACCGTGTCCAGTTAAGGTTTGTGTCATTAAACTATCAGGTTTATATGTTCGGGCATAAACATGTGCCATCAGTGCGTCAGGGAGGAACATTTCAATGTGTTTTCCTCTTATATTTTCTGCATAAATTTTACACCATTCTTTAAGTGTTGCCTCCCTGATTATTCTTTTGGCACATGAGCGCGGGAAGAGATCGTAATCTGCCCGTGTTTTTTTGTTCAGAGCTGCATACTTAGCGAGTTGGTCTGCGCGCTCGTTACCCTCAGTTCCGCAGTGCGCACGCACCCAAAACAGGCGCACTTGCTTTCCCTGTGCCAGAAGTTTGCAGAGCTGCTGTCGGACCCTGAAGACAAGCGGGTGCAAATTTGAGGTGTTTATTATTGCCTGGAGTGATGACATGCTGTCGCTCAAAATATTGACATTGTTATCTTTTAGCGTTTCAGCCAGTTCGCCTGCCCTCAGTATCGCCAGCAACTCAGCCTGGTACACGCTGCAGTATGATTCTAACTTAAAGGTCTGGTGCTTGATTTCTGTATCGCCCCGCCACGCCGTGAGGGCGGCCCCAACTTTGTTCTCGATTTTGCTGCCGTCAGTGTATATGTTTAGTCCAGTTATGTTGTGCTTTGCTATGATTTCTTCACTGAGGTCTTCAGCTTCCTCAAAGCGTATTGGAGCGATACAAGCCGGGTGCGGCGTGTCCAGGTACGGCACCCTCGCTTCGTACTCCCTGTCAGGGAGTTCAGGCAGAGGATTGCCCTTCTTGGCTTCGTACAATCTTGCTGCTTCTTGAATACGAAGGTCCAGCGGGAGTATGTCTGCTATTGCTAGTGCAGGTATTGTTGCAACTGTGCGATATGCACAGCACATTCGACGCGCAAATCCCCGCTGGACACCACGCAACTTATTTATTATGCCTACTTTAGTAGTGGCCGGGGCCCACACACTCGCCGCATATAAGGCAATTGGTTCTATTACTGCAGTGTAGATAAGTTTTTGTATGCTTGGGTTTAATCCCCACGTGACTCTTGCAGCTTTCTCAAGTTGTTTATAAAAGGCGATAAGTTTTTTGCATAATATTGTCACGTGGGGTCCAAACGTCAGCTTGTTGTCTAATTGAATTCCCAGTAGTCTAAAATCTCTTACGATTGGTATTGGTGCATTATTCATTACTATGATTGGTTCTGTGACTATTTTGTTTGTGACGACCATAGCGGTCGTCTTCGCTGGCGAGAAATTAAGTTTATTTTGTTGTCCCCATTGATGGATCCATTTCAATGCATCTTCGGCTCGGCATACAACATCGTTCATCCTCTCGCCCACGACTGCAAGCACTACGTCGTCAGCAAACGCTTGGCAGTGTATACCCGGGTTGTTCCGGAAGTGCTTTATTAGCGGGTCGATCAGGATGTTCCAGAGTGCAGGTCCCGCAACTGATCCCTGCACACAGCCCCGAGTAGGCTCCTTCTCAAAGCTTTCCCCAGAATACGTTAGTTTTACGCTGCGATGTTCCAGGTAAGATGCCAGAACTCTTTGCAGATTTCCCGGGCAAAGTCTCTCCGCCAGTTCTGTCTTTATTTTGGGCCACCAAGCGTTGTCGAAGGCCCCCTCTATGTCCAGCGCGATGAGCAATACAATCTGTTTGTTTTTCACTTCGGTTCTCATCATCGTCACTAAATCATAGAGGGAGTCCTCCGTGCTCCGCTGTGGCATGAACCCGTACTGGCGCGGGTCAAGGGTTTTAGTGGTGTGCCATTTTATACGGGAGACCCACATCTTTTCGTATGTTTTCCCCAGAACAGAAAGGAGCCCAATGGGTCTATGCGATCTAGCTTTCGTATGATCTTTGTTTGGCTTCTTGATTATTATTATTGTTGCTCCTTTCCAAATTCTGGGGAAAACCCCCAACTCTAGGCATTTGTTAGTAAGCGCTAGGAATACTCCATTGTCACGCAGGACCGCTCGGGCGCAGATGTCCGCCGTGAGGCCGTCATCACCCGGTGATTTTTTAGGCGAGAAGCCTTGCGCAACCTGGCGCAACTCATGGTGAGTAAAAGGCGGATCATCCGGAGTAGTCGGGAGCAGCTCAACCGCGCGCTTTCGAATTTCGGCGTGTGTCGCCGTATCCCGACCAGGGTCATCATCCGGAAACAGTACGTCCGCCAAAAGACGCACCGAGTCACAAGCCGCAAGCACCCTCCCCTGGTCGTCTTTTAATAGGGTTTCCGGGCGCCGCGGCTCGGTGCGCCTTAGCGTCCTGTAGACCCCATCCCAGACACTTTCTCCTTTTGCGGCCGTGCAAAACTCCTTCCAACTCGCCGTTTGCGCCGCATTCGCTGTATCTAGATATTTTTTGCGAGCCGCCAAATACTCCTCCACCACAGCCTGCCGCCTCCGCTCCGCTGCGCATCGGATACGCCTTTTAGAGGTCGTCATTTCTTGTTTTAATTTATTTACCTCATTAGTCCACCACACCGGTTTAAATTTAAATTTAGTTGAGCGTTGAATTCTCGGTATCGCTGCATCGCATGCTGCTATTACCGACTCGGAGTAAGCTTCTGCCGCTCGCTCAGCCTCTTCTTTAGTATTGATTGCCACGTCCAAGTCATCACCCAGGTTGCATTTCACTAGCTCCGATTTGAGCACCTCATCAAAACACTCCCAGTCGGCTTTAGCGGTGATGTAAACTCGTGTGGTGGTCGGAGGGAACATTGGTGCGTCAGCGCTTTCCAAGATCATTGAAAGGGCGTTATGGTCAGACGAGGAAGTAAAAGGTTTCACTCTCCATTCCTTTATTTTTGGCACTAAAGATGGGCTACATGCGGTGACGTCTACGACACTCTCGTACTTTTGTCCTCCGCGATATACTTCGAAAGTGGATTCCGTGCCTTCATTGAGAATATGGAGGTCCAGCTCATGGAACAAAGCTATCAGCTCCTCGCCTCTGTCGTTGTCCCTCGCACTGCCCCACCAGACGCTCCATGCGTTAAAGTCTCCACCTATTAGAATACGGGACGTCTCACGTTGCAGCGCGATTACCACTTGTCGCAGCCGCACCAGTAAGGGGCCTATTTCCCGGCTTGGTTCGAAATAAGCTGATATTAATGCAATTTTCCCTTCAGGTGTGTCCACTAGTGCTGCTGCGACATTTGGCGATTGCAAGTCCGGATTAATTATTAGGCCAAACGCTGGGTTGAGTACTGCTATGCTAGCCTTGTTGGGTGCTTCCCGTGTCGCTCCCATTGCCTGCACAATTCTGGCTCTGGGCGGCACTGTCTGTTGACCGGTTGCACCCACATACGGCTCCTGCAGTAGCAGTAAGGCGGTATTGCATGAGCTGGCTGATAAGAAAACCTCCGTGGTAGCTAATTTTGCTCTTTGAAGATTTGCTTGCATAATTTTCGTATCGACGCCCTTAGCAATACGCAACGCGTGACCTAGCTATCGCATCCCATCGGCGACGTACTGGGCAGTCCGCATTGAGGGCCAGGTGCATGCTTTCTTGAGCTGTTCGCTTATCCCTGCAGCAGTTTACGCACTTTGGCGGCTCGCCTCTTTCCGCACGAGGGCACTGGAATCGCTGATGTTCACCACCGCAGTAACCGCAGATGTCCTTTGCAGCAGTGCACACCTTGCGGGTATGGCCATAGGCCAAGCAGCATGAACACTGGACAAGAGGCGATCGATCGTATACCGGTCTTCGCTGGAGTCCAATGTACACGTGCCCAGCCATGACAAGCGCACGGTACAGCCGCGGCGTCACCTCCATAACAACATGGCACTCGAGTTCATTTCTCGCTTTGCGACGGAAACGCACCCGAGCGCTTTCCTTTTTCATGTCCAACTCAGATGTAACATGCTTATTTTGTGATTGGAGGGACTGCACTATGTCCTCATCACTGTTGTAGGCCAGGACCCCGGGTATCTCTACCAGTGGGTTTCGATTTACCGCTTCCTGCACCGTCAACTCTCCGGCTCGGAGGCGCTCCACTAGCCGATCCGCATCTTTGGGATCCGCGCAACTCAGCACCACTTTGCCGTCCCTGGCCTTCCTACAGCGGTCAACGCAGACTCCTTCCGCTCGTGCATCGAACGCGCCCCCTATGCCTTTCAGCACGTCATCCGCTGTGTGTCTTGGGTCTCTGCTCGACACGATCAGATTTTTCATTGGCTGCGACGGCTGGGGGCGGGTGGGGGGAGCAGTCCTTGTTGCATCCGCATACGACTTAATCTCCCTGCAGATGGAGTTGGTTTCCTCCTTCAGTTTCTCCAACTCAACCTTAACACTGCCAATTATGTCATTCTTCAGGGTTACTACGTCGATTATCTGAGTATCAAGTGCAGGTGCAGGTGCTGCAGTAAACGTGGCCAGCATGCAGGTGGTTCGCGAGATCTCCTCCGCTGCCATGGTGATGACGCGTTTATTTGCTGTGGAGACATTCTTCCCATCTGCCACGGCGTTACTGATGCATTTAGTGAGTTTTCCTACCGTTTCTATATAAGACTTAAGGTCTGTGGCGTCCGCGGCAGTCGCCGGCAGGTCCGGAATAGGCACACGCATTGGCGTCACTAGAGCCTTGGCTTCATCAGCTCCACCACTACCAGCCTTGCTGGACTGACCTGCCCCAGGCAAAACATTCACCGCAGGCTGGCTTGCCTGCTGAGAACTATTACCCGCTGGCTGACTGTCCTGCGTGCCTGTGTCCGAGCTTTGTCCTATCGGCGGGGCCCCCGTAAAGAGGAGGCGCCTTTTAGGAGGTGGGGATGCCGTAATGACCATTTTTCAGCAAGTATGTGCACTGAAGCTTGAGTCTGCCTCGACTTTTCCCTAAGAAACAGAAAAAGCGCCTTAGAAAAAGTCGTGGCAACGAAAATAATGACTTTTCTGGCACTTTTGATCGGATTTTTCACCAACTTCTAGATATGGCCCCGAGACGCGGGTACCATCAAAAGATGCAGAATTACAAGTACTAAAAGACTACAGAACCAAAACAATTAAAAGTTAATACAAAGGGGAGATAAAAAATAAAATGTGATTTTTGGCAGCGCCTAAGTTAGGTTTTATAGCAAAGTTGAATTTTATGCTGAAGTATGAAAAAATTTTTCCAAATTGGATGAAATTTATGTGAAACAGAGAACTAAACGGTACAATTTTATGTGGCAAAAACAAAGCTATTTAATGGAAAGGGGGCGGAGATAGAAATTTTCGAAAATTTAAAAACGTCGAAAAAAGACGCCGATCGGCGTGTGTTTTTGGAAAAAGAGTAAAACCGGGGGGAAAGCTAAACTATTGGGGATTTTAAAAAACTAATGACGTGGTAATTTTCTGGGAGGGAAATGCTAATGACAAGAATTAATTCGGAATTTTCGAATAAGCAGATGGGGAACAAACGCGAATTGAAAGTCTCAAATTTCGAAATTGGTTAGGTTGGGTTAGGTTAGGTTAGGTTAGGTTAGGTTAGGTTAGGTTAGGTTAGGTTAGGTTAGGTTAGGTTCCCCCCCGAAGTGCTGCCACCTTGTCGTGGTGGGGGGGCTTGCGTGTCTTAGTGATCCCCGAGGCTATGCCGGATAGGGCTTCCCATACCGGACAGACTTGGGGTGAGGGACCAGACTAAGAGCGGCACATTCCCTTCCCAAATCCAACCTTCCTTTTCCTATCCCTTAATCCTTTCTTTTCCTTTCCCCAACCACCTTCCCATCCCATTCCAACCGAACCAGTGGCGGTATATCCACTTACATTTAAGGCTAGCGCGAGCCTTGGGGAACTAAATACTCCCCTAAAAGTGCGTCCTCCCTGAAAGGCGGTGGGGAGTGTATGCTGCATGACGACGTGGGAGATGGACAAGGCTGATTTGAAAATGTGTCCCCAGGTGGGTCCCCGAAAGGGGGAATCCCACCCATCCGCTGTGGCGGATGGCAGCCCCTCGTACTCTGGGGGGGGCAAAAATCGCCTCGTGGGTCAGCAAGGTGCTGGCCCTCGTAAACACGACTTAGGCTTATCGAAATTGGACATTGACGCTTATGTATTGGTGACTGACGTTTTGGCGGAGTCGACGGGTGCCCCGATGGCACACGTTAGCTCTACTGACCCGGCAACAAATATGGATTATGACTCCGACATTAGTCGGGAGTCTGAAAAAAGAAAATGGTCGGACGTGCAGAGTTCTGGTTCCGAGACCGAGACGGAGGCCCGTCAGGGCAAAAATTCGAGAGTGGCAAACGCCCGCCGTGGAAAGACGCCGCGGCCTGGAAAAGGAACAGGGCTTACCCGCGCTAAGGCGGAGCTCCTGAAGATCACGGAGGAAGCAAAAGAGGCCGCGTTTAACCAGGTGCTTCGATCCCGCGCCTTTAAAAAGCCGGTAGAACCAAAGGTTACCGAATTGGAGGAAATAGGTGATAAGGAGGAGATTAACATCAGCACCCTCTCTCCAGAAGAACTGAGGGCTCTGGCCGGGAACCGAGTCAAAAAAATATTGGAGGTGGCAAAAAAGTCCGGCCACTTGCAGGGTCCCTTCGTTCGCATGCTGAAGGAGTCAGCGGCCGCGCTTGAGACAGTTGTGGATGTTCTCACCTCCCGCTCTGAGGAAGAGGAGACGAGGCGCCTCCGCCTTGATAATAGTCGCCTTCGCAATGAGGTCGACCTCCTAAGGACGGAGTTGAAGGCCCATCGCCGAGAATTCTCAGCTATGAGGACGGAGCTAGCGGCCGCTAACATACCGCCGCCCCCACCGGCACTGGATATGGAGGAGCTTAAGCGCTCACTGATTGACACGGTGGCAACTATGCTCAATGCCCGCCTCGCTGTGATTGAGGAGCGCTTGCTGCCGGCTCCCGTCCGTCATCTACCGCTGGCGGCGGATAAAAAGAAGACCCCGTTGGCTTCGGGCACCGCTGTCCCGAATACCTCTAAGGTGGCCCGGTCGGTGGCTGTCCCAACCCCTATCCTGACCACGGCAAGACCAGAGGTCAAGCCTGTGGGCAGGCCTAGGAAGGGGAAATCCACGGCTGTTCCTGTAGCAAAGCCCACAGAGGGATTGGCATCCTCTCCAGCCGTGCGGAGGGAAGTCGAACCACTTCCCGAATCCTCGTCGGCCCCGGAAACGGCCTTGGTGCAAGAGGAGCTACCATGGGTCGAAGTCGTGAAGAGGAAGCGGAAGCCAAAGAAGCCGTCCGTGCCCGTGATGACTGCTGGCGCTTCCAAGCCGCCGCCCAAAGCTCGGGTCACAGGAGCCCCAGCCAAGACCAAGCTGGTTCCCCCGCGATCGGCGGCCGTGGTCATCCGTCTTGATCCGGAAGCCGAAAAGAAGGGAGAGACCTACGCCTCCGCTTTGTGCACCGCGGAGGCGAAGATCAATTTGGAGGAGTTTGGCATCCAACAGGGGGATTTAAAAATACGCCCATCCGCCGACGGTGCTCGCCTTCTAGAGGTACGTGGTGAAGACAGAGGTGAAAAAGCCGACAAGCTTGCCGAACGGCTTCGTTCGGCATTAGACGGATTAGCTAAGGTCGACAGGCCCGTGATGTGCGCCGATGTACGCATCACGGGCCTTGACGACACGGCCACCCAACAAAGGGTAGCTGCGGCGGTTGCCAAGACAGGGGGCTGCGCTGAGGACCAGGTTAAGGTCCTCAATATCCAGCGCGGCCCAGCTGGGATGGGCTCGGTGGTTGTCCAGTGCCCCATTATAGTGGCTGCGACCCTGGGGAAGGAAGGCAGGATCCTGGTTGGTTGGAGCTCGGCCAGAGTTCAGGCCCTTGAACGGCGCCCTCTGCGCTGTTATAAATGCATGGGGGTAGGGCACACTAAAGCCATGTGCCCGTCCAATGCCTGCAGGGGGGACCTTTGTTTCCGGTGTGGCAGGGAGGGGCACAAGGCGACTGGCTGCGATGGGGTGATTCGCTGTGCAGTATGTGCCGATGCGGGCAGGCCTTCTGCCCACCATATGGGGGGCAGGAGCTGTCTGCCCCCAGTTTCGAAGGGCAGGGCGGTCGCCAGGACCACGACCGCCGCTAATGAAGGAGCGCGCGAAGAGCGACAGGAGGAGGGTGCTCACATGTCGGAATGAATCAGTTCCGACATAGCAGCTTCCTCCAGACGAACCTCAACCACTGCGCCGGGGCTCAAGATCTTCTTCTACAGTCCATGGCGCAGTGGCATGTTGATGTGGCTGTGGCCTGCGAGCCGTATTATGTCCCCACCCAATCAAACTGGGTTGGGGACCTAGACGGCTCAGTAGCGATCGTGGTTGGGCCGAACGAGGGGCCCCCTCTATTGGCCCTCGAACGGGGACTTGGCGTTGTGGTGGCGAAATGGGGGGAGTTCACTGTAGTTGGAGCCTACTTCTCACCCAACCGTACCCTGGCGGAGTTTGAGGCGTACCTCGACTCCGTCAGGTCAACGATAGAACGGCTGGCGTCAGGGTCGATCATCTTCCTCGGCGATCTCAACGCCAAGTCTCGTGCGTGGGGAAACCCCGCGAGCAACGTCCGTGGAAGGGCCGTCGAAGTTTGGGCTCTGTTGGCCGGATTTTCCCTCCTCAACAGAGGGACGACAAACACCTGCGTTCGGCAGCAGGGGGGGTCCGTGGTGGACATATCGTTTGCCACCCCCTCTGTCACGCGCAGGGTGCATCGATGGCGGGTGGAGGAGGAAGTGGAGACCTTGTCGGACCACCTTTACATCCGATTTGAGGTCTCCGCCTCGGGGCCCGCAGTCGCGCCGGGGGGACCCAGTCGGTTCCCTCGCTGGACCCTAGCCCAAATGGACAGGGACCTGGCCAAGGAAGCTGCCATTCTGGCACGCTGGCAGGCATCTGAAGTTGCGGTGGACGGCCCCGATGTCGACGTGCTTGCTGGGCGCGTCCGCTCTGCGCTCACTTCAGTCTGCGACGCGGCCATGCCGAGGACCAAGAGGCGCCCCCCGCGCCGGCAGGTCTATTGGTGGACGCCAGAAATCGCTGACCTCAGAGTGCGGGCTAATGAGGCGAGACGAGCATACGCCCGGTGCCGTCGTCGCCGCTATCGCCATAATAGCCAAATAACGACGCAGGAGGGCCAGTTATGGGACACCTACAGGGGGTGTAAGAAGACACTTCAGCTTGCCATCAGCAAAGCCAAGGCCCTTTGCAGAGAGGAGCTTCTTCGGGACCTGGATAGGGATCCGTGGGGACGCCCGTACCGCGCAGCGCGGAAAAAACTACGTGCGCTGGGCCCCCCACCAACGGAAACTCTGGAGCCGGCCATCTTGGAAGGTGTAGTAGGTGAGCTGTTCCCAGAACCTGCGGGGCACTCCCCGCCTGTCATGGCTCCTCCCTCCCGACCAGAGCAAGAGGAGGTCGAGGCCGGGGATATCCCCCCAATCAGAGGTGGAGAATTGGGGGTAGCCCTTGACAGGCTTAGGGGCCGGAAAACCGCGCCGGGGCCGGACGGAGTACCCGGAAAGGTGCTATACATCGCGGCGGGTGAGTTGGAGGATTGGCTTCGGGAGACATTCGATACATGTCTCCGTGCCGGGCGGTTCCCGAGGCCGTGGAAGGAAGGTCGTCTCGCCCTCATCCCGAAAGGGACGCCTGGGGCCTTTCGACCCATAATACTGCTGGACGAGGTCGGGAAGGTATTTGAAAAAATCCTTGCAAACCGCCTCGTCCGGCACTTGGAGGAAGTTGGGCCGAATTTATCGGAGGCCCAGTTCGGGTTCAGGGCGGGACGATCAACAATCGACGCCTTGACCACCCTAAAGGCCCGGTCTATGGATGCAGTGGAGGAGGGAGAAGTATTCCTGGCGATCTCCCTGGACGTCAGGAACGCGTTCAACAGCCTGCCGTTTGAGACCATACTGGAGGCACTCCGGTTCCATGGAGTGCCGACCTATCTCCGGAGGCTGTTGAGCGATTACCTGCGTGACAGGGTGATCTGTTGGGAGGGTGCAGATGGAGAGCTTCACCGGCGTCGCGTCGGGTGTGGCGTTCCACAGGGCTCTGTGCTGGGGCCCGTCCTGTGGAACGTTGGATTCGACTGGCTGTTGCGCAGTCCGCTCCTCCCTAAGACGAGCGTGATTTGCTACGCGGATGACACGCTTGTCACGGCCAGGGGGCGAAATTATGAGGAGGCTGCGCGGCTTGGCCAAATAGTGGCGACGCTGGTGGTGGAGAGGATACACTTGCTGGGCCTGAGGGTAGCTGTCAACAAGACGGAGGCCCTCCTCTTCCATGGCCCACGAAAAGGGCCTCCGCGGGGCGCGCGGATCACCCTCTTGGGGGAAACGGTACAGGTGGGGACCGAGATGAAGTATCTCGGTCTTACTATCGACGGGAGGTGGAAATTCGGGCGTCACTTTGCCAAACTGGCCCCGAAATTAGTGGGCGCTGCAGCGGCCTTGGGCAGGCTGCTGCCAAATGTGGGAGGTCCGCAATCGCCGTGCAGACGCCTGTACTCTGGCATCGTCCGCAGCATGGCTCTGTACGGCGCACCCATTTGGGTGGACGCACTAACGCCTGGCAATAAGACCCTGCTGCGCAGACCGCAGAGGGTGATAGCAACGAGGGCATGCCGGGCGTATCGGACGGTTTCCTGGGCGGCGGCTACCTTGCTGGCGAGCGACCCTCCCTGGGAACTGCAGGCGGAGGTTCTTGCGGAGGTGTATCGCTACGGCGCGGACTTGAGGGCCCGGGGAGAGTTCCCCAATGCCAGAGAGGTGGAAGCATTGAGAGAGGCCGGCCAGGCTGCTCTGCTTCCTCGGTGGAGGGAGGACCTCGGGGCGGCCACAGTTGGCCAAACCACGTTGGGGGCAATTTTGCCCCAGTTCGAGCGTTGGGTCGTCCGTAAGTGGGGACGGCTCGATTTCCAGCTGGTGCAGGTGCTGACCGGACACGGATGTTTCGGTGAGTACCTGCACCGAGTGGCGGGCCGTGAGGCCCATCCTGGCTGCCACGAGTGTGGCGCACCAGTTGATACAGTGCGCCACACCGTCGAAGAATGTGCGGCATGGGGGCCACAGAGGCACACCCTGGCTGCCATCGTGGGTGGAGACCTCTCGCTGCCGACCATCGTGTTAAAGATGCTCGGCAGCGAGAGGTGCTGGGACGCTATGGCCTCCTTCTGTAAATCGGTGATAACACTGAAGGAGGCCGCGGAGCGCGGGAGGGAGGACGATCCTCTTGCCCCGCCAAACCGCAGACGGAGAGTGGGGCGGGCTCGGCGGCGCTACGCGCATATGCTCGCCCCGCCGTAGTGGAACGGGCGGCGGGGTCGGGGAACCCCAACCGTCCATCGTGGTCCACCGGAGTGGAAGCGCCCTGATTTCTCCCAGGGCGCTCCTTCTATGTCATGGCCCGCAGTGAGCGGGCCTGCCGAGAGGGCCGCGGTCGAATGCGCAAGCGAACCCGCGACCCTCGCCAAACTCGGCTTGGAGGGAGAACGCTGGGTTTTTAGAGGGTAGTTCGGCCATTCTGGCCGGGAGTCCCTCATACCCGTCCCGGTCCCCCACCGGGCGGGATGCGTAAATGCATTTTCCCAGCGTAAAAAAAAAAAAAAAAAAAAAGGTTAGGTTAGGTTAGGTTAGGTTAGGTTAGGTTAGGTTAGGTTAGGTTAGGTTAGGTTAGGTTAGGTTAGGTTAGGTTAGGTTTCGGTCCCTCCCAGGGACAACTGGGCAGGGGACCTGGACAGCCTCGTAGCCATTGCCACCCAAACATCGGCTGGCTCTGCACCTCTCGAAAGGGTGGTGCGGGGTCATGGCTACGTGGCTGCGTACGTTGCCAAAACGTTGGTAGTCGGGACGTATTTCTCGCCGAACAGGGCCCTCGCAGACTTTGAGAATTTTCTCGACGAAGTGGGGGCTCTTATCGGCAGAAGTTGCCCCGAACTGGTGCTGGTTGCCGGGGATCTCAACGCGAAATCCACGGCTTGGGGCTCTCCCGCAACTGACATGCGCGGACACGCGCTGTTGGAGTGGGTGGTTGCGACCGGGTTAGTTGTGCTGAACCGAGGGGCGGTCGACACGTGCGTGCGGCAACAGGGCGGATCCATCGTGGATGTGACATTCGCGAATGGTGCCCTGGCGCGCCGTGTCCAAGGCTGGGAGGTGTTGGAGGGTGTAGAGACACTATCGGATCACCGATATGTTCGGTACGAAGTCTCCGCCCACCACACTACCCCGGACGGCCTGAACCGTCCTCGGAGAGGTGATGGCCCTAGATGGGCACTAAACCGGCTTGACCGGGACGTCCTGTATGCGGCGGCCTTGGTCCAGGCCTGGCCGGAAGTGCCCGAAGGCCCGGTCCACATCGAGGACGAAGCAGCCTGGCTCGGCGATGCGATGACGCAGGTGTGCGACGCCGCTATGCCGAGAGCGAAACCGACAGGTCCGAGGCGGAACGTATACTGGTGGTCCGCAGAACTTACGCAGCTGCGCAAGGATTGCGTGGCTGCGAGACGCCAGTATACTAGGAGCCGAAGGCGAAGAAGGAGAGACCTGGCGGAGGAAGACCAGCTGTACGCTGCCTACAGGCTGGCCAACACAAGTCTGTGCACGGCCATAGGCAAGTCGAAGGACCTGGCCGAGAAGGAAATGCTGGAGACTCTGAATAGCGACCCGTGGGGGCGGCCGTACAAGACGGTGAGGTGCAAGCTTCGCCCTTGGGCCCCCCCGCTAACGCAAAGTCTCCAGCCCAACCTGCTGAGTCAGATTGTGGGAGCCCTCTTCCCACAGCGGGGCGTTCATCTGCCCCCGCCCATGGCTCCAGCATCCACACCGGTGGAAAACACCGTCCCTGAGGTGACGGAGGGAGAACTGGGGGCGGCGGTGCTGAGGCTTAAGGCCAAAAACACCGCCCCAGGTCCCGACGGTGTCCCCGGACGCGCGTGGGTGTTGGCACTTGGCCCACTCGAGGAAAGGGTGAGGGCACTATTTACCGCATGCCTGGTTCAGGGCCAAATCCCAAGGAACTGGAAGTGCGGTAAATTAGTGCTGCTCCGAAAAGAAGGACGACCGGCCGACTCTCCTTCCGGATATAGGCCGATCGTCCTCCTGGACGAGGGGGCCAAGCTTTTCGAGCGGGTGGTGGCCGCCCGAATTACGAAACATCTGCGAGAGGAAGGGCCGGACTTGAGCGCGTGCCAGTACGGATTTCGTCAGGGCAGGTCCACCATCGACGCAATTGCGCGGGTGAGGGCCTTGGCGGATGACGCGGTATCCCGGGGAGAGGTGGTGTTGGCAGTGTCCTTGGACATTGCTAACGCGTTCAACACCCTCCCCTGGGAAACCATCCAGGAGGCGCTCAGGTACCATAACATACCGGCGCACCTGTGTAGGGTGGTGGGGGCATATCTCTCTGAGAGGGCGATCCGCTACCCTACCCAGGAAGAGTGGGTGGAGAGGTCAATGTCGTGCGGTGTTCCACAGGGTTCTGTCCTAGGGCCGCTCCTGTGGAACATCGGGTACGACTGGGTTCTGCGTGGCGCCAACTTACCGGGAGTTGACGCGACGTGCTACGCTGACGACACCCTCGTCACGGCCCGAGGTGAGACGTTCAGGGAGGCGTCCGTGTTGGCCACCGCTGGAGTGGCCCACGTAGTGGATCGAATCCGAAGGCTGGGGCTGGAAGTAGCCCTACACAAATCCGAGGCCATCTGTTTTCATGGGCCTCGGAGGGCACCTCCACCGGGTTCCAGCATAGTGGTGGGTGGAGTATCCATCGGCATCGAGAAGACGATGAAGTACTTGGGACTCGTCCTCGACAGCCGGTGGAACTTCCAGGAGCATTTCCGGCGCTTGGCACCGAAGCTGATTGGCACCGCGTCAGCACTGAGCCGGCTCCTCCCAAACGTGGGCGGGCCAAATGCGGGCTGCCGCCGCTTATACACGGGTGTGGTGCGGTCGATGGCGCTCTATGGAGCACCCATCTGGGTAGATGCCCTTTCCGCCCATAACAGGACCCTACTGCGACAACCGCAAAGGGTCATGGCGGTTAGGGCAACCAGGGCGTACCGCACCACCTCGTTCGAGGCGGCTTGCGTTCTGGCAGGCACCCCACCGTGGGAGCTGGATGCCGAGGTGCTGGCCAGGGTGTACCGGCGGGTAGCCGAGGTACGCGAGAGAGGGGAACAGCCGTGCCCGGAAGAGATAAGGCGATGGCGAGAGATCTCTCGCCGAACTCTCTTCCGGAAATGGCTGGAGGCTCTAGAACAGCCGAGGGCTGGCCTCTGGACCATATCGGGAGTCCGGCCTGTCCTGCAAGGATGGGTCGAAAGAGAGTGGGGCGTTGTTTCTTTCCACCTAGCACAGGTACTGTCGGGGCACGGATGCTTCGGCAAGTACTTGTGCAAGGTCGCAAGGAGAGAAACAACGCCAATGTGTCACCACTGTGGCGGGGCGGAGGACACAGCGCAGCACACGCTGCAAGTGTGTCCCGCATTCGCCGAGCAGCGGGCTCGCCTGACGGCGGAAATCGGGTGCGACCTTTCGCTGCCGGTCGTGATCAAATCCATGACCGACAGCGAGGGCTCGTGGACAGCGGTGGCCTCCTACTGTGAGGAGGTCATGTCGGCTAAGGAGGGAGCGGAGCGGGAGCGCGAAGAGGACCCGTCCTCTCAGCCACTGCGCCGCAGGCGAGTAGGGCGTAGGCGGGCTAACTTCGCCCGCCAAATACCGCCATAAGGAGGACTGCGGGTGATGGGCAAGGGGTTGCCTGTCTCCCGCCATAAAGTCCTCGAGCTGGTAGACGCGCCAAGTGTTCCGGCGCGTCTACAGCGGTGAAGAAAGGAGACGCAGATCTCCTAGAGCTGGGTCCAACATAGGACAGACTGCCGTGCTGCCGCCGCTGTGGTCGGTAATTTTCCCATGGCCGCGGCAGCAATACGGCAGGGAAGCGGAACACCCTGGGGTTTTTAGTGGGTAACCCCCCTCAGAGGGGCGAGACTCCCACATACCCACCGGCAGCCCCTAGCCGGTGGGATCCATAAAGGATTTTCCCCAGGTCAAAAAAAAAAAAAAAAAAAAAAGGTTAGGTTAGGTTAGGTTAGGTTAGGTTAGGTTCCCCCCCGTGTGTCGCTACCTTGTCGTGGTGGGGGGGCTTGAGCCCCTTAGTGATCTTCGGGCCTAAAAGCTCGAAGTGAAAGGGTGACCAAGAGCGGCACGGCCCCGGTGGAGCTCATCTTGGGCCAGGCGGGGCAGACGCGCCCTAGTGAAAGGGTGCGTCGTATTCCTGCTCCCTATCTCCCCTGGAGCAGGGGACTATGGGGATGCAGAGGCGGTGGGTCCGCTCTCGGTACTTCTCTGAGTAGCAGAGCTGACTGAGATGCGGACGTGACACGAGGGGCGCTGTCCATTAGGGCGGTGCAACTGTGAAATCCTGCAGACCGGTTTAGCCGAGAGTGCAGAGGCGGTGGGTCCACTCCCGGTACCTCTCTGATGAGCAGAGTAGACTGGGACGTGGACGTGGCGCAGAGGGGCGCTACCTGCAAGGGTGGTGCACGAGCAGGGCTCTTGACAGAGCAACTGCGAACTCGCAAACCCGGCCCGTAGGTGCCGGGAGTGAGGGTCGTCGCCTTTACAGGGAGGACCACGAGGAAGGAAACCTCTTCAAAAACCAGGGGTTAACCGCACCTCATCGCGGTTCTGGATGCGGGTTGCAGCGCATCCAGTACCAGGCTGGAGACAAGTAGGTCCTGCGGACTGAACGGGTCCGGCCTGGATTAGCGGTGAGCCTCATGTACTACATTTATGTGGAGAAAGGGTCAGCGTAACTGCAACACAGGGGAACTCACCCCTTAAAAAAGAGGAGGGTGCTCTCCCTTTAAAAAGAGCAGGGGACTTCCACCTCTTTATAAAAGGAACTATGAGTGATTTTAAAAATGTATTACCCCAGGAGGGTACCCTTCGGGGAGAATCCCTCGGCGCGCAAGCGTCCAGCCCCACGTACTCTGGGGGGGGCAAAAATCGCTCCGCGGGCCTGGAAAGCCCGCGTATTAACCTACACTCGGCGGCGATACAAATCCCGCATGTCCCGCACATATTTGGGACAAGCGCGCCAACGCGCGAGTGCAAGGTGCTTCTCACGCGGCACCCTGCAACATCAAACTCGGAGCCCGAACTGAGGGCTAATACCAGCTCGGAAAAAAGCTTTGTCTCGCAAGGGACCGGAGGACGCGAGTCATCCGGCAAGAGCAAGCTTGATGACATCTCGGAGGGAGCTGAGCGGACGAAGACGAAGCAGAAGCGCAAGAGATTGCGGCCTGCTTCATCCGACTTCAGCTCGAGCGAAGGCTCAACATGCCTTTCAGTGGGAGACGAGAAGTCAGCGGCAAGGGGCAGAGGCCGCCCACCAACTTCTGGCAAATACGTTGGTCTTGCCAAGGCAAAGGAGGCCTACAATCGGGCACTGAAGGAGCAACTCAAGCTGCAGGCGGAGATAGAAGTGCAAGAGATGCACATAAGGACCCGCCAGGGATACCAGAAGGGCGAATCACCTCTTTCGATGATCGATCAAGAGAGTACCGAGGCCACGGTAGACCTCGGACAGCAGGTGGCCGACAGTGTGGCCATTATTACAAAGGTGGCCAAAAAGTCGAAAAACCTGTCGGGGGGCTACATCAAATGCCTCAATGATGCGGCCATGGCTATCACCGATGCGTTTGCTGAGCTCAGCAAACGCAACAGCACTGAGGAGACGGCTCGGCTGCAAGCCGATAACACCCGGCTGCAGGCAGAGATGGCCAGCCTCCGAAAGGAGCTGGCCGAACTAAGGAAAGACATGGAGGGGATGCGGAAGCAGGGTAGTCCGCCACCCCTCCACACCGGATCAGACAGGGAAGAGCTGCCCCCTGCGCGGCCTTCCCCAAAGGGAAGGACGGATGGACGTGGAGCCATCAAACCGCCACCGACGCAGATAGAGGAGCTCTGCCAGGCGGTCATGGCCCACGTCGGACCATATCTTGATGCCCGATTGGCGGGACTCAAGAAGAAGCCGACTGCAGTTAAGCCTGTGCGGCCTCTTTCGGCTCTCGAAGCTAGGAAAGCCGGACAGGCTGAGGACTCGGCCTCCGGTTCCGGCCCCAACCGCCCTAAAAAGGCCAAGAAGAAGCGGGCGAGGAAGGACCAAAATAAAGGTATCCACCCCGACCCTACTCCGCTGCCCCCTCCGGCCGAAAAGTCGACTTCGTCGACACAATGGACGAAGGTGGAGCGGAGAAAGAAAAAGGCGAAGGAAAAGAAAGCTCAGGCGGGGAAGCGTCAGACTCCGGAGAACCAAAAGAGGAAGAAGAAGCCCAAGAAACTCCGACCTCCTCGCTCTGCGGCTGTAGTACTTACACTGCTGGAGCCGCAAGCGAAGGAGAGAGGAGTAGACTTGGGCACTGTGTTAGCGGAGGCCAAAAGGAAGGTCAGGTTGGAAGACCTAGGAATTCCTGGCCTCCGCTTCCGTAAGGCACAGACAGGTGCCTACATTATGGAGGTGCCGGGCACCACCAGTGGGGATAAGGCGGATGCCCTTGCCAAAAGGCTGGGTGAAGTCATGGACCCTACAGTGGTCCGAATCTCTAGACCCACCAAGTGCGCAGAGCTGCGCATCTCGGGTCTAGATGAGTCGGTGCTGTGTCCCGAGGTGGTGGCGGCAGTAGCACGAGTTGCGGGCTGTCCAGAGGCCGATATCAAGTCGGGGGAAGTCCTCTTCGGCCCCTCCGGACTGGGGACAGTCTGGCTTCGCTGCCCTATCCCAGCGGCCAAAAAAGTAGTGGAAGCGGGAAGGCTGCTGGTGGGCTGGGTATCGGCGCAGGTCAAACTGCTCGACGCCCGCCCCCTGCGCTGCTTCCGCTGCCTTGAGGTGGGCCACGTGCGCGCAAAGTGCAAGGCGGCGGTTGACCGCGCGCTATTGTGCTACCGTTGCGGGCTTCCTGGCCACATAGCAAATGCGTGTGCGGCACCTCCACGCTGTGCGCTTTGTGCAGATGCCGGGTTGCCGGCAAATCACAGGGTGGGGAGCAAGGGTTGCAACCCACCCAAATCAAAGCAGAGTCGCGCTGACAATGGCCCCCGGGCCTCCTCGCAGCCGGTTACCCTGGCAATCAGTACTACTGAAACCCGGGTCGAGGAGGAAGACATGGTAGAGGGATAAATGGCTCCCACTCGCTTTTTGCAGGTGAATCTCAACCACTGCGCCAGAGCTCAGGACCTCCTGTTCCAGAGCATGGCGGAGTGGTTGACCCACATAGCTGTAGTGGCCGAGCCATATTCAGTCCCTCCCAGGGACAACTGGGCAGGGGATATGGACAGCCTCGTAGCCATTGCCACCCAAACATCGGCTGGCTCTGCACCGCTCGAAAGGGTGGTGCGGGGCCATGGCTACGTGGCTGCGTACGTTGCCAGGACAATGGTGGTCGGGGCGTATTTCTCGCCGAACAGGGCTCTCGCTGACTTCGAGGTTTTCCTCGACGAAGTGGGGGCTCTTATCGGCAGAAGCTGCCCCGAACTGGTGGTGGTTGCCGGGGATCTCAACGCCAAATCCACGGCGTGGGGGTCCCCCGCGACTGACGCGCGCGGACATGCGCTGTTTGAATGGGTGGCTGCGACCGGGCTAGTGGTGCTAAACCGAGGGGCGGTTGACACGTGCGTGCGGCAGCAGGGCGGATCCATCGTGGATGTGACATTCGCGAATGGTGCCCTGGCGCGCCGTGTCCAAGGCTGGGAGGTGTTGGAGGGTGTAGAGACACTATCAGATCACCGATATATTCGGTACGAAGTCTCCGCCCACCACACTACTCCGGACGGCCTGAGCCGTCCTCGGATAGGTGATGGTCCCAGATGGGCTTTAAACCGGCTTGACCGGGACGCCCTCTATGCGGCGGCTCTGGTCCAGGCCTGGCCGGAAAGGACCGAAGGCCCGGTCGACGTCGAGGACGAAGCGGCCTGGCTTAGTGAGGCGATGACGCAGGTCTGCGACGCCGCTATGCCACGAGCGAAACTCACAGGTCCGAGGCGGAACGTATACTGGTGGTCCGCAGAACTCACGCAGCTGCGCAAAGATTGCGTGGCTGCAAGACGCCAGTATACTAGGAGCCGAAGGCGAAGAAGGAGAGACCTGGCGGAGGAAGGCCGGCTGTACGCTGCCTACAGGCTGGCCAACACAAGTCTGTGCACGGCCATAGGCAGGGCGAAGGACCTGGCCGAGGAGGAGATGCTGGAGACTCTGAACAGTGACCCGTGGGGGCGGCCGTACAAGGCGGTGAGGTGCAAGCTTCGCCCTTGGGCCCCCCCGCTAACGCAAAGTCTCCAGCCCATCCTGCTGAGCCAGATTGTGGGAGCTCTCTTCCCACAGCGCGGCGAACATCTGCCTCCGCGCATGGCCCCACCATCCGCAGCGGTGGAAGACACCATACCCGAGGTGACGGAGGGAGAGCTGGGGGCGGCGGTGCTGAGGCTTAAGGCCAAAAACACCGCCCCAGGACCCGACGGTGTTCCCGGACGCGCCTGGGTGTTGGCACTTGGCCCACTCGAGGAAAGGGTGAGGGCACTATTTACCGCATGCCTGGTTCAGGGCCAAATCCCAAGGAACTGGAAGTGCGGTAAATTAGTGCTGCTCCGAAAAGAAGGACGACCGGCCGACTCTCCTTCCGGATATAGGCCGATCGTCCTCCTGGACGAGGGGGCCAAGCTTTTCGAGCGGGTGGTGGCCGCCCGAATTACGAAACATCTGCGAGAGGAAGGGCCGGACTTGAGCGCGTGCCAGTACGGATTTCGTCAGGGCAGGTCCACCATCGACGCAATTGCGCGGGTGAGGGCCTTGGCGGATGACGCGGTATCCCGGGGAGAGGTGGTGTTGGCAGTGTCCTTGGACATTGCTAACGCGTTCAACACCCTCCCCTGGGGAACCATCCAGGAGGCGCTCAGGTACCATAACATACCGGCGTACCTGTGTAGGGTGGTGGGATCATACCTCTTTGAGAGGGCGATCCGCTACCCTACCCAGGAAGAGTGGGTACAGAGGTCGATGTCGTGCGGTGTTCCACAGGGTTCTGTCCTAGGGCCGCTCCTGTGGAACATCGGGTACGACTGGGTGTTGCGCGGCGCCAACTTACTGGGAGTTGACGCGACTTGCTACGCCGACGACACCCTCGTCACGGCCCGAGGTGACACGTTCCGGGAGGCGTCCCTGTTGGCCACTGCTGGAGTGGCCCACGTAGTGGACCGAATTCGGCGGCTGGGGCTAGAGGTAGCCCTGCACAAATCCGAGGCCATCTGTTTTCATGGGTCTCGGAGGGCACCTCCACCGGGTTCCCGTTTAGTGGTGGGGGGAGTATCCATCGGCGTCGGGAAGACGATGAAGTACCTGGGACTCGTCCTCGACAGCCGGTGGAACTTCGAAGAGCATTTCCGGCGTCTGGCACCGAAGCTGGTCAACACCGCGTCAGCACTGAGCCGGCTCCTCCCAAACGTGGGCGGGCCAAATGCGAGCTGCCGCCGACTGTACACGGGTGTGGTGCGGTCGATGGCGCTCTACGGAGCACCCATCTGGGTAGATGCCCTTTCCGCCCATAACAGGACCCTACTGCGAAAACCGCAAAGGGTCATGGCGGTTAGGGCATCCAGGGCGTACCGCACCACCTCGTTCGAGGCGGCTTGCGTTCTGGCAGGCACCCCACCGTGGGAGCTGGATGCCGAGGTGCTGGCGAGAGTGTACCGGCGGATAGCCGAGGCCCGCGACAGAGGGGAACAGCCGTGCCCGGAAGAGATAAGGCGATGGCGAGAGATCTCTCGCCGAACTCTCTTCCGGAAATGGCTGGAGGCTCTGGAACGGCCGAGGGCCGGCCACTGGACCATAGCGGGAGTCCGACCTGTCCTGCAAGGATGGGTCGACAGAGAGTGGGGCGTTGTTTCTTTCCACCTGGCACAGGTACTGACGGGGCACGGATGCTTCGGCAAGTACTTGTGCAAGGTCGCAAGGAGAGAAACAACGCCAATGTGTCACCACTGTGGCGGGGCGGAGGACACAGCGCAGCACACGCTGCAAGTGTGTCCCGCTTTCGCCGAACAGCGGGCTCGCCTGACGGCCGAAATTGGTCGCGACCTTTCGCTGCCGGCCGTGATTAAAGCCATGACCGACAGCGAAAGCTCGTGGATAGCGGTGGCCTCCTACTGCGAGGAGGTCATGGCACTGAAGGAGGGAGCGGAGCGGGAGCGCGAGGAGGACCCGTCCTCTCAGCCACTGCGCCGCAGGCGAGTAGGGCGTAGGCGGGCTAACTTCGCCCGCCAAATACCGCCATAAGGAGGACTGCGGGTGATGGGCAAGGGGTTGCCTGTCTCCCGCCATAAAGTCCTCGAGCTGGTAGACGCGCCAAGTGTTCCGGCGCGCCTACAGCGGTGAATATAGGAGCTACGTCTCCTGGAGCAGAGTCCTGCACAGGACAGACTGCCGTGCTGCCGCCGCTGTGGTTGGTAATTTTCCCATGGCCGCGGCAGCAATACGGCAGTGAAGTGGAACACCCTGGGGTTTTTAGTGGGTAACCCCCCTCAGA